>JAFMOD010000250.1:3952232-4057232 GCA_019802435.1 Corydoras maculifer
AAAAAAAAAAAAAAAAAACACAATTAAAAGGGAAGCATGAATTATTCATCGTCAGGCATGATCCCGAGGCTGGGTAAGTGGGTTCGTGCAGGAGACTAATTGTAAGTGATATTCACAGCTGGTTGTATGCAATCCTTGCCTCCATGTACATTTGATACAGATTTTAAAAGCTACTACAGCTCTACCATACACAAAGCTCCAAATCCTAAACCATTAAGCAACTCAAATTCACCCCTTCATCTGCTTTTGCATTTTTTCCCACAAAAACACAAAGCCTCTCTACTTTTAAATGGACCAAAATGGGAAGCTTGCATCATTTCTTCAATGTCTCCCTAAGGCAACAAAGTATGCATTTGTTAAAATAAACAACCGCTGCCTTCTAACACTCCATCGTTACCACTTCTGAAGCCATCCTCTATAATCTCAATCGCTCTACACCCTGCAGCAAGGGAAATAATGTATAGGGGGGGAAAAAAAGACAAATTATCAGTCATAAAAAAGCCTCCAAGACCACAAAGCAAAGAGCAAATGCTAAAATAAATTAAGACATAAAGAAAAGGGAGAAATGAAGTAATGAGCTAAAGACAGAAGCTTTAATGAAACTGAAATGTTCAGTTATGGTGCAGAGACAAAGTGAGGGTTGATTGTTTTGTTATTTATTTTTTAATTTTCGTTTTTTGTACTAAGCTGTTTAGAATGCACAGGAGAGTTGCCAGTTCTCAATTCGGCAATTGAGCAATCTCAAAAAGCTCAATCTGGCTTTGCTACCGTCTGGTCCTATACTGGAAGTTATTTTTAGTATTTAAAACTGTTCTGCGGTGAATGGGAGTCACGGCTCTGCAGCATGGCAGCAGAGGTCTGTGGACCCCCTTTCTCTGCTCCAGTCATCAGTGCATGCAAATGTGAAACTCACAAACAGGCTTGGGGTATTAATAATTCATGGAGGCAGAGATTTTAAGCTGATTATACTATGCATAATTATGCAATCATGCACCATTACACACAGAACAAGAGCAAAGGATAAGCAATATTACCCTCAAAAGGATGAAAAATAGAGTTTATTAATAAGTACCTGTGTCCTTATGACCGTGGCAACATTAAACCAAGGACTGCTAACAGATCAAAGAGATTAAAAGACTAAAGGAGACCAAATAATAAATATATTTTATCATAACTGTTTTAACCTAATCTTTTGCCAGTATACTGACAGTGCAATAATCAATGATGATATCTTTATTAACTGTACATTTCCAATGGTCTTTCTAAAGCACACACATTTTTGTCCACGAAAAGATGTGGAAGTCCAATTGAATTAAATCATTAGTGAGAGGTTGGGACATGTTTTATTGGACTGAATATTTGTCATTTTGTGATAAGTATTTATTACAGAAATATTTATATTTACGCAATCAACTGTTGTGACATTCTTCATAGAAAAATAACAAGAAAGAATTTTACAAAAAATATTTATTTACAAAAATATTTACTTATTTATGAATAAAACTGAATTATGCCACTTTTTAATTATGTGAATCTCATTCTATGCAGGTTTGTAAGATGCCTGCATGGGAACGTCTACCTTCTCAGAGGGGTGTGTATGACAATGTCATGTAGGTCATCTTTATTTAGGCACTGAATAAACTTGAACATTGGTAAGTTTATTTGTAAAATAAACAATGTTTCATTATGCAACATTCTTTTAGTTCCATGGTGTTATTAGCTAGGAAATGTTCTTTGTGCATGTCCTTGTTGTGACATTTTTTTTGTCTTCATGTCATTATTAAGGATGCACCAAAATGACCAAACAGGGCAGATACACCCAGAACAGGGTGCCAATCGATCGCTGGGCAGAGACACAGACAGACAGACAGACAGAGACACACAGACAGACAGAGTATATGCTTCTGCCTCACTGAATCATGAAGTCGTGCTTGTACAGTTCATCTGAGTACATTTCAGTTCAGGTCACTGAGCAAATGATATTACAATACATGCCATGATTATGGCAATATACAGGGGCTTTCTGCTGCAGATAATAACAGAGATGCACATTCTCTCTCCCAGTGTCCTTACTTTAACTCTTATGCTCTTTACCCAATGCACTACATATCTTGTTCTCTCCTCCTCCATTTCAATAGCACCTCCAGCTTTAAGGCACAACAGACTGTATATGACTTTTGAGAGAACTTCTTGTTCACTCCCACTGAGATGAGCCGATGCCAAAAAGGAGTCAAATTTGCAATATTCATCTTCGAATTTAAGTAGAGACTGAAAGAATGTCATTCAGGCATATTTGCAATAAACTGGCTCAGCCCATTATGAACTTGCTCAGTCCAATTAACAACAAACTTCAAACATTTGGAAGTCGCTTTGGATAAAAGCGTCTGCTAAATGACTAAATGTAAATGTAAACAAACAATAACACTCAATAAACTTGGTATTTTCCAATGCTAAACCAAAAATAAATAAAAAATTAATAAATAATTAAATCACATGTCTGAAAACAACATCCAGATAAACGATTACTTCTGCCCAAGCAGAAGTAATCTTGATCCAGGCTAGGGATGAGACATTTAATTTTTTTTTTTTCAATTAATTGCTATTAAAATTCATTCTTTCATTCATTCATTATCTCCCGCTTATCCTCTATTAGGGTCGCGGTGGGGTTCCCCATGCCCATCCAGGAGAGAACGTCTCGGGCACTGGGCAGATAGACCCAGGACAGGGCGCCAATCCATCGCTGGGCACACACTCACTCACACAGACACACTCTAAATGGGGCAATTTTTTGAGAATTCAATTAACTTGATCCATGTTTTTGGACTGTGAGAGGAAACCGGAGAACCCGGAGGAAACCCACGGAGACACGGGGAGAACATGGAAACTCCACCCAGATGGGGATTCGAACCGGGAATCCCTAGCGCTGAGAGGCGAATGTGCTAACCACTAAGCCACCGTGCCGCCCTGCTATTAAAATGTCACAATTGATAATTAGGCTTGCATAATAATTGTACAATCTTATATACAGTAGATAGATACTTTATTGACCCCAAATGGAAATTTAGGAACATCTATAACAATAACTTTTTCATATAGCACTTTTCTGGGACCTCAAAGATACTTTGATACACAAATAGAACAATATTACATTAATGAAATAGTAGACATACACAAAACAGAAAACAAACATCGAAGTTTGGGAATATTATCAGATGATGTTAATAATGATATTTTGTAAACAATAATTTGTAATCATCTCACATCTAGCCTCACATCCAGACTACAACTTGTCTTAAGTGAAGTCAATCAAAAGTAGGGACAGGTCAAGAAAAAATAAGAAATGACTGATTTCAGTTTGATGATATAGTTCCTTGAATACAATTTATTACCAGCATTTTTCTTTTTAGTAGATAACTGCCTGCCATCAGTATAGTTCGGTAAACTAGTGCAGCAATTGTTCCCTAATCTTATCCATTCCGCTTTTTATGCATCAGAGATATGTGTCAGCCACTGAAAATAGTTGTTGCATTAAAGCTGTGAGCCTATTATTCTTTCATTTGTTTTTATAAATGAAACAATAGGGGATACAATTATATCATTAACTTACTAACATCATTCAAATAGATGTTAGTAGAAAAAATGTAAAAAATTTTTTTTTAAATGTCCAGGCATTTAAAGCAGATGGGTAAATGATCATGATTATTAATAGTGGAGCTTAGCTGCTTTATTTATTCATTATCTTCCGCTTAATCCTCCAGTAGGGTCGCAGGGAGGGGGATCCAATGCCAATTCAGTGGATAATGTTTTGGGCGCTGGGCAGATACACCCAAGCCAAGGCGGCAATCTATTGCCGGGCACACTCACTCACATATATAGGAGCAATTTAGAGAAAACTAATTTTCCATGAACCCATGTTTTTGGACTCTGCGAGGAAACCAAAAAACCAAGTGGAAAGCCATGTGGACACGGGGAGAACATGTAAACACCCTCATATTGGGATTCGAACCTGGATCCTCAGCACTGAGAGGAGAACATGCTAAACACTGGTGTCCCACATGACCTGTAAGTTGCTTTTGCTAAATGTCTGCATGTCACATTCTTGTTCTGAAAAAAAATTACAAAATAACACAACGTGAACCTATAAAGGTGTGCCATAAACTTTCTTGCTGATTATATTACTAGATAAAGCTAGGAGGATGTGGTAGCTTAGTGGTTAGGGTGTTCAATCAATCTGAAGGTTATGGGTTCCAATCCCAGGTCCACTGAAGTTACTGTGAAACTTTTAGCAAGGCCCTCAACGCTCATTGCTTCAGGGATGCTGTATGTAACCCTGTGTTTTGACCCCAACCATCAAAGTATGATACTTGTAAGTCACTGTTTTTGCTAAATGAACAAATGCATTTTAATGAACTAAGTGGTTCATATGGTATGATATGAACTGGCCCAAGTACAAATCATAGTTCAAATGCATATCTAGTTTCACAATGTAATTGTTTAAATGTGAGGTAAGAAGTCAGAAGTAACATTTGTAAAGGCAAATATGCTGGCGTGAGAGGTCAGGAGCAATCAATTACAAACAAAGACATTCAGCGGAATCTAATCAATTCTGGTACCATAATCACTAAAATAACACACTAAAGGACACAACAAAAGGCTGGACTCTATTGACCAAGGAGGACTCCAATTCTCCAAAACAGGGAAGCACAGAAAAGCTTATTTTGCCTGGACAAAGACAGCTGTCGATCTTACGGAGTAAAAATGGGGGTTGTCTGAACAAACAGCTGTAAATGAAAAACAGTCTTCATATTTGAGAATGATGCTGGTATCTAATGCTGAAGGTTTTAAATTTAATAAACAATGAACAAACAAACCAGGTAATTTGCATAACTAGAAAACAGTCATTTATGAAACCTAAATTATTTAGGAAAAAACTTGCAAAAGAGCAGAAGGCCATAAGGCCAACATATTAACAGACACTCACAAAGCACATTTAGTATTTATTGACACAGTTTGGTTGGTGTGATTGTAGAAAACCTTTGAAAGAGTACATTTTTGGACACCACCATTTCTCATAGACATCCCCCTTCATACCCTCTGGTGGAGCAGTAATCCAGTGGTTTGCTCAATCACCTCACAGTAAAATTGCTTCACTTTTAATTCTTCTGCAGACAGACAAGATTTTTTCTGGTGGAGTTTGCATGTTCTCCTTATGTCTGGGTGGGTTTCCTCTTCGAGCTTTGGTTCTTCGAGCTACAGTCCGAGGACTTCATGCATGTTAAATTGAAATCAGTAAATTGCTTTAGGTGTAAATGTCTGTTCATCCTGTGATGGACTGGAGAACTCACCAAATGAGGGATAAGATGAACTACAGCACCTTCACAAACCCAATTAGTTTAAGTGGCTCAAAAAAAAGAATGAAACCATTTACATCTCAATTGCTATCAGTTGTTACTTTCTAAGTTATTTTCAGCCAGAAGAAACCACTTCATAAAATAAAAATAAATTAATAAATAAAAAAAAACATAAGCAAAATATAACGTGGATGAACCATAATAAACTAGAGAGTCGTTTCTTATCTTATGTCATCATTTTTTGCTTAAACCTCTAACCAGGGTCATGGGGAGTGGGGGTTCTGCCTATCCAGGGAAGAACATTTTACCAAGGACAAGGGACCAATCCATCACAGGACACACACACACACACACTGTAATGGCAATTCAGATGAGGGCATTTTGAAAGCAGCCAAATCACCTTAAATCCATGTTTTTGGACAGGAGAACCCATTTTTAATCTTGTTTTGTAGAACACCATACCAATGCTTGCTGATTTTGTCCGAAACAGACCCCAACTTGCTTCCAGGCTAATGTGAGAAGTAATTATCCAACTCATTTAAGAACTCTACACAACTCGGCATTTATCCCAAATAACTGGCACTGTAACGCCTCTAAACAACCCATGTAGATTATTTACCAAGATATAAATGGACAAGACAGAACACCAATCCATCGTTGGACAAACACAAACAGCCAGACCAATAGCAATTTAAATGAGGGCAAAAGCAGCCTTTTTTTTGGATAGGAGAACCCATTCTAGATATGGTGAATGACACCCTGCCAATGCTTGCTATGATTGTGTCCATAACACCAAAACAGACCCCAGCTTGCTTCCAGTTTGATGTGTGAAGTAATTAGCCACCGAGTTTAAGAAACCTACACAACTCAGCATTAATCCCAAATGCACCATGAAGTCTCTGAACAATCCATGTAGATTATTTGTCAAAAACTAAATGGACAGGACATGGCACCAATCCATTGCTGGACACATATGCACTTACTCGCAATCACACACTATACAAGTGTAATTTAGGGGGAATTTAGAGCAGCCATTTCATCTTGAATCCATATTTTTGAACTGTGTGTGTGTGGGGGAGGGGGGGGGTGGAAAACCCAGGGAAGAGGGAAAAAAAATGAATTAAAAAAATCCTGCAGACACAGGGAAAAAAATGGAAACTCCACACAGATTGGGATTCAAACCTGGACCCCCAGCACTGAGAAGCTACCCTAAATATTTTTTTTATTCCCCCAATTATATGTTTGCATCAGAGTTCTGCAAATTCTTAAACTAAATGCAAACCAGCACTTAAAGGTTTGAGGATGAAGATGGCAGGTTTAATGATCTTCTCATTATTATTCGGTATTCAAAATACATGTAACCTCGAATGGAAAATCCATAAGGTCTGAAAGTGAAACCTCAGCGTAACTTTAAAAGATACAGCAGCTGTATGGATTAAAAATGCAGCCTCCAGCATTTTAGCAGTCTATCACCTTTGGCTTATTTCGAGCCAAGAGAAACCTTGTTATCCCTCGGGAGAGAGCATGAGAGAAAGTTTGAAAGAGAATATATATATCATTGGTTGCTAACCATCCAAAAGAATCTGCCTAAATAAAGCAAGACCTCCTAACTGCATGATTCAGAAACCTTCAGAAATTATGGCCATGAGAAGAAAAACATCCTGCGCATCCCTGAGAAACTGTATAAATATCCACAGTGACACTTCCAAACAGACAACAGCAATCACATCTCCAGTGTTTTTTCAGATGAACTATTAGCAACACAAACATTAATATTATGTCAATAATTAACTTAATTAAGCTGATGAGATATTTCAGTGAATATGTTGCTACCACAAGCTCTTCATCTTAACCTTCAGAACCCTCATTAGAATAAAAAGCACGGACTGTGATTCAGTAAATAGATTCAAATATGCAAAAACTATGTTGATGCTCAGATGAAGGGTGACTTTGTGGTTAAAAACCAAACAAACCATGAAATATTCCCACACTTTTTTTTCTTTTAACTGTACAGGAAAAACTTAAACTTTTACACATACACAAATACAAAATATGTTGAATTGGCCCCTTCTTGCCTGATGACGGATCCTGCAGATGGTGTATATGTTAATTTACACGTCTTTGGTGGTTTCTTGGTGGGGATGGGGGCTTTAACTAATTTAGAGTCAATCTAAACAATTAGGGAAAAAAGAATTAAAAATACCCAAACAAACAAACCTAAATACAGTACGTTTTCCTTGTGCCCAATAGTGCTAATCACATTTGTCCACTAATTATTGGTCTTGCTGCTCAAACAACGTAGAGAGAGTTCCAAAAAGTAAGAATGTCAAACGTTGTAGTAAAGCACCTCAACCTTATGTTAGGGTCGTGAGGTACCCATGCGGGGGAAAACAATTTGGGTGCTGGGAAGATACACCCAGGACAGGGCACCAATCTATCACTGGACACACTCATTTACAAAGACACAAAATATAAAACAACCAATATACCTCAAATGCAAGTTTTTGGACTGTGGGAAGAACCGGGAGAACCAACAGGAGGAAACCCACGTAGACACATCTGTTTGACATTTATACATAATATTTATAGAAAGCTGTGATTTTTTATATAACAGACAAGTACAAAAAAAGAATGTTTAAACAGACAAAGCTCAATTTAATTTTTTACTTTTTTGTGATACACAGCAGACTGAGACTGATTAAAAGTAAAAAGAAACACTGTTTTAAAACATTTCACATCAAGGTTAGCAGTTTGGGATATCAGAATTTGGTAATCCAAGTGCCATCTGTTCCACTAGTCAGTAACACACGTGCATATCAGTGTGACGTAAAAGAAAACGATTCATTAGACCAAAAACTTTCTTCTATCGCTACATGGTCCAATTTGGTATATTGGGCAGTTAATTTTTTTTTTACTCAATTTTCAGATATAAGTATATACTTCTATAATGGGGGTAAAAGAGAATGAGGACCTTAGACAGGATTTAACCTAAGCGAACATGTTTTATTCAGTGACCCAACACAACTGCATCAAAAAATACTAGGATTTTACAGTCATTCTCTCCGTAATCGTGCTGGGTCCTCAGTCACTCCAGCTTGTTGTTGGCCGCTCTCCCTGTGGCATGCGATGTTACCGGTTTTAAAGGGCGCACATGTTGATTAGGTAAAGCCATGTCACATGCATTAATTAACCATAATCAAAAAAAGCTAATTTTCCACATTTCCGCCTTCTTCCCTACACCCCAGCGATCCTATCACAATTTCATGATTAGTTTGCATTCGAAGTGTAACATGGAAATGGAAAAGACAGTATAGGATATTTCTCACTAAATCATATTCTGATGTATCAATTTGCAAAACAAACCTTGAAGCTGTGTGGTATCAGTACTACCTACTGAGCCAGAGGCAGTAAAAAGAACAACAATGCTGAATGAAGATGAGGTAGTCCTGCTTTGAACATTCTGTATACCACGACCTAGAGGCCGTTTCAGCCAGAGCCAAGAGAGTGTCAAACACAAAGAAAATTGCTAATGCATTTTGGGCAGCCAGTTTTTTTATCAGTGCCAATTGAAAAAGCACAACTCTGACACACGTACATTAAATCACCTACATCTGTGCAAGTCATCGTATTTATTGATTTTTAATTATGTAGCAAGTGTTCTGCAATACTATAAATGTACAAAAAATCATCTAACCAGGTCAAGCTGTCAGGCATTTGTTTGTTTGCCTCGGATGTGAGAGATGGAACAAAGCCCCAATGTTCTCTGAAAGTTAAGAGATTAATGACTCTCCCTGGGGCAGCCGTCTGTCTCTATCTGCTGGAGCCCATTCTAGAACCTGTTTTGAAGGACACCCTACCAATGCTTACTGATTGGTCGTGTCCAAAACACCAAAACAGACCCCAACTGGAACACTAGAGCCGCTCTGCACTCCGAACCACAAACTTCAGTAAACTTAAGATTAGATTTACAATTATTGCTTCTAGGCCAACGTGAGAAGCAATCATTCTGCTCATTGAAGAAACCTACACAACTCTGCATTAATCCCAAATAACATGTACCACAAAATCCCTGAACAATGTAGATGATTTATCAAGATACAAATGAATGATTCTATATTTTAAGCTTTAAATTATTCTATAAAATACTCCAAAAGCTTTATCATTGAAAAAAGAAATCTTGCTATTTTACAACACAAGGCTATTCAATCAATATATTATCAATAACTAAATTATAAATTATGTCTAAATTATTTTACACAAACACAAAATATCCCTGAATGACATTTAGTTTGTAATGTTGCTTG
This sequence comes from Corydoras maculifer, assembly GCA_019802435.1. Lineage (NCBI taxonomy): Eukaryota > Metazoa > Chordata > Actinopteri > Siluriformes > Callichthyidae > Corydoras > Corydoras maculifer. The sequence goes on from JAFMOD010000250.1 coordinate 3,961,888, forward strand.
GATGTGATCTGGGTCCATTATTGTATTAGTGAATAATGAGCCAAAGGAAGCACTTAAAAGTTTAACTCCGCTTTGAGAGATAAAAAAGGAAACCACAAAGCACAAAGTGCATCAGTTGTAAAATAATAACAATAATAATTTTGGACAAAATAGAACCAAATTAAATATTTAGCAAAGGGATGAACACCAAACACATGCTTTCGTTATTTTTTAAATATTTTTCATCATTCATGGCATACATTAAAAAGGCTTTTTCCATTTTCTCTCTCTTCAAGTGTGTATGTACAAGTGATTATCTATATTGCACACACCATAGTTCTTCAAATATTTTTTTGTACTGCAATCAAAAATATTTATTAAAAACTAAACCTTTTAACATCCTAAAGGGCAAACAACAAAGTAAAATGACTTAAATGATATAAATTTATTCATACATTATTTTATGCTTAATCCTCTACTAGGGTTGTCCACACCCATCCAAGGGAAAACGTTTCTGGTACTGGGCAGATACACCCAGGACAGGGCACCAATCACTGGGCAATTATCATTAATAATAAAAGATAATTTTCCAAAACACCACAAGATTGAACATGGATTGAGTTAGTTCAGAAATAAACCCAAAAAGAAAAGTAACGCTGACAAATTCAGCCTATAACCTGATTGTTGCAGTGTCCGAGTGAGTGACAGAGCTCAGCAACAGAGACAGAACCATCTGAGCATGAAATTACATCAAAAAAAAAAAAAAAAAGAAACAGACAAAGCTTAGTGACCTCAATATGTTAGTACTGCTGCCATCTTCTGGGTAAACATTTTTTGAATTAGGTTTAGTTTAGCTAGTTTTGAAAACTGAAAAGCATTAAAAGGAATTTTTAAGGTCAAGGTAAGACTTAAAAAAAACATAAAAAACGTGGTTAATTAATTGTTAGTGTGCAAGAACAAAACCTGAAACATAACCCAATTACACACTTTTAGGATAAAATAAAACAAAGATAACTAAACAGTCTTCCCAAACATCAGTGTCTGACCTCACAGATATTTTCTGGAAAAATGGGCTTAAAGAAAATTCCAAAATCTTGTAGAAAGACTAATAAGTGAAAGCTGTACACACACAGACACACATAAAAGATACTGCTTAATGGGATAACAATTTGCTGTAAGCAACCCGATTCATTTAATTAATAGTGATCTATTTTGGAGAGAAATGGAGAACCTGGAGGAAACCCTTGGGGACATGAGCAGGACATGGAAACTCCAACCAGATCGGAATTCGAAACTGGATCACTGACACTGAAGCAGACATGCTAACCATTAAAGCACCGTGCTTCCCTGAGAAGTATTAAGTTTGGAAAAATAAAAAATAAATAAGACTGCCTTAAGGCAGTCTTATGTTATGGACCTGTTTCTCTGCATTTGGACCATGGTGGCTTGCCATTATTAATAAAACCATGACTTCAAATATTTACCAGCAAGTTCTAAAGGAAAATATCGAAACATGGGTCATGCAGCAGGACAACAAATGGTTAAAGCAGAACAAAGTAAATGTTTCAAAATAGTTACTTTAAAGTCTTGACCTCAAGCCAATAGGACACTAAAAGGCATAAAGCAGTTTAAGTGAAGAAACCCATGTCCATAGTAGAATGTAAAATATTATGTATAGAGGAATGGGTTAATACTCCAAGTCAATGTGCAGGACCCATCACAACTTACAGGAAAGGTTTATTTGGAGTTATTGCTGCACAAAGGGTTAAACCAAGTACTAATCTCGGGTAAAAGTTTGCATACATTGGCGACAATGTAATTTTAAATCATTTTACTCAACAAATAAACAATTCACTATCTTGGTTCAGTTGATTTTGTTTGTACATTTGTGACTCTTTTGTGAACAGATCTAAATCCAATTTATGCAAAATTGGGTTTACAAACAAAATGAGTACAATCATGCTACCACATCAATGGCTGACATAAAGGATCATTTAAATAAGGTTAGAACTAGGTAGTTTGCCGTTCGTGCAGTGCATCTTTACACTGCAAAAAATCTGTCAAAAAACTGACAAAAATTACCACGGGATGTGGTAGCTCAGTGGTTAGGATGTTGGTTTATCAATCTGAAGGTTGATCGTGAAAATCCCATGTTTACTGAAGTTACCAATGTGGGTCCTCGAACAAGGCCATTAACCCTCATTGCTTTAGGGGTGCTTTAGCCGTGTTCTGACCCCAGCCATAAAGTAGGGATAGTGGCTTTGAATAAAAGTGTTTGATAAATGACCGAATGTAATGTAATGAATGTAACACCAATAAAAAAAAATGTACTTGAATCTAATAAAATTATCTGCGAATATAGTGAATTTATCTTAAAATAAGAAAAAATTACATCCTACTTAGAAATCTATTCAAGTCAAGAACAATATTAGCTACACTTTAATATTTTCAGACTTGTTAAGATTTAATTTTTTTTTTTTTTTTTTTACAGATTACAGACTTTTTTATAGTGTAGATTTTGTGGACATCACCCACAACTAGTGTTTACTATTGAAGATATATCTCACCACAACAGTGTTATCCACTTAAAAAAACATGCAAGTTCTAAAAATCATATGCATTTGTCAATAAAATGCCTCCTTTGTTAGATGCAGTACCTAAATATTTAAATGTTTAATATACAGAAGTAACGTGCGTACAGGAGAAAATTTCTTAAAACGGTCTGTCCATCAAACCAACCCTGTTATTTAAGATACATCACTTATACAAGGAAAACAGTGAGGAAGAGAAAAGATAAAGGGCTAGACACAAGAGCACAAAAGCAGCTCACTCACACAGACAGGTCAATAAAAGCAAATTATACAGCAGAGCATCCTGTGTCCTCTCAAGCCTCTCTCAAGGTAGAAAAAAAAATTACTTCAAGCACCAACTGCACTCACAAAGACAAAGACAAAGCAAGGCACGATGGTGTTGATGGATTACGAGAGAAGAAGAAGAAGGAAGAAAATAAATTTATAAATAAATAAAAATCAGAGACAGTCACCATCTTTATTGTTGGTTACGACAAGGGTTTTGCATACCCTATCAATTGACAATTGCCCATCATCTGTGTGGCCCTGAACAATAAAAGGAGTAAAATTACTTTTTAGCAGAACATAAAAGCATTTTGTTGTCAATTGAATAATAATATTACCCATATTTCTATTTATTTTCCTGATTATAAATCACTAGTCTCAATTGGTTCTGTAGGCAAAGCATAGTTAGCCTATAAGTACAGTTTAATTTCTATACATTTATCCATTATCTTACACTTTATCTTATACTAGAATGGGGGGAGGGTTGACACCCAGAACAGGGCACAGTCACTCTATTACTGGGCACACACGGGAGATTTAAGATTCTAAGTAGCTTTATTGCCATGACTGTATACAAAACAATACTGCTAAAGCATTTCAACAATTAATAAATAATCAATAAAAGCCACACACTCACACATACATATACACAGTATAAAGGGACAATTTAGAGCAGCCAATTTACATTAAATCCATTGTGTTGGATGGTGGGAGGAAAGTGTAGAACCTAAAGAAAACCAGTGTGAACCAGTTAGCTCCAGATGCACCAGATATTTTTAAATTACCCAAGTCCAACATAACTCCGGTTTGCTGAGTCCCACTTGAACATGAACGAGAGGCTCTTGGCCAATTGTTTATAAGCATTCGGAAAGCTCCCTAAACAATCAGGACAGGTGTTTCGCCATGTGCTAATACTTTGGCACATGTCCACGAACTGGAAACGTGCCAAAAATCTATTTTGTAAAAAGAACTCCAGCACTACAATCCTTTTACTATCAAATAAACTTAATCATGTGATTTCCCTGGTCATTACTATAAGTAATCTAGGATTAATAGATTTATAGTTTTATAACTCAGCCATTACACATACTGTAAAACTGATTTATTAAATTACACACATGTGTGTGTGTGTGTGTGTGTGTGTGTGTGTGTGCGTAATATATATATATATATATATATACATACATATATGTGTTTATATATATATATATATACACACTTATAATACTTGCGTTCTATAAAAATATATTTTTATATATTTTTAAAAATAAATTATAATATATTATATATTATATTATATAAATAATAATGCTTCTTCAAAAAAGTAAAAACAACTAAACAAACCATTCAGTGTTTGCTCTTGGGCCATTTAAAAATAAAAGTTTACACTTTAAATATTTCTGCTCTCCATAAAAATGTTCCTTTCAAAATCACACCAATTTAAAATATGAGCATGGTCAAAAAACGACATTAATAACAATAATTTTTCAAATAATGTAAAATGATCTGTGGGACAGATAGAATTGTGTTATGGCTCGCGAGCCTTGAGATTGACACCTATGCCTTAAGAGAACTGAGAGTGGGGCACCCATCCTCCTCACATTACCTGGCTGTATTAAAAAAGCAGTTAAGCACAAAAGGGCATGCATTATTGTGAAAAAAACATAGAAAAGAGTTTTAATAAATGTGTTTATTCAAAACTAAATTATTAATAAACTGCTATTTCATTTGGTCATTTAGCAGACAGTTTTTTTTTTGTTTGTTTTTTTTAAAAAGTCACTTATGTATCCAAACTTGGTTGGAGTCAGTCATACAGCACCCTGAAGTAATAATGGTTTGCTCAAGGCCCACATTGGTAACTTCAGAATTAAAACTACAACCTTTAGATTAATAGACCGACACCCTACTACTGAGCTACCACATTATGATGTAGTTTTAAAGTATTGAAATTGCTTGCTGTTTATATAAATCTGTATTTCCTCAAATAATCTGCGATTTAAAATAATGTTCTACCACATTCTCACATTTCTTTGCTGGTAAGCTGGAACGTTTTGATTCAGAGCCTTTATTTTTGTTGTTTGCACCTTGCAGCAACGTTGCTGCAGCATCTTCATTCATGTTAAGATGTCAGTATGACTACAGATGATTCACTTCAGTGGCCAGTTACAGACATCATTGCTCTTGCTTCCAATACTTTAAAAAACAGGCACATTGAGAAATGTGAAGCAATCAAAGGTGTGCATAATAATGGCATAGCTGTATTAACAGCCAATCAAATGTAAGGGCCAGAAATAGCTGTTTTATCGCAGAATTTGAACAATAAGGTGGATTATTTGTGTGCGTGCTGTCAATACATTTGTGCCAGTTTACAATGATACTGAGCTATAGAGTGATAATGTGAGAGGTCAACAAGCCTTTCCTCAACCATAGTTTAGAAATAATACAATCAGTATCTTAAACTTACATGCCTGTATGTCTTTGAAATGTGTGTGTGTGTGTGTGGGGGGGGTAATTCATTTCACTAGTGTGCATTTCACTGCACGGATGGGTTAAACATGGAGGACAAATTCCTGTGTGTAAGCAATGTAGACAAAAAAAAAAACAGAACACACAAATAACACAAATAAAACCACTCGGACATAAGAAGGACATGCAGACTCCACACAGGAAAGGGAGGAGAAGGGGAAAAAAAACAAACAAACAAAAAAAAAAAACACACACCTTTGTTCATCCCAACCGGGAAGAGAACCAGGGACCTTCTTGCTATCGTGTACAAACATAGAAACAATGGTACACCTGCACATGCGTATCGAGGCACACATTTGTGCAGCCACTACACAGAAAAATCTTGAACATAGTTAAATATTCCTCAGAATTATTATATTATTCTCACATGTTTTATCTTGTAATTGTACATTGTACAACATGTTACCGGCATTTTGCTGCCTTCTATGAATCAATAGCTAAATGTTTACCTTCTATCTATATACCAATAAAACTTGGTGAACATGGTGAAGGAAAGTAACAAAGTGTGCAGAAAAACAGACTATTATCAGTAATTGCAGTAACAACAAAGTGAATATATGCAAGTGGAGATGATAAAATAGACAATGAGACAAGAAACAATGAAGGTACTTAAATGGTTAAAACAATGATTTAGAAATTATAAATATTTTACAATTATCTCTTTACAAGTACAAGAAACTACATCAGTTTTAACAGTACGCTGCTGCCTTCTAGTGGTCGTTCCGTAGAATAGCCTCACAAATTTACAGGGAAAGGCGGAATTATTTCTCCAGTCCGCTGTTTTATTAGAATGGATTACCAGAAAAAGTTTTGTACATGCTCATATATTTGCCAATATCACAATGTATACATATATACATACACACTCACATGCACACAGCTGTACATTAAGCAGGTGCTAGGTTTGGTTTCATTTTGAGACAGTAAATAGTTTAACATTAACCCACACTTCCAGTTTTTGCAGCTTTTTAACCAGGTCATTATCCTGTCCATGAAGAGTACAAAATCAAGTCTTACTTTATATCGAGTAGCATCGTTTGATTATATTAGTAATAATAATTTATTTTAAAATGTACAGTGTGAACCCCCCAAAAAAAGAAAAAAACAAAAAAACAACAGGTTTCAGCTAAGGATCATGTTTCGGCACATAATCTTAATGACTGGTGGCAAAATTAATCTCAAAATCAACCATTTATAATGAAATGTATTACCGAGTGCAGTATTTTAATTAAAGCAATAAAGGAATAAATGAGACGGTGAAAATGTAAAAGATAAAAAAAGTCCTTTTTTTTTGTTATTTCACATAAACATGTATGACATCAGAAAAGGTTAAGGGCCTTGTTTACAGGCCAAACAGTAGACGTTTGAAATAATCAGGGACTGAAGACTAAAACTTTTGATCAACAGCTCCGTTCCCTCACCATTGACCCAAAGCATTGCTTTCTTTTATTATGTTTGGGCAGATCATAGGCCATTTTCCCAGCACCAACAGTTTTGTACAATACAGTCATGGGGGGCAAATTAAAGTCAATTTATCTACCAGCATATCTGGGTATTGTTCAAGGAAACCAGAGTTCACAGAAGAAACTCACAAAAGCACAGGGAGTATTTGTAGCTTACAGACTGGAGGGACCTTTATTCACTCTGCCTGGGAATAGATCTACAGACCTTCTGGCTTTGAGATCAGAGTCTAAATCACCATCTCACCAGCTGTTTAAACTTGCATAAATTGCCTTATATAGTGTGCACGCGTGTGTGTGTGTGTGTGTGTGCCCAGCAATGGATCAGCACCATGTCCTGAGTGTATCTTCCCAAAATATTCTCCCCTGGAAGAGGTTGGGGGACCCCTTTGCAACCCTAGTGGAGGATTAAGCAAATGAGTTTCATGGTGAACCATAGATTTCCTGAACCATAGTTCACAAATAATGCAATCAGAATCTCCAACTTAAAATCCATGCTGTGCCATCGACCCATGGCCATCAAATAGTTAAATTTTTAAGCATATATTAACACTTTTTTTTTTTCCACAAATGTAGTGGTTGATATTTTAATGGAATCAGCCAGGTAAACAACTGATGCTCCAGACTGCCATGACAGAACCATGTCTATTCTAAAATGTACTACACAGATTAAAAAATATATAGAATTTTAATGTTTAATTAAGCAAATTAAACTATATTTTAGTGCTTATTAATGCATTTTAGAAAAAGAAATGATTAAAAACACTGCAACATTTACTCCACACATCTTTTAACATAATTATTTAAAAGTAAAGCTACATACTTTACAATCAGTAAAATCTAATTGACTTATTTTCTCATCAAAAGCAAAATGACAGCAGTAATGCAGCATGTTATCTGGCAGATTTCTGGCCTTGAAATGATAGTGTACGCACACAGTCAGCAATTATGCAATCAAATCAACCACAAACATCCTTTAAGTGCTGCGAGCAAACAGTCAAACTGATCAGCACTAATCCTAATTTAGCTTGTTCTTAGCAAAACCAGAAGTGGTGCCAGCACAGTATCATGTGTCTGCTTGCCCAAAAAAGAAAAATGTTTTAATACTCAAACCTTCAGGTGATCTCATTACATGTCTTCAACTAGACAACAAAAATGTCACCAGAGTAAAGGAAAGCGAAAAGGTGAAATGAATGCATAGCTGCATGAATGCTGATTGTTTCTGGTGTTGAAAAATGAATAGAAATTGACCACATTTTTACCCAGATGAGCAAAAAACTAATTTTCTGAAAAGCAGAGTAAATAGCTTCTAAAGATCACTTTTCAGAATTATGAAAACTTTTGGAATTAAAAATTATGTTAAGTAAAAGAGCCTTTGAATTACATTCACACAAACAATTCCATCATATTTCATGACTATACTTATTAAATGCTGATTTATAATGTCATATGATACTCACAATGACAAATTCACTAGTTTCTTTTTTTAGGTCACAAAGGGGACAGGTTGGGAGGGGGGGGGTAATGAAGATTTTATAACACTGCTAACTGTGGGGTAAGAAATAAAACTATTTGTGTCTAAGATTATAAAATGACAGGCTTGAGTTCTGTAGCTTGAAAAAAGAAGTTTGTGAAAGCATTTAAAATGTTTTCTTGGCCAAGTATGATGTGGGATGGTGTCTCATTTTGTCCAGGTGTGAAATGGTGTCCAAAGTTTTAGCCAGGTGTGAGACTTGGGACAGTGTCTAATATTTTGTGCAGGTGTGATGCAGGATGGTGTCTCATATTTTGTCCTGGTGAGACATGCAACGGTGGCTTATATCCTAGCCAGGTGTGAAATACTGTCCAAGGTTGTGGGCAGGTGTGACATGGGATGACCCATGTTACACTTTTTGATACACAATATTTTAAAATTCATTCACAAACTTTATTTTTCACTTCCACTACAGAGCTCAAGCCTGATATTTATTAACCCCAGACACAAAATGTTTTATTTCTTACCCTGCTGTTAACAGTGTTATTAAATTCTCATTATTCCAAACCTGTTGCCTTTGTGACCGAAAAAGAAACTAATGAATTTGTCATTGTAAGTATAATATAACAATATAATTCAGCTCTTATCACGTACCATCATGTAATATGGAGGGATTATTTGTGTGAATGTATTTATTTAAGAACATTTTATTTAACATTTGGGATTTGGGACGGAGGCGGTACGATGGCTTAGTGGTTAGCACGTTCACCTCTCAGCGCTAGGGATTCATGCTTTGAATTCTGTTCTTTTGAAGTTTTTATGTTATCCCTGTGTATGTGTGGGTTTCCTCTGGGTTCTCCGGTTTCCTCCCACAGTCCAAAATCTTGGATCAATGTCAATTAAATTTTACAAATTGCTCCATATAGAGTGTGTGTGCCTAGCGATAGATTGGCACCCTGTCCTGGGTGTATCTGCCCAGCACCCGCAACTTTCTCCCCTGGATGGCCATGAGGAAACCCCCCCACACACATACACACACACAACCCTATTACAGGATAAAGCGTAAGATAATGGATTATTCGGGATGATGTTATAATTGTATTGTATTTATGATTTTGTCCCATTTACATTTTTTGTTGTTTTTTTTTTCTTTTGGAGGAAATATGTTGGGGGGGGGGAATAGAATACAATCAAATTAAGACAATGAATAATTAAAAAAACTAAATATGTATAGACAAAAAATAAAAGAGAACAAAAAACATGCTTCTCATTGTAACTCAAGTTCACATATCAAAGAATAAAAGATATGAGTCATTATGCAGGGTTAATTTGGCATTAAAGCAGTGTTAAGAAAAAAAAAACTGTAAGGTATTAAGTAAATGACAGGTTTGGGAAAGGACTTGGAAAATTGTATTGTTGTTAGATGAGAAGTGATACAAAAATGAAAAACAGAAAGAAGCCGATTGCCATAGTCTTGCAGATAGAAACAGCAATAATAATAAAATATAAAAAAAAAAAAATAAAAAAAAACATAAATGATCAGTCATAAGCATGTATGGGGTGAGGCTTTAATAGATGTGAGGACACAGTGATCTCAACCTTTAACCACCAAACACAAAATGATTCATATTTTATTCCAGGTGACTGTGTTGAACCTGAAGATATTCACTCACAGCATTCCTGAGATCACTAGTGTCACCAACTATGAGACTGACATGAAGTTACAGTAATATCACAGCAAGCTTCTGTGAACTTCATGAACATCATAAATGAGGCTAAGTAAACAAAAACCTGAAGATAACCCCTCATGATATTTATTGGATTTTATGTTCACAAGAGGGCGGCACGGTGGTTTAGTGGTTAGCACGTTTGCCTCTCAGCGCTAGGGATTCCCGGTTCGAATCCCCATCTGGGTGGAGTTTCCATGTTTTCCCCGTGTCTGCATAGTTTTTTTTAAGGTTTTATTAACCCCTCCCACACTCTTATTAACATTTTACACACTCCATATGGTCTTAAAGACTTTCTGCACTCTTAAACCAATGATATTTGAAATATTGCCATGAGAAAAGTATAAAGTAACTTAAATTACTCTAAGACATTATTTGAAATATTTAAACCTACATATTTAACAAATATAGCGCACTATATAGCAAAAAATATATTTCTTACAATTTTGCATTTGCATATCAGATGTTGTTCATCTGTTCCCTATTACACGACAGACATACAAGTCAAAAGTCTGTGTGTGTGTTCATGAGAGGCCAATGGAGAGAGACAGAAACCGAAAGACAGGCGCAGAGATAATCTGTCTCAGGTTGAGTTGTTAATTTTTTGTAGCATATCAAATTATAAATCGTTTATCATCATAATTATAAAATCATCATACACATCTTTTCACATTTCTAAAACATACCATGTGACGATTATTTCTCCAAGGTATGCAGTTATCTCCCAACAAGTAAATAACACATTTGTAATGCAACCTGCCTTTTTCCTCACATACACAAGGAGAGATTCATCCCACATCTAAAAGGCAGAACAAAACCAGGAGTAAACAAGTCAGCATGCATGCTCATGGGAAAATGGGCCTTCGCGCATCTTGACCTGGGCAGAAACACAGTGGGTCGAACTGCACATTTCTGGACATAGTAATTAAAATGGTCGAATCTGCTTAGCTCAATTATCTACTACAAACAATGGTATCATTTTTCACCAGAGGAGTGAAAATATACCCCAAACACACACACCCATTACAAACCCCCTGTTTGTTGTCCACATCTGTTTATCTGACAGACGTCCTTTTTTGCAAATTACTCAACAGAGCAGCATGCAAACTGTCCAAGTTCAACACACTGCCAGCTGTTTACACATGATACGAGTAACACACTAGCCAGCCCAGAGTCTTTCACACTAAAGGGACTGAAGCCAGATCTAAAGGACTTTAAACTGTACAATACACACAACACGTCCTCAAGGATACATTAGACAAACAAATTGGAATTTAGCCTCGTTATATAGCAAAATGTATTTTAATTTCTCATCATAATGTGTCTGAGAGAATGAGACAAATTGAGGTCAGGTCAGTTATGATACTTTCTTTAAAAGAGAAAGTGTCATTCAATACAAACATTTTTTAAATGTTTGCACAATATCTATTGCATCAGCATCATTCATGACAGTACATGGCTGTCCTACACACACACATATTTCGCCAAGTATGCTACACATACAAGAAATGCACACGTAACCTACTAAAATCAACAGCACACGGACTATACAAGGAGTTGTATATAAATGAAATTTTTTTAAACTACCTGATTGTACTATATTTCATAGAGTGAAAAAAAAACAAAAAGGGACATGATGAACTTATATATATATATATATAAATCTCAAGCTCATCATGTCCCTTTTTTCACTCTATGAAATATAGTACAAATTCCTTGTATGTGTAACATACTTGGCGAAATACAGTGATGCTGATAAATAACTTGAACTTGAATGCAAGCAGGCGGCATAGTGGCTTAGTGGTTAGCACGTTCACCTCTGAGCGCTAGGGATTCCCAGTTCAAATCCCCATCTGGGTTGAGGTTCCATGTTCTCCCCGTGTCTGTGTGGTTTCCTCCGGGTTTTCTGGTTTCCTCCCACAGCCCAAAAAACATGGATCAAGTCAATTAAGTTCTCCAAAATTGACCCATATATTGTGTGAGTGAGTGTGGGCCCAGCTATAGATTGGCGCCCTGTCCTGGGTGTATCTGCCCAGTGCCCGAAACGTTCTCCCTTGGATGGGCATGGGTAAACCCCCCCCCCCCCCGTGACCCTAATATAGGATGAAGCGGAAGATAATGAATAAAAGCAGAAAAGACAGAGAAAGTTTATTTTACAAAAACAAACAGTGTGGATGTGGCATCAGTCCAGTAGTAACACTGCAACACTGGAAATAAGCCACCACCCAAATAATAGCTGCTCTGTGGCACCTCTGACCATTAATAAACAAGGTGCAAAGAGACTTCCAAAATAAAACAGTCTGTAATTGTATACTAATAAAAAAAAGAACTGGTATGGTAAGCGAGTCTGATGGAATGGACAAGATGGTGCTTAAGGTGGCTGATTTATGTAGAGTGGCAGAATGTTTTTTTTAATATAGTGTGATTTCAATGATGACCAAGCAATAGCTTGAACAATTTCTGTTTCCCTTTTCAACATAAACACTGTTAAAAAAGCAGATCTGTTATCACTGACTTAAAAGTGTCAAACAGGAACGTTTGGTGGAAAAGTATTATTTGCATATGATATGATAACATCAGCAGGCTCCTATAATACATACAGTACCAGTTTAAACTTTACACTTTTACTGTAAAGATGGATACTTAGTTCTATAATTCCAGACTGTAGTTCACCAGCAGATGGTGGATACTCTGTTGGTCCCCTTTACTCATTTCTCTAATAGTCAGGACCCCAAAAGCACCACTACAGAGCAGGCAATATTTGGTTAGTGCATTATTCGCATTCCGTGGAGCATGGTGGCTTAGTGTTTAGCACAGTCACCTCTCAGCACTCGGGATCCAGGTATGAATCCCAATCTGGATTTTCAGGTTCTTCCTGTGTCCATGTGGGTTTCCTCCGGGTTTTCCGGTTTCCTCCCAGGTAAAATGAATGCTCTGAATTGCCCCATATAGTGTGCATTTGTGTGTGTGCGCATCTATGTGAGTGAGTGTATGCCCAGCAATAAATTGGTGCCTTGTCCAGGGTGCATCTGCCTAGCGCCCCAAACAACCTCCCCTGGATTGGCATGGGGAACCCCCCTGCGACCCTAGCAGAGGAAGCGGAAGATAATGAATGAATAAATAATTATCATTGCAGAAAGGAAGCTACAGCAGCACTGCTGCACTAAAAACTCTCACCGCATCAATGTCACTGCAGAAATGTCAAAAAATACAACACCCAAAATAATATAATTGTTTTTTGACAGTCCTGACCAATAGAGAACAGAGACCCAACAGAGGACTAACAAACACACATGTACAACAAAACGATCTATATAGTAAGTGAAAATACATCTCTAACACAATGTTATACATCTATATGGTAAGTGAAAAACAGACAACAGAGCAAGAAGGTGGTGTGTTCAAACTTTTGACAGGTACTGTAGATCAGGAAAGAAGAGAACAGTACAATACAAGCAGTGAGGTGTGTCTGCTACAGAGATACCCGAGAGCTTTCTTCAGTCGTCAGAGTGGAAACTGGGCGACTCAGATACCAGATACTGATGATTGAACTGGACTTAGAAAACTGAAGGTACTACTTAAGGTACCATCAAAACCCAGAGGCTTACTATGATATTTACACTACAAAGAAAAAAAGTTCCCAAAAAAAAAAAAAAAAGCTTCACAAATTTAGTTCTGCTTTTCTCCTTTGTGTTTTGTCCTTTGTCCTTTGAAACAACCATAGTCAAAGCAACAACGGCAGAAAATAGGATTTTCGTTCACAGCCAAAAACGTTTTTACTCCATAAAGTGTTTAGGAGTAGTACAAACATGCGATTCAAAAGCACTGTGCCTTGTGAGGGTATTACAGACTCATGCAAAGGGTTTGGACACCCCTGCCCAATTATCTGAAACGAGGAAATATAAAGTACCAGTCAAAACCTTGGACACACCATCATTTTGCTTTATTGTCCATTTTCTCAACTTACCATATAGATGGACTTTGTAGTTTTACAATTACAGACTGTAATACACTGTATTTTCTTTTTTCGTCTGTCTCATTTTGGTTTCTTTGTTCTCTGCTGGTCAGGACCATCAAAGAACAGGTAAAATTTGGTGGTGGTTTATTGACAGATCTGTAGAGGTCAGGTTATTTTATCACTTTTATAAAAAATAGAATTTATAAAATAGAATTTATACAGACGTGACAAATGTTTAGATAAGAATGAATATGAAACAGGCCAAAAATTTCTTTGAGACTGCAAGGCCATTTAATTACTTTTTGTTTGTGTATTTGTTTGTTTTTGCTTTTGTTTGTTAAAATCTTGTTGCAATTTTAAAATATAAGTGGTTCTTCTCCAGTAAGCAAGTGTTTGTGTGTCAATTGGGAATGTCCTATGCACAACCTTGTGTGGATAACTTCACGGTACCGGTTCTCTGTCTTATAATCCATCAATTTATTTTTGGTTTCATTTTCTTAAAAGTATTGATGGACTTTCTTGTGTTATTTTTGTAAAATACTTGGAATTGCTATTGTATTTTATAGCAATTGTGTTATATTAGTAAGTGTTATTATGGCCATATGGTTTGCAGGTGGAAACTTTCCAACTTTTTCCAAAACCGCCTTTCTCAACAGTAAACTTTATTAGTAATTATAAATACAATTATTATTACAGCCTTCTAAATAAACATTAAGTTGACTTAAACTTAGAAATGGCAACAAAATAATAAAATGCAACTTCAGCTCTAATTAAATATTGATCAAATACAATGTTACCCAAGATCCACTGAGCAAAGTCATCTTAGCCCAATCGCTGAGAAAGCATCACCAGCTCAGCTTACTCAACCTTTAAATTAAGAAGCAGGTTGCTAAGGATCTAAAAAAAAAATCTGTGACAACATTTTGTATTCAACGCATTTAGCAACCACACAGCAAAATACAGAAGCAGAAGTTATGACATGATATAATCTCACAAACTACTAAATGTTAAGGGCCTGACTTGAGGGGGGAAGTGGGGAACATGTAGACTTGCCACTTAAAATTTTAAACTACTGGTTGACAGGGTATTGCATTACACACTGGAATTTGACATTTAGCAAACATACTTATTAAAAATGCTTACTTATCAAACATACTTATCAAAAATGCTTACTTATCAAACATACTTATCAAAAAATTATGTAAAAAAAAGATCATTGCCCATGCTAAGTAATAAAGGGTAATGGGCCATTTTAAGGGACTTTTTGGGGTGGTTCCAAGTCCAACACTAGCCCTATTTGTTACATAATTAGTCCATTAATAATGAAGTCAACACTGTTTGTTTATGTGTGTGTACAAATGTATGTACATATGACCATTAACGCACACATACACACACAATGATGGGGCAGCGGTGTAGACAAACAGATGCCACTCTGAACCGTTAGTTGATTCCTAATACTTGGTCAATGCATTTAATCTGGATATAATGAGGCAAGGCCACTTGTAAGGATGCGCACACCACAAATCCTTACAGCCATCTAAATCAGCTGGCAATGACACACCACACTTCTTTTTGTGGGAACAACACAACAAACCTGTTCTCATATTGACCACTTCTGAATATATATTTTGCCATCTGTAGAATTCTTCTGCCAGCACAGTTTTGTTGTTTATAGCTCAGGAACTGTTTGTTAGGTAGTTGATAAGAAGGACCAGGTATCTTGAGAAAAACAACAACACTGAAAGGCAAATAGGGGTACAGGACAGTGTAAACACTGTCAAAATCATTTAAGTGAAGTTTTTGTTCATTTTTTAAGTAGCTTATTTTAAATCAAGGATCCATTCAGTGCAGAAGCCCATCCTTGCATTCACAGGGCAAAAGGACAGGAAACCCACTGAACTCCTATTTAGTATCTCATAATTCTCTACAGTCATGTTTCAGGATTGTGGGTGAAACAAACACTTTTATAGGTAAAATCACAAAGTGACAGGGAGAAAATACAAACTCCACATAGCCTTGTCATCAACATTATAGATAAATGACTATTTGATGCATTTTTAGCCTGTTTCAAAATAAAACATATATAAATATTAACATGGTAAATGCTGGTAAATGAAGCAAAATGTATTTTGTTGCGTTGCATTTCCTGAATGCCAGTACAATAAACTTTTTTTTGTTTTAAAATGCAGACTATTTTCTTACTGGCTACAAACTGAATATTCTGAGAAAAGAGCCATGTTCTACTTTAAAAACCCTGGATTAAATCAAGTCAAGTAACTCAAAATCCTTAATCAATAACTGTTTCATTCACCCGGGTGTTTAATTTATGAAACTGCTGGTTCTTTGTTGCGAACTATGTCCTTCTTGAGTCACCAGTAACACCTGTGTGATTAAATTGCAGCAAGCTCAAGACATCACAGCGCAAAAAAAAAAAATATATATATATATATATATATATATATATTTTTTTTTTTTTTTTTTTTTTTTTTTTTTTTAAACATAAGTAATCTTGTTAAAAATTCTGAGACAGAATTCTTCATAAAGTCTTTATAAAAAAATGTTACCTGTGACTTATGAAAAGAAAGTGGAATAAGAGGTAAACTGAATAAACACAAGGGCCCATTCAAAACTAGTTAATCACAAGCGGCCAGCCTTAGAGATGTGTTCACACCCAGCTTCAAAAACGTGACTACTTGTGTTCAGATCTAAATTTCCTTCAAAAAAAAAAAAACAAATAAGCATGCACTTATTTCGATTTAAAAATAACTATTTTCATTCTCATTTTTAACTTGTGGGAAAAAATTGAGCTAAAAATATGATAAAACCTGCCAAACCATAAAGGTTTGACTAAGGTTTAGAATTTAGGAAGGTCATTAAGTAAATTTTTGTAGATAAACTTAAAAAAAGGTAATAAGTCACTATGGAAGTGCAATAAACTAATGTTTCTAATGCAGATTCTAGTTCACAACTTTACATGTGATTAAATGACTTGTGCCACTTAATATATGTTTTTGAGTAAGTAAAAGAGAAAAGTGGTGGAACTCTGGCTTAATGGTTCGCATGTTTGCCTCTCAGCACTGGGGATCCAGGTTCAAATCCCGATCTGGGAGGCGATTCTACTCGGGCTTGAACCTCTCCGGTAAAATTGCCTACTTTTTTATAATTGTATTTTTTATTTATACTATTGTGTGTGTCTGTGTTTGCCCAACAATAGATTGGCGCCCTGTCCTTTGTGTGTCTGTGCAGGGCTTCAAACGTTCTCCCATGCATGGCATGAGGAAACCTCCCGTAAACCTAGTACAGTATAAAGCGGAAGATAATGGACGAATGGATAAAAAAAATTTTTTTTTAAAAAGGTCCACCTTTGGAATGAATTTAAAATATCACTCCATATTGTTCACTGCTGCTAAATGATGGAATGAACTTTTCAACTTACTCAACATACTTAACATTTTCAAGAAACAACTTAACACATGGGCGGTAAGTGGTTATCACGTTCGCCTCTCAGCACTAGGGATTCGAATCCCAATCTGGGTGGAGTTTCCATGTTCTCCCCGTGTCCGCGTGGATTTCCTCCGGGTTCTCCGGTTTCCTCCCACAGTCCAAAAACATGGATCAAGGTCAATTGAATTCTCTAAATTGCCCCATATAGAGTGTGTTTAAGTGAGTGAGTGTGCCCAGCAATAGATTGGCGCCCTGTCCTGGGTGTATCAGCCCAGCACCCAAAAGGTTCTCCCCTGGTTAAGCATGGGGAACCCTACCGCGACCCTAGTAGACATGCGGAAAGCGGAAGAAAATGGATAGATGGAACGCAACCCATCTCTTCCAGAAGCACTTGAACACTGCCTTTTTTTTTTTTTTAAAGAGTTACTCCAGACTTAAAAGTCAGTTAGGATAATGATCAGTTTTGATAATTCTACAGTGTAAACTGGTTCCTCCTTAACTACAGACATGTGTTGTTCTCTCACTGGTAAGTCGCTTTGGATAAAAGCATCAGCGAAATGACTGAAAGTTATGTTAATGTAAAAGTATAATACAAAAATACAAAAAACTACAAGCACTCAATCAATAACAGATGGCGGAAATGACTGCAAACAGATGAGCCTTAAACAAACGCAAAGTTTATTTAACAGAATTTAAATCTGAAAATAATCTGTGTATTCACTGTATTTTGACTGAACACTTTTATAATGTTGCCTAAGCGTTAGACCGACAACCAACAGCGGCGGTTCCACCCAAACCTGTCAGACAACCTGTATACCACTGATTCAACACACACTACACTGTTAAGCAGTATGAGAGAGTAACACATGAGTTACTTAAGAGTCTTAAACCCGACATACTTTGTACTGAAGCAGCGTTTGTGGTAACTGGGGCAGACATTACCCGTGAACCCGAACACGAGCCAAAGCCCGAGCTCAAACCTCAAGTCCAACATACTCTATACTGAAGCAGCGGTTCTGGTGAAGGGGCAGCGGTCATCCGCAAACCCAAACCCCAAAGACGTGTCGCACTCCGGCGGCGTAACCACGACACCGCGTCCCGGACGACAGTAAGTGATAAAAAAAAAAGTCACTTAAGTGATTTATTTTGCCTTACAGTGCTTACATACAGAGGAATTAATCCTCTGTAATATTTAACCGATGGGTGGCAAGGTGGCTTAGTGGTTAGCACATTCATCTCTCAGCACTAGGGATTCCTGGTTCAAATCCCCATCTGGGTGGAGTTTCCATGTTCTCCCGGTGTCCGCGTGGGCTTCCTCCGGTTTGTCCGGTTTCCTCCCACAGTTCAAAAACATGGATCAAGTCAAATGAGTTCTCCCAATTGCCCCATATAGAATGCGTATGTGTGAGTGAGTGTTCCCAGCTATAGATTGGCGCCCTGTCCTGGGTGTATCTGCCCAGCGCCCGAAACATTTTCCCTCGGATGGGCATGGGGAACCCCACCGCGACCCTAATAGAGGATAAAGCGGAAGATAATGGATGGATGGATGGATATTAAACCGATCTGATCAGTCACACACACACACACACACACACACAAACACAAACACAGAGTGAAGTGAGCACTCGTACGTAGCGGTGGGCAGTCTCGCACACGACGCCCGAGGAGCAATCGGGGTCAGGCGCCTTGCCCACGGGCACTTCTATGGCAACTATGGTACTTGGTGGGAGCGGGAACCGAACCGGGCACGTTCAGGTCACAAGGCTGGTTCCTTAACCACATGCCAGAACGAAACGCTGCCTGCCGGATGACCGAAGCCCGGTCTTCCGCGTGACAGGTAGAGAAACTGTCCACTACACTAGCGATCAAAGCTCCGGTAGAGGTCAGGTTTCGTACCTTTGGCCTCGCAGTCGGCGCAGTACTTGTTGTCATCCTCCCGCAGCATTCTGGACAGGATGGCCTGATGCTGCTCATTCAGCTTCTGCGCCTTTTCCCTCTCCGAGCGAGTCGTCATTTTCTCCCGGCTTTCTTCCCGCTGACGCGTCCTCCTCACACTGTCGGCAGCCTGTCCGAGCGATCCGTGGCTTTAATCCAGCCGCATGAAGGTGAAAATCAGCCCGCGGGAAAGCGCACTGCAGCCCGTTGCTTCCCTCAGCCGAGACGCGGCGACGCTAATCCGCGCAATATGGCAGATGGGATCCCCAACCCGGAAGCGCTTTCCTGGCTGAGCGTCGACGTTCAAGAATGAATGAAACACAAAAATACAGCGCAGTGCATCGACCGAGTCGTTGGTTATTTATGTATTTTTTATTAAAATGTATTGTCAAAACCGATTAGAAATATTCATACGAAGTAATGATGAATGGAGTTATTGCGTCATCGTGCGCGGTCGTGTCCCTCGCGCCGATTGGCTTAGGCGTCCTGACGTCAAAGACCGATCGATGACGACAATCGCGAGCGCGTTCTCAGCTTACTGGCAAGCTACTTCAAAGAAGCGATCAGCGATCATTAGAGTCATTAGCGATGGAATGAGGATCGCTTTGATCTCAGAGCGCTGTTCTGTCGCTGCTCGACTCTGATGTGAATGTTCTAACGACCTGATGTCTTATTTCGAATGTAAACTGGCTACACCACTGTCAGATAGCTGGAGTGAAGATCATCCACCTGAACTTTATTCACCAAACTCAGTCCCATCAACATCCATTCATCCATTATCTTTCGCCTTTATCCTGGGGTTCCCCATGCCCCAGGGGAGAACATTTCGGGCGCTGGGCAGATAGACCCAGGACAGGGCACCAATCTATCGCTGGGCACACACTCACTCACACAGACACACTCTATATGGGGCAATTTAGAGAACTCAATTGACTTCATCCATGTTTTTGGACTGTGGGAGGAAACCGGAGAACCCGGAGGAAACCCACGCGGACACGGGGATTCGAACCGGGAATCCCTAGTGCTGAGAGGCGAACGTGCTAACCACTAAGCCACCGTGCCGCCCCAACTGAACTTTACACACCAAACTCAGTCCCATCAACATCCATCCATCCATTATCTTCCGCTTTATCCTCTATTAGGATCGCGGGGGGGGTTCCCCATGCCCATCCAGGGGAGAACATCTCGGGCGCTGGGCAGTTACACCCACACAGACACACTCTATATGGGGAAATTTGGAAAACTCAATTGACTTGATCCATGTTTTTGGACTGTGGGAGGAAACCGGAGAACCCGGAGGGGAGAACATGGAAACTCCACCCAGATTGGGATTCGAACCGGGAATCCCTAGCGCTGAGAGGCGAACGTGCTACCCACTAAGCCACCGTGCCGCCCCGTCCCATCAACATGACAAAATAATTCATTATAGTTGAACAAAAATATCATACTTGGGCGCAATATAGGTGATTGGCAAAAGTATGCGATCCTTAAGGAATAGCAGATCATCTCACCTCATTATGTTCTGTATGATACTATACCCATACTAGGAACTAGGGTCGCAAGGGGTTCCCTATGCCCATCTGGAGGAGAATGTTTCGGGCACTTGGCTGATAAACACAGTATGGTGCCAATCTATCGCTGGGCACACTCACTCACACAGACACTGTATATATGGTATTAGGGTGTGGTAGCTTAGTGGTGTGGGTGTTGGGCTATCAATCTGAAGGTTGTAGGATAAAATCCCAGGTCCACTGAAGTTACCAATCCAGGGGATGCTGTTTGTAACCCTGTGTTCTGACCCCAAGTTCAGATACTTTTTGGATAAAAGCGTCCAAAAAAACTATTCTGGCATCCCCCCCCACTCCCACCCCACAGCACCAGTCAAAAGTTTAGACACAGCCTTCTTGCTGCACTGTCTATTTTCATCACTTTTCATACAGATGAACTTTGTAGTTTTACATTTAGACTGTAATCCATCAATTTTTTTTGTTCCCTGTTGGTTCTGTTCTCTATTGGTCAAAACCATCACAGAACTGATATAATTCGGGTGATGTATGCTTTATTGTCAGTTCTGACATTGAAGTGGTGAGGTTTTTTACTTTTGAAGGGGGCTTTAACATGTGAGAAACTTAAGAGCCTCATCCACAATTACCACAAAAGACTTCAAGCAGTCATTGATGTTAAAGGGGGCAATACACGGTATCCAGAACTTGGGTATGTGAACTTTTTATCAGGCTCATTTGGATGTTTTTGGTTGTCATTATGATTTTAAAAGAGAACACACAGTCATTTGACAATGAATGGCTTTACCCAACCACTAACCATGAGTGGATTCACTGCTGGGGTATGTAAACCTTTGAGCACAACTGTGTGTGTGTGGGTTTGTGTGTGTGTATAAGTTGCAAAGGCATGTCAACTTTAGAATTAAAAAGGAATTTAAAAGTAGACTTCAGGTAAAGGTAGATCAGGTGAATTCAGTAAACAGGATGACAGGTGTGCAGGTGTGTTAGAAGTTTTAATAAAGAACCACTAACACATAAAAATATAACACGTACGGACACTTTTTTACTTCGATCCACAGACAGAAGCCGAGTGCATGTTATAACAGTTATTATATTTTATATAAAATATTTTTGATTTTTTATGTACACACATTGACAAGCTTATTCACAAACCACTGGACAGATCAACATGGATGCCCCTAAACAAAGCACTGTGCTAATAAATTAACTCTCACTCTTAATGAGGTACTGATATGAAGATCAACTAAAAGTCAACACAGCGTCCCTTTCTTTCCCAGTCACCATATCGGGTTGGTTCTGGTCCTGTAGGTCCATGTTTCTCCTTTGTGTATGGATTCACATCATCTGGAAATTCTAAAATACAAACATGAAATGTAATGAGTATGAGGCAAATGCATCTAAAGCAAGTTCATTCATTAATTCATTCATTCATTATCTTCCGCTTTATCCTATATTAGGTTCGCGGTAGAGTTCCCCATGCCCATCCAGGGGAGAACGTCTCAGGCACTGGGCAGATACACCCAGGACAGGGCGCCAATCCATCGCTGGGCACACACTCACTCACACACAGACTCTATATGGGGCAATTTGGAGAACTCAATTGACTTCATCCATGTTTTTGGACTGTGGGAGGAAACCGAAGAACCCGGAGGAAACCCACGCGGACATGGGGAGAACATGGAAACTCCACCCAGATGGGGATTCGAACCGGGAATCCCTAGTGCTGAGAGGCCACCGTGCTGCCTTCTAAAGCAAGTTACTTCAAGAATTCTATAATTGGTAAAACATTTTACACTTTGTGAAGCTATTTTGGTTATTTTAATAAAATGTACTAAAAATTGTGAAATAATTAAAGACATCCTTTGACCATCATGAGTGTACAAATTTGTACATCACACACATCAACAGAAAAAGCACAGTGGGTTTCTGTAGTGATAAGACACTAGTGTATGTGTATCAACATTGTTACACTAACACAGTTTATATCTGACTACTTAATTTGCAGTCAAACAAAAATAAATGAAAAGTGAAATGTCAGTTAAAGAAAATAATATTTTATTGTGTATAACTGACAGCAAATTATATTTAGTTGTTTTTTGTGTTACCGCCGCTTCTTTCAGTATGTTTCCAGGAGAAAATTACTGTAGTCTCATTTTTAGAAGACAGAAAAAAACATTTGGGTTAAGAAACAATAGATTGTGTTACTTTTACTACTGCCTATTAACTAAGGTTGGTAACATAACTGTTGTTTTGTGGTTTATCCCATAATGGTTTGTTATTTATTGTTTTCCTTGGTTGGCCTTTTAAATGCAAAATGCTTAATAACCCGTGTTTTTTATTAGGTGTTTTTTGCCCAGTGTTTGTGCAATGCCTCAGATTTTTTTTCAGCTTTAAAATGACAGCTCTTCCCAAACACAAAAGCTCTTCCTGGTATTCTTATTTAAATACTAATTTAGACAGAAGGTTCGAATCCCAATCTTAGTGGAGTTTCTATGTTCTCCCCATGTCCGCATGGCTTTCCTCCCACAGTTCAAAACAATGGATAAAAGATAAATGATATGCTCTAAATGTTTGTGTGTGTGTGTGTGTGTGAGTGTGCCCAGCAACAGACTCGCACACTGTCCTAGGTATCCCCCTTGATAGGCATGGGGAACCCCCCACAACCCTAGCAGAGGATTAAGCGGCAGATAGTAAAAAGAATGTTTAAGAAGATATAACCATTACATCACATATTCCATTCCATATAACATAATTTTTGCTTAAAATTAAGCAAAGTCTTAAAGTATATCACAACTTGAATCATACAAGATAAATAAGATTTTAAAAATCTATAATGTTTAATTATTTAAATAATTAAGTACATGAATAATTTTGCACATTACAAAACTATAACATTATAGTTTGGTAAGATGATACACTAAAAGGTATGTATTTAATGAAATATCCCTTTAGAGTTAACTAAATAAGAAATAAGCATTTTCACCATACTTTTGTAGGCATCTGAAGATTTTGAATCTTCGGTGTCTGCATCAAATCTTCCTTGAGGAGTTTTTGGTTTGCGAAGTGATTTCTTATCCTTATCTGTTAACCCAGATGAGAAGCCTGCAGCTTGCGAGTACACTATAATACGCAAACCATTGTGTTGACACATTACTTCATTTTTTTGAGTTATTACAACAACAACAAAAAAAAAAGAACTTAATACAAAAACAAATCCACAATGTTCATCTATTTCATTATCACTACTTAACATATAGATGCACTTTGTTTTACAATTATGAAGATGAAGGAGGTCAGTCAGATAGGAGGGCGTCCACAATCAGACCCCCCTCCTATCTGAGTGACCTCCTTCATCTTCACTCTTCTGATGCAAATATTCTGTCCATCAGCATTAGAACAAAGCACCGGACTTGGGGTGATGGTGCTGTTTCTGTTGCTGCCCCCTCACTTTGGAACTCTCTCTTAAAACAAATAAGTCACTCCTCAAAACGCATCTGTTTAGGATAGCTTTTAATCTGTAACTGCATTTAAATTTTGCTTTGTCTTAAAAATGACATTGTTACTATCTATGTTTGATGTGTTTCTACAATTTCATTGATGCTATATTTTTGTAATTGTTTGAGGTTCCAGAAAACTTTGAGGTCCCAGAAAATCACTATATAAATATGATGTATTATTATTATTTTGTTGTTTATTTGCTCACCTTACATTAATAAAACAAAGGGTTTGCTTGGCCAATGAACTGCGCATGCCCAAAGCTGCCACTGACCCCCACGCTGCTCTAATTACAGATCTGGATCTATATATAAAAGCATTTATTTTACACAGTATAATTTACCTCATCCACAGTCTGTATCTTTATCTAAAAAGCTAAACATCTAGCTAGGTAACTATTTATGTAATTTAAGTAAAACATTCAAGCAAGGGAATGGAACAGTGCAGGTGGCCTACTAGTGGTGTAGGTGCAAGGTGCCAAAATATGTCCACAGTTATGAATGTAAACATTTACATTCAGTCATTAAGCAGACGCTTTTATCCAACGCGACTTACAAATGAGATCACCAGTCAGTAGTTATGAAGAAAACCAGCTACACTGTGGAATTATCAAACCTGATTGTTATCCGACCCCCCTCCCTTTTTTTTCTCTACAGCAAGTATTTGTTACCTGTACAACAGGTATTTGTTAAAAAGATGCATCTTTAGTAGTTTCTTAAAAATGGTTAGTGACTCTGCCTTACAGGTGGGAAGACCATTTTGCAGTGGTAAACGCCACAGACTGAGATGGAATCAACAGGCAGAAATCATCACTGGAGCTAAGTGAACGAGCCGGAGTGTATTTAGAAAAGATAGATAAGTAAATAAACATACAATGCAGTGTACAATTGTGTGCTTACATCAGCAATTTTTAAAGGTATGCAATTTTCTCCATCTTTGGTATCAAAAATGTGAGTTCAGTCCAGTCCTACATGAGTGCAATTGTTCATAATTGATTCTGATGGTTCAGGAGTCTGATGTGAGGGCTCCAGTATCTTTTTCCGGATGGCAGAAGGGTAAAGAAAGTGTTTTAGGGTTGTATTTGGTCTCTATTAATGTATAGCTCATTTGTAGTTCTAACATATTTAGGTTGTTTTTTACTCACTTTTTTTGTCCCACAATATTTATTCCTTAAACATGCAAATGTGCACTGCATTGTATGTTTATGTATTTACTGTGTAATTTATTTGTAGTTTTTTATGTTTAAAACCTGTAGCAGGTCGTGCAGAATAAGAATTTCATCGTTTCTCGTACGGATGACAATAAACTCTTCAAGTGAATTGAAAATGACTTTTATAATAATATTAAAAAATAAAAAAAATAATAAACTAGGTGATGACGTCATTTGGCGCTTTTTAGGACGGCCAATTGCTACTTTTCTTACTGAGGAGTGCGCAGCAGCGCTCTGGCGGAGTGACAGAAACTTCAGGGATTTGTAACGGAACCTTTTTTAATCGATGGTATATTTGTTTGGAATAATTGTATTAGAAATGTTCCTCCAATTAAAAAATACCATAAACTGGTTACTGTTAAAGGAGCAGCGAGTGTAGAAACGAGGCTGCGTATCTAATAAAGAGAACTGTGAGGCATTTTATGTTCCCAAAAACAACTACAATATCACTGCAGCACGACACTCACCTGCAAACTGCAACTCCGCGGTCACGCCATTCTTTATGAACCTGCCGCAACTGCGAGAACAGAAGAGTGAGAGCGCCATGACACCGCAGTCCTCATTACTTCCCACAGCAGCCTGACGAACTGTAATGACGTCAACACATAGAGCCAGCCACTGCGCTCATGAGCGCTACAGCCACGCACATTCTGCGCAGTCTCAACGCAGAACTTTATATAAGAATGTTTGTTCTTGTTGTTAGAATATCATTCATTCATTTATTCTATATTAGGGTCGCGGTAGGGTTCCCCATGTAGGGCGTTGTTAGGATATGTTTTTACTTATTATTCGTGATTATTATTTTTTAATTATACTTCCACTTAATTCTCTATTACGGTCGCGAGGGGTTCCCATACCCATCCAGGTGAAAATGTTTTGCCTACTGGGCAGGTACACCAATGCCAATCTATCGCTGGGCACTCTCTCCCTCTCTGTCTCTCTCTCTAACACACACACACACACACACACACACACACACACACACACACACTATGGAGCAATTTAGAGCATTTAAAGAAATAAAATAAATAAATAATCTGAACCCGGAGTAAACCCACATGGACACGGGGAGAACACAGAAATTCCAACCAAATTGGGATTCGAACCTGGATCCCCAGTCTAAAGTAAATAGGTCATTAACAAAACATTTCACATTTTATCATAGACTGTTTTACAAGACAGAGGATGGAGGGGGGGGGGGCACAGTGGCTTAGTGGTTAGCACGTCTGCCTTTCAGGCTAGGGATCCAGGCTCGAATCTTGATTTGGGTGGAGTTTCCTCCAACAGTTCAAAGACATGGATTTCAGGTAAATAGGCTGCTCGAAATTGTAGTGTGTGAGTGGGTGTGTGTCCAGCCATAGATTGGAGCCCTGTCACCTGGGTGTATCTGCCCAGACACCATGAAATTTCAAATTTTAGAAAATGTTATGTTTACAATTTGGTCTTTGTTCAATTTCCTGACACTTTAAAATCAACAAAATATATAAACTTTAACCACTTTTTCAAGCTTTTTTTTTACTAAAACATTCATATCAATCCTACCATTTAAAGGTAACCCAGGTTACTCTGTGCCTTTTTAAATGAATAAAGTAAATAAATAAACAAATAAATAAATAAATAAGTTTTAAATTAATTTCTAACAAACATAAGTTGTTGTTTTTTTTTTTTACATTTCCTTAACTTCTAGAAACTGAAATTTTGACTGAACTGAACTAATTAAAAAAATTTGCTAAATTACAATAATCACGGCACGGCACAGTGGCTTAATGGTTAGCACATTCTCCTCTCCGCGCTGGGGAGGTTTGAATCCTGGATGGATTTTTTTCCATGTTCTCCCATGTCTGTGTGGGTTTCCTCCGCGTTCCCTGGTTCCTACCACAGTAATATAAACATGGATTCAAGGTAAATTGAATGCCTTAAATTGCCCCAAATAGTGTCTGTGTGAGTGAGAGATAGATTGGTGCCCTGTCCTGGGTTTGATCTCCACCCTGAATGGGCATGGGAAACCCCCCCCACACACACACACACACACACTTACGAAGATAAAGCAGAAAACAATGAATGAATATTTACTTTAGTTATTGAATAGCTATTGTGCATTTTAATATGCCCAATTTTGTTTGTACCCCTTGCTGGATCTAATTTTAACTTAGAAAGTCAACAAAACATGGAAGGTGATCTCGGATTCATCCATCCATCCATTATCTACCTCTTTATCCTCTATAAGGGTTGCGGTGGGGTTCCCCATGCCCATCCAGGGGAGAACGTTTCGAGCGCTAGGCAGATACACCCAGGATAGGGCACTAATCTATCGCTTGGCATACACTCACTCACTTATACAGACACACACACACACTCTATATGGGAAAATTTGGAGAACTTAATTGACTTGATCCATGTTTTTGGACTGTGGGAGAAAACCGGAGAACCCGGAGGAAACCCATGCGGACACGTGGAGAACATGGAAACTCCACCCAGATGGGCCTTTTGTGACTTTTATTAAAAATAGTGGAGATTAAAGAAATGAATGAATGAAGACTGTAAATGTAACCATTCTGTTTAAATATCTTTTGTTTGCTATTTACCAGAACAGCTGCAGAATAATAAATAATAATTACCAACTTTTTATTAATTGTGGGGATTTCACATGACCTTCGAAGTAAGACTTCTGATCAAAAACAAAACATAGCTACATTTTTTTACTAATGCAAAAGACACTAAAGAGCATGCTTGGCACTATTTCAGCAAAAATGTTTCTATAGAACTTTTAAATTCAATAAATTATGTTCACATGAGTTGTATTCACCACAAAGACATAAGCCATTTAATATTCTCTTAAAATGTTTTAGTTATCTAGGAAATTATATTAACAAAACATTTAGCAAAATGGTAACTTGCAAAATATTAAAAGAGATAAGAATGGGCAATGTGATGTTTGGTTTCTTTAGGTTGTCTGCCAAATGTTCTGTTGTCTGCCAAATTAACTCTGTTATGTTCAGCACTGCTCTACTTTGTATAAAAATCATTAATAAAGATCTAAATGAAACAATAAAACACAATACACAGATTATATACCATATAGTGTATTAAGTGAAAGCTGGAATGTGGTTATTTCCTTTCAACTGAACTTTTACATTTCATTAAAAATTGTGACTTAACATAGTTTTTTCCCGTTTTAATATATTGGTCCCACAAAGTGTCTAAAATGTTACACTACAGCAACATTTTTGCTTGTTACAAAAATCAAATAGTGTCATAGTGTCTTATTAGCTTGCACGTTCTTCTCTCAGCTTTGAGGATTACATGTTCGAATCCCAATCTGGGTGGTTCCAATGTTCTCCCCATGTCTGCTTGGGTTTCCTCCCACAGAAAAAAAACATGGATTCAAGTTTAATTGAATGCTCTAAATTGCCCCAAATAGTTTGCACGTGTGTGAGTGAGTGTGTGCAACAGATTGGCATCCTGTTCTGAGTGTATCCCAGCACCAGAAATGTACCCACCTGGATGGGCATGGGGAACCCCACCCCCACCCTAGTAGAGGATTAGGCAAACAGTGAATAAATTATGAATATCAAGGTACAGTCAGACAGTATACTATTTACCGCTGCAGTTTTTTAATGTCAGTTTGTGTCTTATGTCTCTTCAAATTCATAGAGCACAGGATACGTTTAATGTGTTGCATTTGGAAAGTGTTTTTGGAATTTATCCCTTCAGTTTTATAATACAGTCATGGAAACTTCAAGCTCACTGCCATTTGCAGATGAATAATATCACAAGAACAGAGTTAAATTCTCCACACAATAAAAAACACGTTTATAGTGCAACAAAAAAGCCATTACGTTTTAAAAATCCCTCATATTTGCATCATTTCAGAACATCAACAATCTGATTGTATAAAATGTGGCGTTCAAGTAAACCTGTGTAGAATCACTTCTCTAAACAAGTTTGGCAAATATTTTTAAATGAACTTGCAAAACGCGAATATCTTGAAACATTTGAAAATAATTTTCACGTTTATCTCGACAATAATCAGTCAGCCCCAGTATCACTGATGTTAAAACCATAAAACAACAACAAAAAACAATATCCTTCTTTAATACAATTGTATGTTTATTAGAGATATTTTTAAATCAAATTAGTGGAGTAATTTCTGTAAACAATAAAGTACCGTTATACAATTCCTTATTTAAACTAAACCAGAAAATAAACCAAAAGTTAAATAGTGTGCTTTATGAACGATTTGTTTGGTTGGGCCTGTCTGCAGAATAAGTGCTTAAATCAGAACAGGGGACTTTATTTTACCCCTTCAAAAAACAAAATGAAATTTCGATAGGCCTACAGGGTATCATGAGTGTAACTAAATTAACATGTAAATTAACGACATATTACGTGCAAAAAATGCCCTGTATAAAAATAGAACCTACGCACGTATGGATGCAACAATACAATTCTTATTTTACAAACCCATTGAATGTAAAATCGATATTGTTGGGCGACAGAAAGATAAACTTAAGTAAACCTTGGAAACAATCGAACAGCCTTTGAATTTGTGACGTCCTTTTAATTCGTTGCTAGCGCTTCAATAGTTTAAACTACAAACGGCATGGAGTGCGGTTGCTAATCACAGGTGGAGACACTGTTAATCTTGCCGGGATTATCAGTCCAGGGCTGCAGGTTGTGCAGGGCGAACAGGGAGCTGTTATGCAGACAGATCGGGTCTGGAGTTACCGGCTGGTTCAGAGTCTTTTGAAAAGCTTCTTGTTGGAGCTGCATTAGTAATCGATTTGCCTGCTGCCTTTCAGCCTCTCTTTCCTCCGCAGTTTGCCTTCTAAACACAAATCAACAACTATAATAATAATAATAATCATCTGATCTGTGGTTCATTTCCATAAACACACACACACACACACACACACACACACACTCTCTCGAGTTCCCCGAGCTACATGTAGTTATTTTAATCAACGCATTTGAAAAGTTTTTAACTAAACATTTTAACTAAAACTTTATATAAATTACATGTCATTTAGCAGACGCTTTATTCCAAATGAGAAACCAGGAATCAATGAAAAGCCTAAACTAAAAGAAACCACTCCAATAACTATGACGTTAATAAATAATTAATCTATTTATTCTAATAATGTACACAAATAACTGACTTTCCACAGACAAACTTAACGTGCAATCGATTTTTTAGTAAAAGATTTTAGAACCCATATTTAAATTTCTCTAAAGTGTTTAAATTGCGATTATTAGTTAGGTTTCGGTAAACCTAATAAAAACAGAAGGATTAACAGTATTCCTTTGACACGCAACAAATGTGTCAAAGATGACCATGTTTTTACTAAACTTACTGAACTTTGTTTAACACAAAAAAGTTTTGTCTACACAAGAATAAAAGAAAACTTTAACTTGTTTTGTACTTATAGCCCATATAATCACATGATCAATTTAAAACACACGCATAATGATGCTCTGCCTATAGGCAGTAATAAAAAAATAGGTAGTATTCCATATATGTTGGGGGAAAAAAACCTATAGTTTCACCTATAGCATCTTTATATGATAGATAAAAGCTATAGCACATTTAATATTTATTCCATATTTGTTCATTCAGTTCATAAAACGTGACAAATACACGTAATAATTAGAATGATTTCTTTAAAAACCTTATTTGTTATATATATATATATGGAAACACAATGCGCTGGTCGCTTAGTTTCATCGCTTCAACGTCTAAAACGTATGAACTTTAAATAGTCTTTAAATATTTTGAAAATATTTAAATATTACAAATATGCTTTAAATATTATTTGTCTGTAAAATCTGATTTGCCATAGCACTTTTAACATTCTCATGATGTTAATGTCAGTTTAACGCAACACAATGAAAATGTTGGATTAGTTTATACCTTGTAGTATTTAACTCTATTCCATAATTCCGAGATTTGGTGAAAGAGCATTATTTAACAAGCTTATGATGTGATTAAAAATGTGTCATCAAAACTTATCAATAAAACCAAAACACGTTCAAATGCATATTTTTTTTAGCACAGGTTGTGATAAGTTTCTGATTTCTCTTGAGTGTAAACCACAAACATTCTTAAACTTGTTAAACAATGAAGTGTAGATTATTATTATTATTATTATTATTATTATTATTATTATTATTATTATTATTATTATGTTTAAAAATATATTTTATTATTATTATATTTTAAAGGGATTTAAAATTGTATTTATGTGGTCTAATATTAATATTAAATAAGAATAATATCATATAAGTGAAAATAAAATAATAACATACAATAAAGCAAAATGACACGTCTTGTTGTTGGGAACTTTATGATTTAGTATAAGATTAATTATTCAAAGCCTCACCTCCATTTTGTTCTCCTGTTCTGGAACCATGTTTTGACTTGCGCATCAGTCATTTTAAGTGCTTTCGCCAGTGCGGCTCTCTCAGCAGACGCCAGATATTTCTGCCGGTGAAACCTCTTCTCTAACTCACAGATCTGAAGTCGAGTGAACGACGTCCGTGGCTTCTTCTTTTTCGGCGGCGTGCGGTTCTGGTACGGGTGACCTATACGGCGTGTTACAGTGAAGGGTGAGATGGCCACTGGATTGGAGAAACAGAGCAAAGCAAGCAAGAAGAAATCAGCAAAGCGGCTCAGAGGAAGGGCTTTCATTCCAAAACAGAAACTACGTATAATATGGAAGGGTTTGCCAAGCAAAGCACAATGCCAAAACTGTTATCCAAATTATATGGTGTCTTCTTACTTGTTAAGGTTTGGACAAACAGTCGTTTAAAGCATATTATAGATGATATTTCTAAAGTGTAAATGACAATACAGTTGAGGATGGTCAATGCTAAACTGAATGAAGCTTCAGAAAGTTTGCTGGGATATTTTAATAATATTTTCATAAGAAAACAACGCAAGACTTATAATAATGTTACACTTTGACTTTTACCATGCATAAGATACCACTGTATTAGTTGCAGTACTGTACTGTTACTGTATAAGGTATTGGAGATGTATATAAAGTAATTCCATTATTAAAAGCCAAATAGCTATATGTACAAGTAAGATATTATGTTTTATATAAGTGTAATATAAGCTATAAAAAGGATGGCTATTGTCCTAAATCTGTAAATAAAAATACTTCACCTTATCTTCAAGGTATACTTATATTAATCTTATAGAACAAAACATCATACTAAAATGTTGCCCAGAATCATTTGATACATTATATACAGGCTGATTATTTATCAGAAATCTAAGTGAAGAAATCTTTACATTTCTATATTGACACACACACATTATATATATATATATATATATATATATATATATATATATATATATATATATATATATATATATATATATATATATATATATATAAAATTGACGAACATATTTGTTTATTATGATTAAATTTTTTAATGCTATACATATACACTGCTTCTTATAGTTGCTTATGATCTCTACTATTATTATAATAATTATTATTTTGCTAAATCTGTAAATAAAAATACTTCACCTTATCTTTAAGGTATCCTTATATTGATCGTATAGAACAAAACATCATTCCAAAATGTTGCCCAGAATCATTTGATACACTATATACAGGCCGATTATTTATCAAAAGTGAAGAAATCTTTACATTTCTATATTGACACAAACATTATATATATATATATATATATATATATATATATATATATATATATATATATATATATATATATATATATATATATATATATATATATATATATAATCGACGAATATATATGTTTATTATAATTTACATTTTTAATGCTATACATATACACTGCTTCTTATATTTGCTTATGATCTCTATTATTATAATTATTCTTATTATTATTTGCTTCCTTCCAAGTTAGCTGCTGTAATATACAAATTTCCTCTCGAATCAATAAAACGATCGAACTATCTAAAGGACGTGCTGAAAAAGACAACAGACCTTTAGCTTAACATTCTTTTATTGTAATTTATGTATTTTGTGGTCTGACCTTCGTTACCTGTAAATCTGTCTTTGGTGTATCTCCTGTTACTCTCCATCCATGGAAATGTTAATCCCGTGAGATTGTTCAGAGTGCCCATGCTGGCCATGTTGGGCACAGGTCCTGTGCTTGTTGGCATTGAGGAGTGCATGCTGCTGAGGGGCCGGTGCGCAGGTACACGGATCACCCCGGCCGCATTGAACCCGTTGCCGCTGGGGTTCATTCCCATGTTCACGTTGTACGAGCCGCCGACGCTGCACGCGTTGCTGCTGTATCCAGCGGAGTTCGTGCAGTTGTAGTTACCGGTCATTGTATTATAGGCATTGCTCACAATGCTTCCCAAACCATAGTCCAGGTCCTGCATCCTGGGGTTCGTGATCATACAGCTGCCCTGCTCCGCATTGTTAAGTATCTGATCGATGCCGAAACTTATGGGGTCGAGGTGCGTGTGGTGCAGATGCGCAGGGTTGTGGTCCATGGTCCCGGAGAGGCGCGCTCCCGGAAACCTGCGGCTCCTCCGCGCCGCGCCCGATCTCCCGATGTCACAACGCCGACTGCCTGAGCCCGAGCGTGCGCCGCGCTGCGCAACTTCAGTCTTTTGTCGTTTTCCCTTCCTCCTTATTGCCTCAGAGAGAGAGCATGTCAGATGGAGGGAGCCACGGGGGCATCAATCAAAATGCCAAATAGGCCGGGAAAGATTAAGTCGCCGCGTTCAGACTCCGGGAGCCAATTGGCTAAAGAAACTACGTCGAGTTCATTCCATAGGCTGTAACCCATAACAAAGTAAATCCCCCTCTCTGACTGCAAAATGCTAAACGTGTTTACGCTTTCAAAGTAACGATTTACGAGACGCCAAATTAAGAACAAAATTTATTAATAGTAGGATTAGAATAAAGGCCAATGGGCCCATTAGGCTAATAAATTGTAATGTGTTATTAACTATATAATCAGAACAGTTTTAATTTTAAGACAATGTTACACATCTATCTATCTATCTATCTATCTATCTATCTATCTATCTATCTATCTATCTATCTATCTATATATATATATATATATATATATATATATATATATATATATATATATATATATATATATATATATATATATATATATATATATATGCCTGTCTGTCTGTCTATGTGAAACTCACATAGGGCCCAAATTGTGCTGTTAACTATTTAACCACTATTTTAATACAATGTTACATAAATGCTCAATGAAAAAACAACTGACTTCCTTATTGTTTTTGGTAATAGGTCACTTCAAGTCTATATATACAGTAAATGTATCTATCTGTCTGTCGGCTGGCCTGTCTGTCAAATTATGTGAAACTGTTCAGCATGCTTTATTTTGGTTCGAATTTTAAATTTACAAGCACCATGTGATATGTATGTATGTATGTTACAATAAATGTACAACACAATGTTTACAAAATCTTATATTTAAAATCTAAAATAATGTATGTACACAGGAGTCAATATTGTTTCATTTGCAAAAACAAAAATGAAACCGTATTTTTCTCTTTTAAACAAATGTATAAAAATTTTATTTAAAAAAAAAAAAGCTTTTGTCATTTAATCTATTTATTAAGTGTTGTAAGATGTGTTTTCTATAATAACAGAATGTTCAAGCACATCTTTAAAAAAGTTAGCCTGGTGTAAAAAGCATGTAACATAAATAATCAATTGTATTTCTGACGTTATGCTTTAAAGGTGACATTATTCATTATTCAGTCATTTTGAAATCTCTTTTTAAGTCTCTGCGATTATTTGACATTAACAAACATAATAAAAATGGGCTTACAGAGTATATATATAGATAAACATATATACATACATGCATACATACATAACAGAGTATATATATATATATATATATATATATATATATATATATATATATATATATATATATATACGCACGCAGATTTAGGACTTTATTAGAGTGTTTAGATATTATTTGTTTTCATCTAAAGTATATAGGTATTGAATGTATTGAATTCGTCGAGGTGTCTCAAATCATGTGCGGTGTAAGGGTTACTAAATTCCTAAGCCTTAAATACTAATCACAAAAATAGGTTAGTCTTTTTTCAGAGACATAAATTTGATCAGAGTAAATAAATCCATAATTATGCTCAGTAAACCCACTTGTGAGGTGACAGGGCCATGCAATCCATCACAGTTATTAACGAGCTGACGGAAGGTTGGTACTTTTAGCACGTCTGGTTATTTAGGCCAAATGAAGTCAGCCCCACACCTGGAATATTGCATAATATAATCAAATATAATAATGTGAAGTGGTAGAGATATTTTAGCAGTGAGCTCAGAATGGTAAACCCTCACACATACTGTGCGCTATAAGGTTTTGCATGTCTTTCATGCTTGGTCCAAAAATTCATTTTAAATTTATTGTATTTAAATGATAAACTAATTTAAAAAAAGTTGCATTAACAAATAACAACAAAAGTTCACAGATGAATTTCAAGAAATAGACATTTTGACTTTAATTGATTGTAATTTAACCACTGAATAATGATGCTTAAAATTTAGTCAGAAAATAAGATTAAACAACTTAAAGGTCTTACTATTACTAATTTACTAATTCGTAAACTTTTTCCTTCTGCTTTGTTAATCCGTTTTAGAGCTAAAATTTGATTTAGAGTAGCGAATAACATATAGAAAACCACCCAACAAAATGACACACAAGTTACTTTTTTATCCTATGAATAATAAACAAATCACGTTCAAACTGCGTTCTTGTAATTAACGTTTAACCATTCTTCAACAGAAACTATATTCTGAAGAAAACTCCTCTTGTGGAGAAAACGTAACATGTCAGAATATCAGTTTCCAATGTTCTATGACATAGTCAATATTACAGCCAACCACAGAGTTGAATTACATTAATATTTAAAACTAAAAAGGATGGTAACATTTGCTGATATTATTATTGGGAGCATGCTCAGTGTGAATTCAGGACATGAATAGCGTTCCATTTAACTCGATTAGGCTCTGCCTCCTTTGTCCATTAAATATTTGAATCATTGAAATTGTCTGATATACACATGTGATTTAAAATATTTGATATGATTGATATGAAATAAACTTAATGTTTAATGCCTAACACAGACTTTTATAATCACTATAGTGTTTAGGAAACACTAAATAAATAAAGTAATAATACTACTAAATACAATACACTCTCAAAACTACAAAATTCTTACAGATCATTCAAAGGAAAATTTGAAACTTTAAACGGTACCTCCAACACTAAAAAGTGGCTCCGCCAGGGTTTCTAATTCTTCAAGGATCTAGTTTTAACAGTGAACTAAGCTTGCATCTTGGGTGACGAAAACAAACTTACCCATATTATCTCTAAGGAGCAAATAAAATACCTACAGTACATGGTGTTAAAACTAAAGATCCCTGAACAACTTTTAGATGTTCATAAGTTTAAAACTGCAAAAGAACCTCCTAATGCTTTGATGGACCTTTTGAAACTATAATGGTTAGAGAAACCTTCAAGTTAAGCATTTTACTCACAGTGTAAAACTGAATAAAATCTAAAACCTATTACGTAATGTTAGCATGGTTGATCCTTGTTTATACTTTTGGTTTATAAGGTCAATACTGTAGAAGGGAAACAAAATTGCCATGACATATCACACAGGTCTCACAAACAGCTGCGAGACTGTTGAAAATATATTATAAAGGTTTCTTAAATGTTCCTCTTCCTTATCAGTGCAGCTTTTTCGAATTTTCCAACATTCTAAATAAAATGATATGAAAATAAATATTTTTTTAACTATTAGAACGTTTTTAATTACTTTTCAACAGTATTGCAGAATTCATAGACTTGCTCATTGTTTATTTTAGAAATGCAAAGATCATCATTCTGTATTCAATTGCTGAGTTCATTTGCCGTGCTGACTGACACAGCCTCCATTAACTTGTTGTGTCTTTCTTCTAATGAGCCTTTCACTAGACAACCTGTCACTCAAAACTGAACTGGGAAATCACTAACATGTATAGTTTTATAGTTTGATACTCTAATTTTGGTTTCAATACATGTTTAGTACTGTAACTACATGTTCATTGATTTCAACGGGGTTTAGTTACAAAGAATAAATGTGACTTACATTAAAGTATTCGCCTTTCAGCACTAGGGATTCCTGGTTCGAATCCCCATCTGGGTGGAGTTTCCTTGTCTCCCCGTGTCTGTGTGGGTTTTCTCCGGGTTCTCCGGTTTCCTCCCACAGTCCAAAAACATGGAACAAGTCAATTGAGTTCTCCAAATTGCCCGATATAGAGTGTGTAATGCTGCGTGTCTGTGTGAGTGAGTGTGTGCCCAGCGCTAGATTGCCGCCCTGTCCTGGGTGTATCTGCCCAGCGCCCGAAGCGTTCTCCTCTGGATGGGCATGGGGAACCCCACCGCGAACTTAATATAGGATAAAGCGGAAGATAATGAATGAATCAATACCAGACATATATTTTGGTATGTGGTTCAGTTTTCATCTTGTATAGTGTTATCAAATTGAGAAACTGATCCAAGATTTACAGCAACAAATTGTAGTACTTAAATATCAGTCACTAAAGGATAAAAAAAATATACAGATAAAATAAATTTGACACCTCCAGGTTTATGATTCACAATTTCTATGTTACTGTACATAAAGTAATTGTTAGTGTACATTTAATGGAATTTTTTTGTTCTTTATTATTTTTGAAATTAAACTTGTCAAACAGCATATATAAAGTTTTAAAGTTTTCATAGAGCTGCGAATGAAAATAACAGCATGTTATTAAAGTTTTTTTTAGATAAATTGTTTAAACTACAAAAATCTTTAAAGATATTCTGAGGCTGGGAATGAACCCCTTAAACTATTGGAGGAACATTTAAGTTTAGGGACTTTAAATTAAAATTTTTATAGGTTTGTCTAAAGTTTTAAACTTAAGAACTTTCAAGTTTTTCAAGTTTTTAAGCTTCTTGTAGTTTTACATGTTTGCAAGATATTCATTCATTCATTCATTCATTTGGGTTCCCCATGCCCATCCAGGGGAGAATGTCTCGGGCGCCGGGCAGACACACCCAGGACAGGGCGGCAATCTACTGTGGGAGGAAACCGGAGAACCCGGAGGAAACCCACGCGGACACAGGAAGAACATGGAAACTCCACCCGGATGGGGATTCGAACCGGGAATCTGTAGCGCTGAGAGGTGAACGTGCTAACCACTAAGCCACCGTGCCGCTTTGCAAGATATTTTCATTTATTCTGAAACTGATAAGTAGTGCTAATTATCACAATACGTGCCAATTTAAGCATTCATTTGAAAGCTGTTCTGCTTTTTGTGTCTTTATCAACCAACCAGGAAAGACATGTTCTTCTGAATGCTCTTAAAGACATATGTTTTGTAGAATAATGTCATAGAAGAACCGTTTTTGGTTCTGTAAAGAGCCCTTTTGACCAATTACAGTTTGAATAATTGGGCTGAATCCGAATGGCATGGTGGCCAGCATTAGTGGTTAGCACGTTAGCTTCTTAGTGCTTGGGATTCCAAGTTCGAATCCCAAGCTGAGTGAAGTTTCCATGTTCTAACCGTGTCCATGTGGATTTTCTCCAGTTTCTCCGGTTTCATGGTAAATTTGGAATGAATTAAATTTGGAGAAAATATGGATTCAAATATGGATTCAAGGTAAATTGAATGCTCTTAATTGCCCTATATAGTGTGTGTTTGTGCGTGTGTGTCTCTGAAAGTGAGTGTGCCCTCCCCTCCCCGCAAACCTAGTAGAGGCTTAAGCAGAAAATAATGAATGAATAAATGAATGAATGTGATGAATCCAGAATAAACTGAAAAGTTGTAACGTTTGGATTGAACATTTTAAAATCTTATATTTTCACTGTTCCTTCCCAATACATAAACCATATTTAAATCTATTTTTTCATTGAGTCAATCTGAATAATTGTTTTTTTAAACTTTACTCCCGTTGCAGTGCTGCTTTGAAAGATACATGTTAAAAGAAGTTCAGTGTCACGATTGTCATGTTTCAAAGACACCAATCAAATAAAACCAACTCAAATGACTTACTAATGGAATTAAACAATAGATTTTTTTCTAAAAATTCCACTCCCATTTTCCAGTAATACATGAGAAGTCTCATCTTTTGCTGCTGATAACATGTGGACTCACTCTTGGCCTGATAGAGGACTTGACACCCATCACAGTGGAAGCAGATCCTCCCTGCTGCTGATGGTACGTCTGTGCTCTCAAGTGAATGCGCATCCTGTCGCCTGTTTTATTTAGGGGCAGCCCCACTTCCCTTTCCCATCCTGAGCACATCACTCCAGCTGGGACCTGTTTACTTCACAGAGATGGATGGATTCATCCCACCAGCTACTGGTCATTACATGAAGCACCCCCTGTTATTCCCATGAGTGTCATTGACTTAGGGAGAAAGGAGGCCTTCACTTTTGCTTCTCCATATTAGCATACTACCCACAGCCTTCACGTCTTAACTTACATTATTTGAGCGTGTTATAAATAACTATAATATTTTACAAAATAAACTACTATCCTATACTACAATTTAAACATCCTACCAAAAATTCTGCAAATTTCATATGTATATAAAATGTAATCATAATTGTATCTATTTGTTTTAAATGTGCATGTTCGCCTGTATATCTATGTGTCTGTGTGTGAGTGTGTGCCTAGTGACAGGCTGGCGCCCTGTCCCGGGTGTATCTGCCCAGCACCTGAAATGCTGTCCCATGAATGGGCATAGGGAATTCCCCCACGACACCGAGAGGCAAATGTGGTAACAATTAAA
This sequence comes from Corydoras maculifer, assembly GCA_019802435.1. Classification (NCBI taxonomy): domain Eukaryota; kingdom Metazoa; phylum Chordata; class Actinopteri; order Siluriformes; family Callichthyidae; genus Corydoras; species Corydoras maculifer. The sequence continues at coordinate 4,002,342 of JAFMOD010000250.1, forward strand.
CCACTGTGCCACCCATTAAATAACATTTTGTAATAAAACATCAAAACACTCCTCCTATGTAAAATGAAATAAAATAAGCAAAATAATGCAATGTCCTCAGAGATTATTGAATCATACCACAGTATATGATATATACTATATACAACATGTACTGTACTATATACTATATATCAGTGTCCTAGAAATACTACATTTTACAATGGGTTATTTTTTACTGTCTTCTTTTGCTTGCATTAATTTTACCAGGCACTCTGGAGATACATTCAATATGTGGGCCCTTAGGAACTTTAGCAATTAACTCACACTGTAAACTCCCAGGGGCCATGGTGGTCATCTTAAGCTTGGGCAAAAGGGGCACAAGAACCTGCAGCTGTCTGGGTCCCTAGCTGTCAGATAACTCCAACACTGATAACCCCAGGGGTCTAAAAACCTTAGTGATTAGCTTATTCCCTGAATGCCAAAGGGGCAAGGGACCCTTGCAGAGTAATTGCAACGGGGTCCAGGGGCCCTATGTTCAGCTTAAATTTTGAATATCAGGAGGTTGAGGAGTCTGGAAAATGGAAGTTGTCAGCTAGTGTTTTAAACCCCAAGAAGACTGAGAACTATACTGTAATCTAAAAGTGAACTCAGGGCCCTAGTGGTGAACGTATATTTTCTAAGTTGAGAAAGGCTATAGTGTTCAACATAGTGAGAGTTGAGGGAGTTCTAGTGGATTTTTGCTGGAAGCAACAAGAGGTCTTGAGGTGTGCGCTCTGAGGGTCCTAGCACAATGATCTATTGTTTGCTACACATTTAGTCATTTTTAGTAATTTACTGAAAATAGCTACACATACTATCACACACTACATTCATTCATTCATTCATTCATTTATTCATTATCTTCTGCTTTATCCTGTATTAGGGTCGCGGTGGGGTTCCCCATGCCCATCCAGGGGAGAACGATTCGGGCGCTGGGTAGATACACCCAGGACAGGGCGCCAATCTATCGCTGGACAACACACTTTATTATGCAGAATATTTTTAGAACAGTAAAAACGACTAAATTAGCTTAATCAGGGCGTTTCTGAAACATACAACATATAGATTTTTTTTTACATATGAGTTCTAAAGCTAGAGTATATAAATATCTATCTAACTACCAGACATTGCCCTCATAAACAGCTGATAAACACTCTGCACATAGATACATCTGTACAAACAAAAAATCATTGCCTATGTTTTATTGCTTTGCACTATTTAAATATACTTTATTTGAATATATGCACAGTATATAATTAATTGTAATGTAACTAGAGAGAGATACCTCAATCTGTATCTCAATCTTGTATCTGTAAAACAACTTGTGTGTGTAACGTACTTGGCTAAAAAAATCTTATTCTGATTTTATCAACCTTTGTAACACAATAGTATAAACTCATGCAGAAAACCTTTTTTTGCCAAAAAGCTTTGGAGACTAATTGAAAGAAACTATAGGGATTTTTTCTGTTTTAATGGATTTTTGCTATTTGCATTTGCATCACCAGTAAGAACTAAAAGTTTTATAAAATAGTTTTATAGTAACATTATGGTATTTTCTATTCTTGTAATGTTGTTTCTGTTTATTGATTTAATTTCTATTATGCATTCCTTGTTGTTAAATGCTGCTTGCAGGAAACATAATCACAAGCCACAGGCAAAATCGGGCAAAGCGGGTCCTATAATATATAACATGATATGTTTTTTTAGATTTAATTCCTGTTTCCTTTTAACTTTGCAGACAGGCATAATTATAGCAAATAACAGAAACTAATAAAATATCAATTAATGCTTTCATTTAACCTCAATGTTATTGGCATGATTGGAAATGATTTAGGACAAAAATAGTTTTTGGTTAAGTAATTTGATCTCACTCAAGAGAAAAAAAACATCTTAAATACTGAATAAATCAAGGTGATTAATAATTGCTAGGTTTTAGTAAAGTAATAATAAAAACATCAAGCTACTTGTTTGGATCAATCCTTTGTTGATCTGTGGTCTACATTGGTTGATTATTCTGGTATATACAGTAGAGGAAACCCTAAAGCACTTCACAATACCCAGTCATTCCAGATCCTCCAGGTTACCCGCTCCTCTCTTGTAAACCTTTTTATTTAACTGACACAACAGGTTTGGTTTATGTCAGGGAACTTAAATGTTAAAACCAGATTTTTCATTTCCTGAACACTTTTAACTTGGAAACACAATTTGTATTCACATTTTATTTTGCTGTATGAATTACTTGATAACAGTTCAACAACAATGACCTGAATTAGGATAGTAGATGTAGGCGGCAGGTAGCTCAGTGTATAGCACGTTCGCCTCTCAGCGCTAGGGATTCCCAGTTCAAATCCCCATCTGGGTGGAGTTTCCATGTTCTCCCCGTGTCCTGACCCTAACCCTAAACCTAACTCTAACCGTGTTCTCCGGTTTCCTCCCACAGTCCAAAAACATGGATCAAGTCAAATGAATTCTCCAAATTGCCCCATATACAGTGTGTATGTCTGTGTGAGTGTGTGCCCAGCTATAGACTGGCGCCATGTCCTGGGTGTATCTGCCCGGCGACTGAAACATTCTCCCCTGGATGGGCATGGGGAACCCCCCCCCGCGACCCTAATATAGGATAAAGCAGAAGATAATGGATGGATGGAGGATAATAGATGTAGTGTCATAATTTTATTCTCTCACAAAATCATTGATTATTAGAAAAGCCCTTACAACTTTACATACACATCTAATTAGTGTAAATATATTTAAAAAGACCTGTTGATGTAGTTTGTAGGGTTTTTAATCATAGAGACAATGTTTTAGCAGTTACTACAAATGTGTGTTGTTGTTTTTTTTGGAATTTTGTCATTGTTCATTAACATTTTATCTAAATTTTATATTTGGAGTATTAATTGTTACACTTGAAAAAATATTAATGATACCACTGTATCTGATGTTAAGGCTTTACTTCTCCACTGTTATTTAAATTTTTTAGGGCTTCACTGCTTTTAATTTATTTATTCATTTGTTACAGGTGGGGCTGGAGCCTATCCCAGTGCCCACTGGTCAAAAAAGGGAAAACACTCAGGTGGTCAGGTCATCAGTCTAGTTTAAGATCCACACAGACAAAAACATTCACTCACACTCAGAGGCAGTTTAGTATCTCTAGTTTATCAGACCTACATGTCTATGGACAACTGAAAAGTGAAAAGATGCACTGACATGAGACCATCATGTAAAATCCACACAGAAAAGAACCAAACTATTACACTTTGCAATCTAATCCAGGATTTCAGCAACATGGTTTACCAGTTAGCCACTGTGGCACCAATTCTGTGTAACATTTAATTGTTTTAAATATAACCATTTTAAGTAACATGCTTTTTTATGCTTGTTTGAATATGTATTTAAAAGAAAAAAAATGCATTTGAGTTGAATTTTACCAGTCTTTTAAAAGTCTTTGTTTAGTTACAACACTAAAAACTAAGCTTTTAAATGTTTTCTAAAAAAGAATAAGTACAATTACAATAAATGTTGAATACGGCAGAAGAGAACAATAGGAAAGAAAAATGTAAATAATCTAAAAAAAATAATATTTGTCTTGATATCCACCATATGTTTTAAATAAAACTGTAATTATTTGTCAATTAGGCAAACTCATGCATCAGTGTACAGATGAGACAAATCACCTTTTGTTTATTATTGGTCCTGGCCATGTGCAAAGCAACAGGAGACACTACATTCTGTCATCACATGTCTTCAGCAGGTAGGCAGTTTTTTGTTGTTTTTTTGTTTGGCCTTGTTCCCCCTACCCTCATCCCAATTATGTGGTCTACTACACCATAACAAACAGATCCTCTAACCCAAATGTACAACACAGAAACATCAGCACAGACTGACTGGTGCCTGCACTGGCCTCAGGGGCCTCACCTCACTTAATGATCTCTTCTGATGGACAGAGGCTGTGGGCCAAGGCTCGGCATCTCTGCTAAGATGTTCCTCCAACAACAAAACCAAGATATCAAGATTCATACCATACAAATTAGTTGACTCTATTTCACTATTCTAACAATGTTGATAGTGGATTTTTCATTAGCAAAGTTTTCATTCATAACTTGCATGAAAGGCTTTAAAATTATTCAATATTTTACAAATATATCTTAAACACCTGCACATTTTGGTTAGGTATTTGCTACATCACCCCAAGAAAAACAAGCCAAAAATTTTGACAATTCAAAGGACCTTTTAATGCCTTGTAGTACACAAGGAATCTTGCCACTCTGTGAGGTCAAAGGCTATCTTGGATTGGATTAATGGTACAAGGAACAAAAAACACCCATATTTTGGTGAAAGGTCTAATAGCTGAAGTGAGGAATCACAGCCACAAAACAATAAGGATTAACCGTCCAGCAGCAGTTTATTTTTTAGCCAAGCAAAATTGCAGGTTTATCAGACATTAAGACACTGGTTTAGTTTGGCTGTAATGGTCTCAATAAGTGTTAGAATCAGAATCACTTTATTTCGCCAAGTATGTTACACACAGTAATTCATCTTGGTGTAACATGTAACTTACTAAAATCAACAAGACAGCACACAGACTATTATAAACAGAAATTACTAAACAGTAAGTTAGCATGGTTTCTTAATTTTCTACATATTGGTTAGGTATACCATTTATAGAAAATCTATTTACTGCTGTTATATATATGGAATTATAATGAAATGGAATCATATGTGTTATATATGTGGAATTATCCAAATAGCTTGGGGTACAGTCCATATTTTTTTTTATCTCAGCCACTGCCATTTTACTTTATTTATTATTTGTATGTAAATTGCTATTAATATTTTGAATACAATTAAATAGCATTTTATTTTTCTGCTTTTTAAAGAGTAGGTGTATACTTCATTCTTTTAGTATGTTGTAACTTTGTAAATGGTGTAACTCTGTCTCATGCAATCCCCCGCCCCGTGCCCCCACCCCTGCCAGAATTAATTTAATATTCTGATGCTGTTTTTTGTTATTTTCTTGTTGTAAAGAATTTTTTCTTATATTTGCACACTGAACTCACTAAAATCTTGGAAAATATATCTGTATAATTGAGGCTGTTTTAAATTACATTCTGGTCAGTTTACTAGGGGTAAACTAGGATAAGGTGGTGGTTTATTTCCTATTTCAGACATGACTGCAAAGTAAAGAGAAGACGTCCAAACAGAAGCAGATTCTATAAAATATAAATATAAAATTGGTCAACCAGTCAAAATCATACTGACAACAAAACTACACAAAGCAGAAAACCAATCGTCTCCCACAGGTCATGCAGGATATTGGAGAATTATTTCTTTTCCCTCCCACTCAAAAAAATTATATGCTGTCGAAAACAATCTTGAGGAGATCTGGGCTTTTAAACTAATCCATATAATTGGGAAAAAAAAGAATTTTCATCCTTTTTCATCCTTTGACAAAGATAATATACTGACGCAATTCACTAAAGGTCATAAATATCGACACACATATCTAAGTGAAAAGTCTATACATTTTGTCAGGGGAGGACTTTACAGTGAGCAAAAGTAAGAGTTATGTTCTGTTTAACTCGATAATAGCTGGAGTCAGCACGGCATCACTCAGTTCAGTAAACAGTGTCACTTCCTAACACTGCACAGACACCGCTCCACTTGCTTATAGGGGAAGCACACTCAGCAGTCAAGTGTCAACACGACCCACCATGGCACAGTAACAGCCACTGATAGGCCTTCCCCCACTGAGCACTGCGAGTGAAAAGGTGGGGGTGAGCAGCCTGTGCTGGTCGGTTTCTTTTATTGGCTTTAATTTTCCAAAGTTTAGTAAGACATTCACAAAAACAATAAAGCAGTCAATTTTCTGGCAATTAAAATGGCCTCATGTTGGGAAGTCGCGTTTGCTTACGACAACTGCCTGTCCTTCTGACAGGCTGATGATTGATTACTCGAGCCGGGTCGTCTTTATAACGCGATAAGCCAAATTAAACCCTTGACTGCAGGGGCCCATCTGAGGTCTGGCTGGGCAAATTAAATCTCTAGCACTGCTGTCGCTCTCTACTGCTCACTCTGCCTTATTTCCTCTCTCTTGACTCCTTGTGCACAAGCCATACCAACAGATACATGTAAAAGAATTTTGATGAAAAAGGCAAGCAAATACGACATAAATGGCCTCAATCTTTCTGGTTGCTCTCTTGGGTGCAGCGAGCCAGGTATTTCAGCAGCAGCCACCAAGCTGAGGGCATTAAGCCATATTAAACGTACTAAAGACTTAATGAAGTTCAGGCAAGCACTGGCACTGTAGACTTTATTAGTTTACACCAGATTAATGGGGATAATCATTTAAGTGATGGAGATGGATTACCCTCTCCAAGCTGCTCTTTGGCTCTGGAGGTCTAAACCACCGTACAGCAGGAAGAACAGAGAAAGTGAGCAATCCAGATCCAGCACTCAGAAAGCACTGGAACAAATGGGAAATTCTAAGTAATCAGAAACACTCACTCTGTCTTATTCTGAAAGGATGGAATGAAGTAATCTGAGAACTGGTAACCGCCACAGCGGTTTCACAGTCCTGCTTCAAATAACTATAATCATTACACAATGCTACTACTATGAATACAACAATTATTAGCTTAACTTTTACTTTTTAAACTGAAATATAATACATATATTAATTATTACAATAAATAGAAAGAACACCTACTTACTTAATTCAAATTATTTGACCTTATTTATAACCAATTCTATTTATCTTAAAATAGAAACCTAATTAGTTTTATGATAATTTTATGCCTGACATTTGCAATATGCCTGCAACATATTGGAGTTTTAATAATTTTCTTTAAAATAGTACACTGTGTGAGTTATTGTAAGTTTTTCTATATGTAAATATTGCCGCTGTGTTTATTTGCAATGGACCCTAGCAAGAAACTCAGACAGGATATTGCATGTCTGTTAACAATAAAAGTGTCCAAACTGGACACATACACACATACAAGCACAAACACATAAAAATATACACAAAATAGAACAAGAAAGAGACAGGGCTGTGCCAAACTGTCCTGAAAAAGCTTTAATTATTGTCTCGAATTGCTTCGCCTACTCTAAGATGAGAAGATAGATCTTATTGTCAAGGCTTATGGCAAATGGAGATAGAGTGCAGGAACAGTCACACATGTGTACATATTACAAATGCACACACACACACACACACACACACACACACGTGAGCAAACACAGTTTTGTTGAATTTCAGCCACATCAAAACAGCGTGCTTTACCCAAAATCACTTTTTAAATTAAAAAAATTATACCTGCTTTAACACATCATACAATATTCACTCACTATTTGTCTAACTAACAGACACAATGATTCCGTTTCATTTAAGCAGTATTAATAATAAATTTTGTTCCAATCATTTACCATTTGTTTTGCATTCATTTTATATAACTGTTACAAGTCAAATGGCTCAATTTTATTTTATTTGTATAATTTATACACAGTTCAAACAGTTACTAAAGAACTTGAATGTGAAACAACCATGAGGTATGATTTTTACTTAGCACATTTGTATTAGGGTTCTGTTCATAACGACAAATTAAAAGTCTCTGTTTTTCCCTGGTCTGAAGATAATTGCAAAAGTTAGTGTTTTCCCACATACAAGTTTTCTTTAGTCTATTTAATGCTGAATAATTTCTCCATCTTATTTAACTGTTAGTGAAGTGAACTGATTTTTCTAATCTTATGATAAGACACATATTTAGACAATATCAAACATTGGAAGTAAATAAAATATGGTAAAATTATTTTTGGACCATATACATACTATTGATATACAATATTTTCTAAAATGAAATGTATATTAAATTGGTGAGTCAGCTTTATGAGCAAATTTCAGTGTGCCAAACCCACAATTGCTAAACACTTTTAAAATGTCCTAAGAACAAACTTAAAAACAAAAACAAACAAGTAGTAAGTACATTTTGTACAATTTACACCCTTTGTACAATTAACTGATCTTGATTACTTTTTACTATAATGAACCGTTGAAGAAAAACAAAAAAGATTATTATGTCACTATTGTATGTATTGACAGTGTAAGGCCTTCATTTGTGGCATTTTTGACATTTTGTTGCTGTTTTAATGCTTTACAGTGTTTTAATGCTTTACAAATTAATGTATTAAGTAAAATGAATGGTCATAACTAAAGGTACACTATATGGACAAAAGTTTTGAGACATCTACAAAACAGGCTTTTTAAAAAAAATAGTCCTCTTTCTTAGTCCTTTGCAATGGAAACAACTTCCACTCTTTAAGGGTGCCCATTTAACCACTAATGCATTTGTACAATCAGACAATGATGGCAGGTCTTGACTTACAACCTTTGCTTGAGTTTACCCCAAAAGTATTCAGGGTTGTGGACAGGGCCCTGTGCAGACTAGTCAAGTTCTTCCACACCAAACTCACCCAAGCACACCTTTATAAATATTGTTTTGCGCTATGTGCCCAGGCATGCTGGAATAGAAAAGGGTTTTCCCCAACCTGTGCCCACAAAGTTGAAAGCACACACATACTGTATGTGCATGCAAGAAGCATGGTTGGTGTTTGATGTTAGACACCTGCAGCAATGGGACTAAATATCAAAACGTCATCTAAACTTGAAGATTAAAATTAGTGTCCCATTACTTTTGTCCATATTGTGTATTCTATATTTGCATTAAACTGGTCAGCAGCGCCTTAATAAACTAAAATGGGTACAGTTGGAACTAAGGTGATTTTTGTGTTTATGAGCAGATGGTGGAAAATAAGAACCACTTGTAGATTTTATATGTAGGTCATTACATTTTTAGTAGATAAGCAAATGACCTACCTTACCTAATACATTATTTTAAATCTACACACTATAATAAATGAAGAGATTAATTTATATGCATTATAGGGACTTTACATATACTTTAATTAATTTCATAAAAAGTTACCCAAACCTTAACTATAAGTACAACCACACAACATTCATTATAACCTTATAGGACATGGTTTACCTTTAAAACTGAATAAAATTCATTGTGATAAACATTTGTGATAAAGATTTGTTCCCCACACACATTAACAGGTCTAATAAAGACTATTTTACATTACTGTTTATATCTTAAATAATTTACACCATATTCATTAAGAGGAAAATATTCAATAACAATCAGTCAGGATTGTGTTCTTAAATCTGGAGAATAAACAACATTAAAATGAAGAAAAATGTAAAAAAAAAAACGTTTTGTTATGATACACTATGATATAATGGTAAACAACTGCTGATGTGTTAAGAATAATTAAACAAGCTCGATATAATACTGTAATAAATAATCAACTCAGTATGAACATTGGTATCATTTCATTTAATACCTAGGACCAAAATCTTTGGGCGTTGCATAATAATACACAGTATGTTTAATAACCTCTGACAAATTAATGAATTTTGTTCTCATTCTTTTTTGACAGAGTAATTCAGAATATTTAGATTGCGCCAGTGGAAATAGAATTTCATTTCTACTTTATCTTCTGACACGTAAAATGCATGGGCTCCTTTAGAAGATAATAATGGAAAAACGCGAAAAATGGAATATAATCACATCTAATATTGGCTCAGCATGTGCGTTTCGAAGCTTGTTGTACATGTAAATAATTAATGAGATGCATAACATCATGGATAGAGACTAATAAAGTCAGTGCAAAATGAAATATATAGCATTGCAAAAAAAACATTTGCATTAAGTAGGGATATAAATCAATAGACTTATTCATTTCTTTTACACTTTGTGATGCATCGCTGTGGTTTTCTGTTCTTGCGAATGAGCTATTGCTTAATGCAAATCAGTAAGATCATGCAAATTTCCATAAATCTAATGTGCCCTCTAGTGGCTGAGAATGCGAAAAGGACTCAATGTCCTTCATCACTGCTGGTAAAAGCCAAAAAAGGACATAAAAAGAGCACAAAAAAAATTAAAATGAAAAATTATTAATTCGAACAAAAGTGAATTTTACTGCATATTACCGATTTTTCAACAAAAATAAGAATGTGATTATGTAAGGCAGATAAAACCATGATACACAGAGGCGGATGCACCTAATTAATCTATCCTTTCATTGATCTCTGTCTTCCTTTCAGAGTGTCAGTGGCAGCAGCACTGATGTGATACAGGAAAGCAGAAGCAGTCAGAATGAGACAGGCCGGGAGGCACAGTGTCTGACAGACCATTATTGCAGACAGGCCCATAACTCACCCTGATAAGAGCTGCTGTTGACATGGCCTCAGTCAGGCCTCAGAGAAAGAAAGGCAAAAACCAAGAAAGTGAGTGCACGATTGTGTGTCAGCAAAAAGCCATGTAGTTAGCAGAGTCATGCCATGGATCCTCATTGTTGACAACTTAAGTACTGTTTCTGTGTGCATGCCTTTTTGCCCCATGCGAGCTTTCTTTTACTCTCGCTATTTCAGCTTCCCCCTTTCCATGGACAGCACTATTCCCATCCATTTTACCCATCCCTTCAGGCTTTTTTCCAGACCTTATGCAAACTCACGCCCACTCATTTCAACTTAATACTCATTGAAAAATGTCATTTTCTCAGAGAAATGTCTCACAATGTGAAAACCATGAAGGGGATGCCATCAAACATAAGTATCCATTTTTATGGACTTTGGGATCATTGTTTCTAAAGTAGAACTTTAAGTAGAAGTAATATATAAAAGTAAAGAAGTAATATATTTTTTTTCTATTTTTTTTTCTCAGTAAAAGGGAATGATACCCCAGGCTAAAATTCCAAGGTCTGAAGTAGGACAACTTATAGAATTCATAATATTACAGGGGGTATGAGGGTAGACTTGTCAAAAGCCCTCCGTCTGTTATTAGTACCTCCTTTATGTAATGACTTCAATTATAGAAAGGTACATGATCCAAACAACAGACAATAAAAAGTACACAGAAATACACAGCAAATTATTCCCATGTGTCTGTTGATTGTCTGATGTCTGATTATATTTAATATAATCAAATACCACGATTATACTACTGTTTTACAGACTACAATGCACAGCAGGTTGCTGTCCTTTTGTAATGTAAAACAATAATGCATGGAAAACTATATCACCCACAGTGGCTTTGAACCAAGAGACTGTTTTACAATCTGGCAGACATGTAAACTTCACGTGGTCTTTCTTTAGATTCACTTTTAAACTGCTTTTAATGGTCTTTAAATGTAATTGGAGGTGTTAGTTTCTGTACTGTGATGGACTATTGAACTGTTCAGGTTGCTTTTCCATCCCTCAATGAGAAATGGGCTAGACTCTAGCAACCCACAGTGTGAACTCTTTTCATAGTAAAAAAGGCTTTAAAATATATGTAAATTATCTAACAGCAGCTTGGTGGGTTAGTGTTTAAATCCAAATCTGGGTGAGCTTTCATATTGCTTTAAATTTCCCCATAATAGTGTGTGTAAGTGATTGTGCCCAGCGATAGATTGGCACTCTGTGTTGAGTGTATCTGCCAGGGAACCCCTGCGACCCCAGTGAAGGATTAAGCAGAAGATAATGGATAGATGAATAAAAGTCATACTGAGGACGTTTTAAAACTCTATATTTAGTGTACTGTGGAACCATTTCACTTAAATGAGGCACATCATAAGACCGGAGACAAAATCTTTTTTTAATGTTTTTTCCTTAAATTATTCCAATTACTTTGGTGATTTTTGCACCTTACTTGGATCATCTCCAGCGGTCTGATCAGCCTAATCTGTTTATGACACTGTTTATGTTACTGTTTATGCCGAATATGAACACAATGGGATTTTATTACTTAATCTTCAATATATGACACAGCTATTTGTCAGGTACATGCCGGGCCCAAAACCTATGCCACCTGAACACACACACTCACAATCATACACATACACACTATATATATATATATATATATATATATATATATATATATATATAGCCCAGCGATAGATTGGTGCCCTGCACTGACTGTATCTGCCCAGCGCCCGAGACGTTCTCCCCTGGATGGGCATGGGGAACCCCACTGCGACCCTAATAGAGGATAAAGCGGAAGATAATAGATAGAGAGAGAGATAGATAGATAGATAGATAGATAGATAGATAGATAGATAGATAGATAGATAGATAGATAGATAGATAGATAGATAGATAGATAGATAGATAGATAAGCAGTGATGTGGATTTGTATATGGAATACAAATCAGACTTTATAGATCAGAATTTATCAGCAGCGGTGGATTGGCACCCTGTCCTGGGTTTAATGGCCCAGCGCCCGAAACGTTCTCCCCTGGATGGGCATGGGGAACCCCACCGTGACCCTAATAGAGGATAAAGCAGGAGATAATGAATGAATGAGTATTCATCAGTATTTAAATAAGGATTTATAAGATATATATTTGTATACAAAAATATCATATTGCGTTGATGTAGAGCATTGTTTTATTGTTCTTCCCATAAAGCAAACTGGTTTGGGTGTTTAATTCCAACATTTTATGTGGACTTAGCATGTTCTCCCGCTGTTTGTGCTGTTTTTTAAAGTTGTATCTGGTTTTCTTCCATGGTCAAAAGGTGGCACTAATACATTTATTTGCCTCTTGGTGTAAATGTGTGGGTGTGAGGGTGTTTATATGTCTGCCTGCCTCATGACCAATGAGATAATCCCCAACACCCCTAAATGGCAAAACAATTAATATCATTACATACCGAAAGAAGATTTTAAAGTAATTTTTGTAAATTTGTCACTTTGTCTAATGAAGTAACAGTCACATTTAGTGTTATATCTGCTGGTAATTAGAACAGATGATGCAGTTTGATGCAAGGGAAAGCATAAACATTAAAAGGAGCCAAAACTGGAGAACAACGTAAGTGTGGGCACAGATCACTACATATATGTATATCTAATGTCTAATGTTTTATTTTTATTAATATATTTTTTTCTTTCTGGTTTGTTTCTCTCTTAAGTGCATTTCACTCCCTTGTGCTTGTAACTCTCAGCAGGTTGAGACAGTGTGCAGACCTGTCTTTTTGGGAGCTGAGCAGCACTTCCACACAGCCTGGGGTCAGTTGGCTATGATAACAAAGGGTCAGAGGTCAGAGCCCATACAGGATCTCCTTACGCTGGCAGACTTAGCTCTCAGTGCTTACACACGACTTAGTCAAAATTCAGCAGACATATTTTCACACTCTGTGGAAATGTTTACAGAGAGTTCACTTCCAAGTGTAACCTTATACTATAAATACAAGTCCAACAGTTTCTTGTAGAGGTATTGTGATATTGAAAGAATTGTGTATAGTCTAAGTCTCAAGGTTTTCTGAAGGCAATGAGGATTTTCTATAACTTAGAATACAAGAATATAATATACCTTTAACTAAAAAAGAAATTATTTAATTTAAATAAGGGACCCACTTTTAATGCTGAGGTAAGTGATAAATAAAATGATAGAATATTGATTCATTTATTCATTCATTACCTTCTGCTTAATCCTCTAATAGGGTTGTGTGTGTGTGTGTGTGTGGGAGGGGGGTGGATGCTGGTTACTCCATCCATCCATTATCTTCCGCTTTATCCTATATTAGGGTCGCGGGGGGGGGGGGGGTTCCCCATGCCCATCCAGGGGAGAACTTATCGGGTGCTGGGCAGACACCCAGGACAGGGCACCAATTTTTCAATTAAGACAGACTTGTTGTTGGATCAAACAGCTAGTAGTTCACATGAGCACTTATAGTATATATCAAAATAGTCTTGGTGCTTTTTTTATTGTATTTAGGAAGTGAACCCCAAAGAGCCCAGGCACAGAATACGTGTAAATGAATTCTATGAAATGACATTGTGTGTATTAATTTCAACTTTGTAGGGTAAATCAAAATCGTATAGATTCTACATCCATTCATGCACTAATGTGGGAGGAATTCGGAGAACCCATGTGGATACAGATAGAATATGAAAACTCCGCCCAGATCGGAATTTGAACCTAGATCCCCAGCACTGAGAATGCGAACGTGCCAACCACTAAACCTCCAACTGAAGTGAACTGAAAACATGATGCATCAATGCACAAATCACTGCTCAAAAAAGAGCAGAAATTACATTTACATTTAGTCACTTAGCAGATGCTTTTATCCAAAGTGACTTACAAATGAAAACATTACAAGTCAGAAATTAGACAAAGAAATTATGTAGCTTAGTGCAAAGGATCCCAATGACAGGACAGCGGACCAATCTTAGTCTATTTTAACTCTATTTTAGAGATCTTAAGGCAAGCCGTCTTCTGCTCACGATCAAGATGGTGGGGAACCATCTTCCACACTCTGTCTGTAAGGCGGAGTCACTTAGCATCTTAAGAAAACAACTTAAAGGTTTGGTTATACTACAGTGTTGCTGGTTTTTCCTTAACTACTGACTTGTGTTGTTCAGTTTCCAAGTCACTTTGGATAAAAGTGTCTGTTAAATGACTAATAGTAAATGTAATGTACACCCATATATGAACCCAAATCCGGTGCAATTCTGACTAATTGTTACAAATCTCAATGAGATGACCACTATAATGTTATTGTCAACTATAAGGGGGCAGAGAGAAAAGTCCAGCATACTCTAAACCGCAACTGGCATCATCTGTACATTTTAAAATGAAAAGTCCTCTATATGTTAATTCTGAACTCACAGACTGTTCCTCATACTTTAAATGGTCCTATTTGACCAGAAAAATACATTACATGTAATATCGATGTGGTCTTGTGGCCAGACCCAAATAAGAGACAAAATGTAACCCTAATGTAAGTGAAAAGGTACCACAGCGTCTGGGCACTTACATCCAGACTGTGAACAATTTTCTACCCCCCAGACCCTCTTCTGAAAAATCACAAGCAGTTATGAACAATTGCACTCACATATGGACTAAACTCAAAATCACATTTCCACTACCAAAATTGCTGCAAACATCGTATACATTTTATAATCGCTACTGGAAACATACTGTTTACATTCATAACCGTGGGCATATTTTGCATCTTGTGGCTCACATCACATCACATCACCTGCACTGTACTCTCACATTAACTTGAATGTTTACTGTACTGTATATTTCCTTGTATTTATCATAATTTGTGTTTTTGCACAAGTTATTTGCACACGAGCATTTTATGTTGAGTTGTGTAGTTGCTGTTATGTGTAGCACCTTGTTCCTTGAGAACATTGTCTTGTTCCACTTTACACTGTCCATCCACCCATTATCTTCCACTTTATCCTCACTAGGGTTGCGGGGGGGTTCCCCCACTCACTCACTCACACAGACACACACACACAAACACACTCTATATGGGGTAATTTGGAGAATTCAATTGCATTTGATCCATGTTTTTGGACGATGGGAGGAAACTGGAGAACCTGGAGGAAACCCACACGGACACAACATGGAAACCCAAATTGGGATTCCAACCGGAAATGAGAGGCGAACATGAGAGGCGAACGTGCTAACCACTAAGCCACTATATACTGTGCACCAGTATATTATTTATTATTTATTTATTATCTATATTATTGGAATGACCAATATAATACTTGAACAAGGTTTTTTGTTAACTTTTTTTTTATATATGTATTACTATACACACACATCATTTGGGTTATACCGTGTAACATACACAGCCACAATAAGGATAAGAGAAAAGACCAAAAGAAAGCTTTATTTCAGACACTTCCTCATAGGCCAAATTTGCAGACATTTTAAAAACGCATCCTACCTTTTAATGTGCCTGCTTATCTCTCTTTCACAAGCTGAGTCTCACTAGGTTTAAATCCCTGCACAGATACCAAACCAATTAACACAAACAAGTTACATGTGAAATTCATTACCTCACAAATATGTGTTTAATTGCAGCTCTGCTTTATTATATTTAAATAGGATAAAGAAATCCCATAATTCCCCTTGCAGTGTTTCATGCCGTATATGTAATAAATATCTCAAATCACCTTTATATTTAATAAAAAAAATCATTTAGACTTTTACAGCAGACTGCTGTGCCATGTGCTCTAGAAACGCAAGCTTTAAGTATTTTCTTACTGCGAGTGTAGAAAAAAATGTAAATTATTATAAATTGTAAGACATTTTGCATGTTGTGTGTTGTGTCTTTGGCTTTGGTTAAGTATCAGAATCAGAATCAGAATCAGGTTTATTGGTCACATACATGGTTATACATGGTACAGCCAGCAGTGAAATTCATTTTTTGACCTCTCCACAGAAAATAAAATTTGTTTAAAAGGATAAGAATAAGAAAAATAGGATAGAGTAAGATAAAAAAAAAGATTAAAAAAAAGATAAAATTTAACTATATATTTACAATGTGCAATGGAATTATAAAGTGGGTTGTGCTTTTTGTGCTAATATTGCAGTGCAGGGTTACAGGTTTAAGTTAAATGTTCTTTTAGTTCTGGTTCAGGGTCCAAATCGCCGTTGGGAAGAAGCTCCTCCTCATCCTCTCTGTGTTTGCCTTCAGGACACGAAAAAGCCGTCCTGATGGCAACAGAGTGAAGAGTTTGTTGTCCGAATGACTGAAGTCTTCCACAATCTTTTTGGCTTTGGACCAGCACCGCTTCCTGTAGATGGTCTGGAGGTCTGGATGTGCTACTCGGATGGTGCGTTCGGCCGAACGTATCACCCTTTGTAGTGACCGTCTGTCCAGATGGGTGCTGTTCCCGAACTAGGTTATGATGTTCACTGTGATGATGCTTTCAACGGTGCAGGAGTAGAAATTCTGCAGGACCTTGGAGGGTAGCCTGAAGTCTCATAGACGTCGAAGGTGGTAGAGACGCTGACAAGCCTTCTTTGCCAGTTTGTTAATGTGGCAGAACCAAGATAGGTCCTGCGCGATGTGAACTCCAAGGTACTTGAAGTTGTCTACCCTTTCTACTGCAGCGCTGTTGATCCCCACAGGGTGGAAGCTCTTCGACTGTTTCCTGCTGTAGTCCACTATCAGCTCCTTAGTTTTGCTGACGTTGAGTTGGAGATTATTATCCTGGCACCAGGTCTCCAGGTGTATAATCTCCTCTATGAAGGCCCTCTCATCGTTGTTGGAGATCAGGCCTACTACAACGGTGTCGTCAGCAAACTTAATGATGGTTGTGGAGCTGGAGGTGGCCACGCAGTCATAGGTGTATAATGAGTACAGCAAAGGACTCAAAACACACCCCTGAGGAGCCCCAATGCTGAGAGTGAAGAGGGTGGAAAGATGCTTGCCAACCCTCACTGCCTGCCGTCTGTCCGTCAGAAAACTGGAGATCCAGTGACACAGGGATGGGTGAAGTCCCAGATTCTCCAGCTTGGTGTTGAGTGTGGAAGGGATAATAGTGTTGAATGCTAAAATATAGTCCACGAACAGCATTCTAACATAATTATTCCTCCCAGTGTCCAGGTGAGACAGGGCAGAGTGAAGCAGGTGTGAGATGGCATCATCCGTGGGATGATTATGGCGGTAGGCGAACTGTAGGGGGTCTAAGTGAAAAAGTGATGAAGCCTGTGATCAGTTTTTGATGTTAGTCTTAGGTTTGTGGTTAAGGAACCAGCCATGTGATCCGAAGGTCCCCAATTTGATTCCTGGTCCCACCAGTACCATGGCTGAAGTGAAAGACTAACCCCAATTGCTCCCTGGACACTGTGTATAAGGCTATCCACCCCTTCAGGCATGTGTGCTCACTTTACCATTGTGTGTATATGTGAGGGTTTCACTGCATGGATGGGTTAAATGTGGAAGACTAATTCCTCTGTGTTTTAGCACTATAAACAAAATATGTTCATATTTTATTTTGAGCAGATGCTGCTAAATTTAATATTTTAATCTTTATGTATTTTAAAGAATTAACATTATATAAAAGTAGCGGCACAGTGGCTTAGTGGTTAGCACGTTTGCCTTTCAGCGCTAGGGATTCCCGGTTCAAATCCCTATCAGGGTGGAGTTTCCATGTTCTCCCCGTGTCTGCGTTGGTTTCCTTCGGGTTCTCCGGTTTCCTCCCACAGTCCAAAAACATGGATCAAGTCAATTGAATTCTCAAAATTGCCCCATATAGAGTGTGTCTGTGTGAGTGAGTGTGTGCCCAGCGATGGATTGGTGCCCTGTCCTGGGTCTATCTACCCAGCGCCTGAGACGTTCTCCCCTGGATGGGCATGGGGAACCCCACCGCGACCCTAATAGAGGATAAAGCGGGAGATAATAATTGAATGAATATATAAAAGTATATAAAGTTATATAGGGGCTTAGTGGCTTAGTGGTTAGCAAGTTCGCCTCTCAGCACTAGGGATTCCTGGTTCGAATCCCAATCGGGGTGGAGTTTCCATGTTCTCCCCATGTCCGCGTTGGTTTTCTCCAGGTTCTCCAGTTTCATCCCACAGTCCAAAAACATGAATCAAGGTCAGTTGAATTCTCCAAATTACTCCAAATAGAGTGTGTTTGTGAGTGTGTCTGTGTGAGTAAGTGTGTGCCCAGTGTTAGATTGACGCCCTGTTCTGGTTGTATCTGCCCAGCACCCAAAACGTTCTCCCATGAATGGGCATGGGGACCGGGGACCGGGGACCGCAGCTCTAGTAAAGGATAAAGCAGAAGATAATGGATGGATATAAAGTTATAGAAAGTTAGAGAATATATAGGTTATATAGTAATAAAGTATAAGTATAAGTTAAAGTTAGTTATTTAGGAGAATGTCAGACTTCCCTCCACTTATGACACAATATTATATTACTTGCACACAATGGGTAAGCAGTAACCCAATGATAAATGGACAGGGATGACCACGAATAATTTTTCTCATGATATTAAGTGATAATATTTTATAAATAAAAAATATTTAATGATATTTTTTCTCTAAATTAATTGGCTTTTACAATTTAGAATAAACTTCTTTGGATAAATCATGTACAAACCAGCGTGTGATAGTAACTGTCTAGTGCGATATGCACTAACGCAAAGGGACCACTAGATGGAGGTAAAATATTACAGGTAGAAGGCGTAAACGCATGACTGGAGGAGAAATAGTCTAAATTGGCTGTAATACAGCAATCCTCCACACGGTGGTACTGCGAGTATTTGTCAAAAAAAAAGCTAAATTACAGCTGTGTTTAATCCCTTTAGGTAGAGAACCAAATATTATTTTGTGAAATATAAGCATTACTGTAAATAGAGACATATAAATACAAACACAATCAAAGTTCACAAGTAGTTGGGAAAATTTGTAGTTTTACACATGGATTCAAGGTGATTTGCTTGATCCAAACTGCCCCCATGTAGTGTGTCTGTGTGTCTGTGTGAGTGAATAAATTGGCGCCCCGTGCTGGGTGTATCTGCTCAGAGCCCGGAACATTTTCCCCTGGCATGACCCTAGTATAAGAATAAGCAAAAGATAATAAAAGAAAAAAAGTATTAAGTATACACTAAATATAAGTATATAGGAAAATATTGATATTCTAAAGAAATAGTATTATTAAAATAGAAATTGAAATAAGACATAAGTTGCAAAAAAGAAAATCATGTGTGTTATTAAAGAGCGCCTAAATTGTCCCATAAATAATGGCTGTGTAAGTGAGTGTGTGCCCAGTGATAAATTGGTGCCCTGTCCTGGGTGTATCTGCCCAGCGCCCGAAACATACTACATTCTCCCCTGGATGGGCATAAGGAACCTACCCCTCCTACCCCCATGTGACCCTAGTAGAGAATAAAGCAGAAAATAATGATATGATATACATCACAGTCTAATGTCATCGCACAGTAATACTTGCTAAAAAAAAAATCATTATATTGCATGTAATTAATTTAGCTGTAGTGTGCATGTAGATGAACATTATGTTTGTGCGACATTGTGGATGTTTTACATTGACTATAGATCCAATACTTCATTTGAATTAGTTTTAAATATTTATTTATTTATTTATTCTTTTAATAAAATGTTTTAACAGTTAAACCAATTATAGAGCATTTTAATAGCAGGTACAGTTTTAAACAATATAGTCATGAGTGAAAGAAAAAGATGCTTAAACATACATACCCAGACAATTTAGTATCTCCAGTTCATCTACCAGCATGTATTTGGATTTTGAGAGGAAATAAAAGTTCCCAGAGGAAACCCACGCAGACGTGACGATGATTTTCAGACTGTACAGAGAAAAAGCCCCTTGTCCAACTGGCCCAAGAAGTCAATCAAAGACATTCTTGCTGTGAAGTGGGAGTACTAACCTCTGAGCTGCCCCTCTACAGTCTGAATATTGTTTAGGAATTAGTGAGTGATTCGAGTTCAGGGAACATTTGGCCTTTATGACATCTCATTATGATACTGAACTAAAGAAAGTCATGGATGTAATGGAGTTCTTAAAGACTAATGTTACATTA
The DNA here is from genome assembly GCA_019802435.1 of Corydoras maculifer. Taxonomy (NCBI): domain Eukaryota; kingdom Metazoa; phylum Chordata; class Actinopteri; order Siluriformes; family Callichthyidae; genus Corydoras; species Corydoras maculifer. The sequence goes on from JAFMOD010000250.1 coordinate 4,022,779, forward strand.
AAGTAAAATAGAGTGTACAATCTAAAATAAATGGCACCCCTGGTAAAGATGGGTAAAACGGATTATGATATTACTTTTTAGTGAATAAGCTTGGTCTCCTATGCCACAACATCTAATCTTTAATAAAATCAACAATTTAATCGGACAAAAAAAATAAATAAATAAATAAAAAAGTAACAAAACCACATGTAGCCCTGCATTTAATACTTTGTAATGCCTTCCCCGTCAATAAATCAGCACTTAATTTTAGAGCTGTAAATCTGACACCATTCCTCTCACCATTCTTCCACCAGTCCTTTTCTTCTGCACTCTTCTCTTTAGCTCACCCCATAGGTTTTATATTTAAAGACTAAAATACCCATAACAAAAGCTTGATTCCGTGTTCACTATACATATTTTGTATTAATGTAAACATATCTTGTGGATTATCGTCATCGACAGATTTTGATTTAAAATACCACTGTATTTCATAGTTTTTAGAATGGCATGTTTACTAACAAGCTTCCCAGGGCCATTGCAGTAAGAACAGGTGCATAACTTCACAGACCTTTCACCACATTTAACAGTGGGCATAGGGTGCTTTTCAGTGTTCACTGAATCCTTTCAATGTTGCCAAAATGTTTGTTTTTTCATCTGATTATAATACACAGTTCCAGGCAAAGTTCCAGTAGCTACATGCGCTCGTGTTTATGGTTGGATAACACAAAAGACTTTTTCTTGGCACACCTTCTAAATAATCTGTTAATATGGTTTTGGTGAATTTTTGACCCCATAATATTTTTTCCGTAACTATCCAACAGTGATCCATGTCTGTTTTTATGCCTCTAATATGAAACTTAACATTTTCAATTGATTGGCTCTTTTAGCCTGTGGATTTGGACATTTAATTGCAATAGGTATTATTTTGTCCATTCCATAATTAATTAATCATTACACTTTTGTTTTCTTATATAGGGCATACTTTATCCTCCACAGTTATTGGCGCCCCTGTAAACATTACATTTTACTCCCATTTACGCCAATAATTTTTTACTATACATTTAAAATCAGATTTATTACCTACTAATTTAAATTAGCTAATTATTTTATTTTATAATCATTATACATGTTTATGATGGACATGATAGCTTAGTGGTTAGAGTTTTGGGCTATCAACTTGAAGAATTGGGGTTTCACAAAAATTGCCACTGTGGGCCAATGAGCAAGGCCCTCAACCCTCAATGCACTATCTGTGCTGTATTAGGTGTTGACGCTGTAAATTGAGCCCATCGGTTTCAGATGCTAGTAAGTCAGTTTAGATAAAAGTGTTTTCTGAATGGTTAAACATAAACTGAATGTGGTTGCTGAGTAGACTTGATGTGTTAACTAGTTTTTATACAGTATTAAATAAATACAAAATAAATAAAGTGTAAACTTAGCTGTAATAAAATACTTTTAATTAAATCTGCTTTTTTTCAGTTGTCAGGGTGTTAGACAGCCAGGGGTGCAAAATTATTTAAATATTTAAGCTTAGAAAGAAAATTTAGTTAATTTAGTTAGGTTTTAATGAATAAATTGGCACCTTGTTTTAATTTTTTCACTTGGGGGAATCTTTTGAATTCACATGTTTATAGTAATGTATCATGGAATAAACATAGAAGGATTTTAAGGACCTCAGTTGGAAAGATATCAGTCAACTATCATCAAACATAAAAAAGTTACTAAACAAAGTCCAACGATATATATATATATATATATATATATATATATATATATATATATATATATATATATATATATATATATATATATATAAACAAGACCCCGAGATACTGTATATGTCTGATTAAGAGCTTAACAAAATGAATTCAAATTACACTAAATCAAGACATTGATGAATATACTCAGATGGTGCGTTAAATAATTTCTAAACTGACTGGGTTGTGGGCACCATGTTGGCTTAGTGGTTAGCACGTTTTCCTCTCAGCGTTCATATCGAATCAGAATCGAATCCCAATCTGAGTGGAGTTTTCATGTTCTCCATGTGTCAATGTGGGTTTCCTCTAGATTTTCCTGTTTCCTCCCACAGCAAAAAACATAGATTCAAGTTGAATTGAATGCTCTAAATTGCCCCAATAGTGTGTGTTTGTGTGTGTATGTCTGTGTGAGTGAGTGTACCCAGAAATGGACACAAAATGTCCAAGCGATTGATTAATCATTTGTTAAAACTTGGAAAATTTCTTTACAATCTTTGAAGAAAAAACCTAAACATTTAAAACTCTGGATTCTGTAGGAAAGGTTGAAAATAACACTGTGCTGGCATATTAGGTTACAAGTGTTTAATACAGTCATCAGGGTGTCATGTATCAGGTAAACTGTCTTGTCACCGCTTTGGCTTTTGAATTTTAAATGTTATATAATTTATGAAAGATAAACAAATATGATATTCTCTACTAGCTCTTTAATCAACCTTGTCTTAATAGCAGTGTAATTATCTGTATAAACAACAACCCTAAAGATAATTTATCCTACTGGCTATGTCTTAAGAAATCAGACACTGTCCATTAACCATCCTAGTGACGATGTCCAATGTATTGTTAGTTTGTATTAATAAACTAACAATAAATTGGACATAGTCACTGGGATGGTTAATGGTTTCCATGTGTTCCCCGTGTCCACTTGGGTTCCCTCCTGGGTTCGTTGATTTCCTTGCACAGTCCAAAACAAGAATTCACGGTGATTTTGGCTGCTTTAAATTGTCCCTATATTGTGTGTGTGTGTGTGTGTGTGTGTGTGTGTTTGTGTGTGTGTGTGTGTGTTTGTGAAAGTATGTCCAGTGATAGATTGGCATTCTGGATTGGGTGTCTGCCCAGCGCACAAAACGTTCGCCTCTGAATGGGCATGGGGAACACCTCCGTGAAGCTTGTCCCTACTATATGATAAAGCAAAAGATAATGATTTTTATTGAAGTGTATAAGCTGTTTAGAGGGTCCAAGTTCTGATGCTCATGTTTATTGCATTGGAATGTAACATCTGGACAGTACATGGCCCATTTTTGACAGGAACTTTATGGTTATAGGCCAGTTCATGTCTTTAGTTTAACAGCATGTCATTGGACTGTGAGAAAAAAAATTATTTCCCGGAGGAAACCCATACAGACACATAAAATAAATACTGACTCAACAACGAAGGACCTATTTTGTTCTAAGATGAGAGCGGTTGTGTTATCTGTGTTCATTACCTTATAAAATTTGATCTATTTAAGCAGAAACATAGCAAACCTTCCTAACTAAACTTTTAGCGTTTATAGATTTTTAATTAATTATTAGTTTACTACTTGCGTCTTAATTTGGACAACTTTTGTGTGCAGTTCTGCGTTCAGAAGGACAGGGGTCGCTAAATGTCGTCTAAAAATTAACAACGTGAAAAACGTGAAAGTGGCTTAACGTGGCTTTAGGTAGTAAACCAGTAACCTAGAAAAAACACGGTTCATTCATTTAATATTTTTTTCTCTTATTATTTCTCTCTACTACTCTCTACTTATTATGAATCTGTAGTGTAAAAGAAAAGTATAGTTTTTACGATAAGCATTTTATCATCTTATTCAAACCCTTTATAAGGAATTGGGTAAACGTGGCTTAAAAATAAACTTTACTCATTTATCACTTTTCATTAGCACTCTCCACTGCTGTAATTATGTATTTTGCGTTCACGACATTTACTGTCAAGAGAAAAATAAATCACGTATAAACCTAAATGTAAATCTGGTTTAGGTAATTATTCTCCATCAGCCTTAGACCTGAATTTTCTCAACTCTTCCCTTTCATCTTGCATGACTCTTAACATCTGTTCCCTTGTGCCAGTGCCAGATCATTTAAAGTCACTATTGACATCTTAAGCCACTTCCTCAATCTTTCTCTCGTGATCTTTTTGGACTTATCTAAACATTTAATTGAGTTGTTTTTGTTAAAAAAAATTCTTGCCCTGCCAGTATATCGTGCATAAATAATGACGACAAATGAATCATGTGTCTATCTATAAATCATAATAGTGATAGCTAAAGCAATAGTTTTCGTTTTTGATATCATTAAACGTTATAAATAGTTCAAATACTGTTTAAATGCTGTTTAATATTTTTTTTAGCAATTAAGACTGCTTTTAAGTTAAACCTATTTTAGCAAAACACATGTTATTAAGTTAAGTGGCTTCGTAAGATGATTATAAATCCTTAAACATTATTTGGAAACCTAACCCTAGTTGGGAAATCACAAAAAGTACATGCAATTTATATAAGATATATTATGACATCTTTTTTTAAAAGCAAAAATTATACATATTCTTATGTTCAGATATAGCTACCGCTTGCGTACAGCTAGCTAACCTTAGTTAGTCCACGCAACACCTTTTCAAGGTCACAATAGACAAAAATCTGCTTTTACAATAAAATAAAGTTTGTGATTACACCAATGTATTGATAATCCAAGAGAAAATAAGACAAAACCTTTGGGTCGTTTTTTTTTTAATGTTAGCATTCTACTAATGTCACGGTTTGAGATTAGCCTATAAGAAGAGCCAAAAAAAACCAATTTATATAAAGCATTAAAAAATATTATGGACAGCTTGTTTATATACGTTAGAAATAAAGATAGCAGAGAACCATGAGAACAAATTATTATTTTTTCGTTCTGATAAATGATTTTGCTTATAACTTGAGCTTAAGTTCCAAAATTAGTTATTAGCTTATTTGAAAGATAAGTGGGGTACTGATGTAAAACTGATATGTTTCTTATCCCATCAGCAAAAATGCTCAAATAGTCATTTGTCATAAATGAGTCAGATTGTGTCGCTGTTTTGGCAATTAATGTAGCTCTTCTATATTTGTTTCGGGGTTTCTATATGGTGACCATTCACAGAAAATGTATTTATTAATTTATTAATTTACTTGCTAAACTATATAACACGGTATACATTTAAATGGACCTTATTTCATGTATTTTATTTTTTTAAATAATACTGAAAGCTGGGGGTGAAACTGCACCTAAAAGTACAGTGGTATTAATTCCTAATGATTCATTCATATGTATGTAAAGCATTAGTTGTTTTGATATTCAGAGCAATGTAAGGTAAAATATGAGTATCTCTCTCTCTCTCACTCTCTCTCAAACACTCGCTCTCTGCTTGTGTGTGGAATAAGCCTCTTTCTCCTTTAAATCCTGGACATTTTGACAGGTCGCATTAAGATCTGCCTGCTCAGCATGAACACATCATAAAACTGGACAGGCAATTTCTGTTTTCACCAAATAGCCAGGCTAACCCGTTCTGCATCTTTGATTTTAATACACTAGACAAGCAGCTTAGCAGCAAGAGAGGGAAAAAAATATTTGGCCTAGGTATATTTCTCGAGTTATGCCTTGCTATTTCCCCAGATCCATTTTTCCATTTGAATTATCAACTAGAATTTGATTAATATGCAAATTTGCGGCGAAAACTCGCGCCCGATTCTTCCAGTGAAGAGTAATTAATCAACAGTTAAAGAAAATTAATACATATATCAATTTTGTCAGGGACACGCTTAGTTCAATCGTCCGTAAAATTGAAGTTTGAAGTATTAAGGGGCTCTACAGGAACGCTATAACTAAAACTTTCAAATACGACCTATTTAGTGATCAATCAAGCTTTCCCCTTAGGTTAATCCAGTTAATATTTCACTTCAAATCATACACTCATCTGACACGTAGGTATCGAATGAAGTCAATGAAAGGTTTTTTCCTCAAAAAAACGGTAACGATTTGGTATTTTCAGCTATTTTTACTATAGTATTTCAGACAACGAAATAGACAAATCTATCTATCTATCTATCTATCTATCTATCTATCTATCTATCTATCTATCTATCTATGCTACACATATAGCATATACACATATAAATTAATATATTTTAAAAACTTTCTTAAAATGTGGTTTTCATTTAGTTGTTCAAAGCAATGAAAAAGGAAACTGTGTGTGCAAAGCCCATTGTTTCAGCAGGGACTCGTGCATCAAACTTCAATTTTCTGGACGATTGAATTAGTGATTTTTTTTCTCTCTTTCTTGAGCTGAAATACACTTAAGACTTGGGGATTAATTACCACGTTCTGCTCTTTCGGATTGTGGTATTACTTATCTCTGCCACGTTTAACAACACCTCATAAAATAAGGAACTGAGCCGCGGTAGCTCGTCTGATCGTGAGATCAGCCCGTTTTTCTAAGCGATTCTTCACTATTACTCTTCAGATTGGGCAATAAAGATCTCAGCCTGAAAAATGTTCAGTGTTGCATTAAGAGTTTTGGACTAAAATAGGTTTGTAAGTAAGACATTACACATGATGTGAAATCTAACTTTACTGAAGACGGGCTCATTTGAATTGCGCTGCAGAAGATGTAGTCGCTAAACTGCGGCGTGCAAGTATTATATCATCAATAGTTACAATTATAAATGTGTCGCACACGTTCCGTGTTCAGATTATTTCATATTTTATTTCAAGTAATAGTCGATTAGCCTGAACAACTATTTTTGATTCTCGATTCTAGTCTCATTTCATATTATATCGATTATGGTGAAGATACATGGTGCTGGAACTACAGCCCTCATCATATAAAATACAATTACTCAAAATACTCATTGTCGTATACATATAAGAAAATCCCAGCATACAATAGGAAACCGATTATCATTTTAAATTCATTTTCATAAACTGCGGTTTTAGATTCTGATTGATAAAAATCTATAACACCTTACTTATATGATATGTAACTCCAGTACATAATGTATAATTTTTTTTTCTGCACATGAACTGAGTCACATAAATACACCAAGTCTGAGACACGACAATCAAATTAAAAAAAAATACATTATTAGGAAATGATAATGATGGTAATTATTATTATTATTATTGTTGTTGTTGTTGTACATAAACAAATTATAATGGTTTGGCTATTGTGTTTTTTAATTATTATAATAAATACTGATTTTTTATTGAATAGAATAAACATAAAAATCAATTGTTTAAAAATCGTTTTTTTGAATAATATTTTAATGCTATTTTTTTTACTAATTACAGAATAATTACTACATGTAACTATATTTTGAGATTATTATAATTATTATTATATTATATTTATATTACTTTTTAACGCATTAAAATTTATTCTGCGGTAAAGTTACCATGCTGTGTAAAATGAGTTGTATGGAATAAAACACGTCAAAGTGAGCACCTACTGCTCGAATGCTATCGACTCTGATGTAATATTTAAAAAGCCAAAACGGCAAGCAGCGGAAAACACCTAAAACCTTTGCCAAAAGACAAACATATAACTATATAGACAGAAGGCACGCTGAAGTCAATTTCATTGTGATTCATAGACTGTGTTTCAAAAAGCGAGCAAGAAAAGAAAAAAAGAAAGGAACACATTAATGGGCCCAGATGCCCTTACACGAGACTATGTATACATTAATGCCTTTGTGAAAATTGAGCGAAACACTTTAGAGGGAGGGTTAAGTCAATCCATCAAATTGTCTAAAATTGTGAAGAAAATTCAAAAACCATATGGCCTCCAAACGCTTGTGTCCTTTTCTGGGCGACGGGACACGCTTGTCTCGGCATTGAGAGCCGCGGGAGGCTGGGGATGCTCCATTGTACTCTGTCACATGACGGAAGGCTGCTCATTTGTTCCTGAGTTTCACGCTTCGCGCTAAAAATGACAGCGTCGTCGCGTTTTAGGAAAACAACACGTTCTTAACGCCGAGAAACCGGCCCGAAACCTGGCTCCGTCACCCCTCCAGATTTCTGTTTCTCACATAAATCTATTGAGCGTGATGAGTGGAAACCGCACACAAACAAACGGAAAGGACAAAGGTCACGCCTGTTTAAAAGAAAAACGAAGGGAAAGGGCGAGACGGCCGGAGCAGAGGATGCTAAACGCTCCTAATGTACTTTAGAAATAAAACGACATGTCTACTTTAGCAGCACGCGAGGATGATTCACTCTCTGCATGTAACCTAAATATAGACTCTATACACGCACATTTAATTTGAAATAAATTGTGGAGTATTTATTTGCAATTTTGGGGAGGTTTAAAATTAACGTGAGAATGTTTTTTTTTTTTGAGAAAAAGATTTTTATTTCCTTTAAATACATTACACTTTGTACATTGGGTTTAAATGGTGTATATTGGTTTAAAAGGCACTTACAGGCATACAAACAATAAGAAATCTATTCAAAATTGTGACCGTCTAGGTTCGACCAGAGAGCGGCTTTTCGACTCACACAATAACGTCGACGTTTGGTAACAAAGTGTATCAAATGTTCAAGATGAAGTTCGATATCGTATTCGAATAGAACACGCGCTCAAACGTGCGGATTTTGGAGCCGGTTGGGGCGTTTGGAAGATTTTAGCAGACCAGCAGTCTTTTTAAGAAAAAGAAAATGCTGACAGAAACTATAACATGCATTATAGATTTTAAACACGGCGCGTTGCCTTCTGTGTGTGGGTCGTGTGTTTGTTTGTGTGTGTGTGTGTGTGTGTGTGTGTGTGTGTGTTTGTGTGCGCGCGCGCACTCACGAGCACGTGGAGGGGCAGAGAATGTCACTTATTGCTTTGCTTTTCCGACTAGTTTGGTTCAAATAAATAAATAAGCGAATGATTTCGGTGTTTCGATCAGCTGTCATTGCATAAATAAATCTGCGAGAGAAAGAAAAAAAAAAACACTGTCCATGCTTTTTGAGTTTTCTTGCGTCACGAGTCATTTTAAATATGTTTGGTGCGTTAATGGCACTTTAAAATCTAGGAGGCTTTCAGATGTTGATTTGAAAAGTCGTTGCAGGACATCAGTCGTCGACGTCGATCTCCTCCTCCTCGTCCTCGGAGCTCTCTTTGCTGGTCGTGTGGTCTGTGAGCGGGGACGGGGGGGACGCAGGCCGCGGCTGGCTCGCACTCTCCCGCTCCCGACTGCACAGCGCCGCCGACTCGCTGAGCGACGCCCCCGCGATGCCGTTCGCACACTTCTCCAGATCGGCTAATTTAGCCATCTTCTCAAACGACACGTTCCCCAAGGCTTTGGCTGACTCCACGTCCGCTTTCATTTCCTCCAGGTCGCGCTTGAGCTTCGCTCGCCGGTTCTGGAACCAGGTGATGACCTGCGCGTTGGTTAAACCCAGCTGCTGCGCGATCTGATCCCGGTCCGCCGGAGAAAGATACTTCTGATAGAGAAAGCGCTTCTCTAACTCATAAATCTGATGATTGGTGAAGGCTGTCCTCGATTTCCTCCGTTTTTTCGGAGTATTTCGCTGCCCGAACAACGTCATACCATCCCTTCCTGAAACATCCAACATGCCAACACATTGAGAATGCTTTACGATGCTCTAACAAAATAGATGCACAGCAAAAGCAGCAACAGCAACATGGAAGTAATAATAAAAATAGACATAATGACAAAATAATATCCTTAATAATAGTGTATAATATAAACGAATAATAATAATATAAATTAATAATAATATAAATTATAAAAATAATAACAATAATAATAATAATAATAAGCATAACACCACCACTACTACTATTAATAGTAATAATATTTTAGGCCTCTAACTGCTGCTTTCACAGACCGTTGTAGCTGCAAATTTGTTAACACACCAAGTATAAATGAAGAGGAATAAATAAAATAATCACTAACCATGGAAATGATGTGTAGAATTTATACAATGGAAAAATATGTGCCGGCAATTATTTACCATTATCTTTTTTTATTTTATTTTACAACAAATCGAAAGAAGATAAAGCCACCCATTTCAGTTTTTTGGGATAAAATTCGTATTTATCTATTAGAATCATTAGAAATTAATACTTTATTTAATTTGAAAAAATCTTGCTAAACATTTCAAGGACTATGTATTTTGCATAGCTATTTTGCATGCATTTTAAAGAAATGTAGGCCATTATGTATAAACACATATATTATAGTCTATATAAGCCAATATATAAAAATCCACTACCACTGCTATAATAACAGTTCTTTAATGCGTATGAATCAGTTTGAGAGATTTACCTTCAGCCGCCTGCAGAACACTGACTTCGAGTCCTTTGAATGTTTTGCTGGCCAGTTCCTCCAGCGCGCACAGTGGAGACGTGTGTGTGAGCAGAGCGCGGTTACCGAGCGGATGCGCCGCCGATGGAAGCTTCTCTCCGGCTGAGAGAAGATGCGTTGAGCCACAAAGAGAGTAATTTCGTTTTACTGAAGGCTTGTTTAATATGTCCTCAATGCTGAAGGGGGTCAGAGGTTTGTTGGAGTTTGCAGGAGGGGGAAGATGATCAAGTGGACTGCGTCTTCTGTCCTCAACCGACGAGCATTTAGCGTCTTCTTTGGAGGTCATTTTCCTTCTTTTCAGCGATCGCTGCGAGTATTTCGATGTCTTATATATGTTAATTGTGTCCAAACTACTATACAGCAACTAGGTTTAAATAAATTAAAACGACCGAAACGAATAAAAAGAACGCGGTCCAGAATGTGTGGAATTACATGCCCGCTATAAGATGAGGTTTGCCGCAGGGTTGGAGAACTTCGCTTCCTTTTAGTGTGTCAGTTCTGATGCCTACAGCTCGTGCTGCTGATGGGTCTAGTTCTACAACAAACAATCTCAGAGCCTCTGAAGCTTCAGCATGGGCGGCCAGCCTCAAAAGCAACTGCAATTGACTATACTAACAAGTTATTGTTGATAGCGGGACAATCAATTATATCCACTGGCACTTTCGTTCTCTCTCTCTCTTTTGCTTGCTCTCTCTTGCTCTTTGACTATGTTGCAGTCCAGTGCGAGCTTTAGTGAGGAAGGAGCCCCGTTAATTAGAGGGCATGGCCGGGAGGAGGAGCCCAACCCCTATTAGAATACTTAATGCTTCCACTTTTTCTTCCTCCTTACTAATACTTTGTTGATAGGATATAATGTATTGGTTGCATTTTTTAAACTGTTTAAAAATATTTCGGCTTGGAACACAAGTAAATAAAACAAATAAATAACTGTGCATTCTTAAACAGACTACGTTATTATTTAAAGAAATCTGTGAATAATAACAGGTATAAAAAAATAAAAACATAAAAATATAATAATAATAATAATAATAATTATTATTATTATTATTATTATTATTATTATTATTATTATTATCATAATTATTATTATTATAATAACACTAATAATGACAATACTAACAACAATAAAATAATAATAAAATAAATAATATTAATAATCGCCTGACAGCCGCAGCAACAACAGCAGTAACAAATATAACAACAAATACAATAGCTGTTATTTCGCAATGGTATTCCAGACGTTATTTAGAGTGTATATCTGGAAAAAGAGTAGGTAAGCTACTGGTTAAGCATCAGTACGGATATCATTGAGAGGATAGAGAGAAAGGGGGAGAGAGAGAGAGAGAGAGAGAGAGAGAGAGGGGGAGAGAGAGAGAGAGAGAGAGCGAGACACACACACACACACTCGGAATCTTCTGATGCCATAACTCAAGCGCAAAGGGCCGGCACACTTTTGCAGTAAGATATTTTCTCTCTGAAAATATCCCGTTGCACTTGCTTTCACGTTGTTGTTATTCTGGAAGATTTTATATACCTCTTTGTCTTGTGCGGCGTGTGAAATTTGACTAATACCAAACTTTTGTTTGTAAATTATCCCATAGTTTTTTGTTTTGACTACGAAAATGTGGGGTAAAGGGGGGTAAATCATAGGCTTTCAAGAATGACGCATGCATTTACTTGATCCGGTACCTATATGATGCTGAATAATGCTATAGGCAATTAATAAAATAACAGAACCACATTGACTAATGATCTGTTGCCACAAACAGCAGCAGCACAACTCACAACTCCCATATAATCAGGTGTAATCACTTTGACACCAACACAGCTGCTCAAAGAACCACACACGCATGCACACATAAACAGACAATCTCTCTCTCTCTCTCTCTCTCTCTCTCTCTCTCACACACACACACACACAGACACACAGACACACACACACACACACACACACACACACACACACACACACACACACACACACATACACATACAGATGAATAGATAGCTTATCAACATAACAAGAATTATTGCAATTGGTTGCTTCTTCATTAAAATCTAAAATACTTGGCAGCTGACCAGACTATAAAAAATATTTTTAATCATTCTTACAGCAAACCATTGGTCAAATGATCAGGTATCCTTTAATCTTCATCCTCTTAGTATGCAGATAGAACATATTTGGGAGGGAGATGGGGGTCCTAAACATGTGGTAGTTTCATGATTTTGTGTTTTGGATTTTGATAAGTGGTAAGCATATAGCAAATAAGATATTTTTCATATTTGAAATATATTATTATTACTGCCAATTTAAAATTTTCAGTATACATGCAGAGTCAATAAAACACCTACTGAAACATGTCATAAGTAGATTTTAAAAGAAAAACTAAGCCAACTTTGTGTTATTAAGGTTACGTAAACCACTAATATTGAACAAACAAAGTTTAAGAGATTTTTTTTACTGAAAGAGTGCCACAATAACAATAAGTCTAATAATTAATATACAGTTGTTCATTATAATACTACAAAATGTTATTAGTATAATAATTTAAAACAAACAATAATTAATTATTGAACACTGAACAAAAGAAAATCAAATATCCTATATTACTCACATATTGAAACAACAATAGAGAAATTCCCCTATATGGTGTTCTCGAATACAAAAAGGAAATAATTAAAAATATCAAAAAGTTTGGTAGTAAAATCCAACTTAAGCATGTTTGTACACAAAATTTCAGATAAACAATATTTTGTATCTCAGGCGAATTTAGAACATTTGGTTCCTTATAACAAAAATACTACGTAAAGAACGTTTTATAAAAGACATTCAAAATCTTTTAAAGGTAAAAGTTCCGACAAAGCAATGTAGCGTCATTTAACATAATAAGTTTGCCATATAAGAATATACATAAGAAAAAATATCATACGGATTAACAACAATATTTAGTTGATGCATTAAATCCTGGTTTAATTGTTTTGAATAAAATATTAGAAAATAATATATATGATTAACACTGCAGCATGTGTTAGAAGCTTGTTATTGTTGAAGTTTCAGGATGAAGCTACTTTCACATTACACATCTTTAATATGAGAAACATAAAATAAACTCGATGAGGTCATTGGAGAGAAGATAAAAACTAGTTCACATTGTCTGTTCGAAACGATTTATGTAATAAAATTTTAGTTTTTAATTTATTGGTAAGTTTTAAGTTCATTCATTCTTGTTGTGCTTTTTACAACAGTACATTGTCTAAAAGGTGTTTTAAGCCTGATGTTGATGCATTTAAATAGTAAACAGACACAAAAAAACGTTATCCACACGCTGCTCTTTTTGTAACAAAACATAAGAGAGAGCTTTTGGAAGCCTCGTGTTTGAGGATAATGCACCTGATCATTTGTATTTTAGATCAGTTAAGGTGGTCAAGATAAAATATTATCGCATGTGAATGAAGGAAATCCGTCACCGAAATCTGAACAGTTTTATTATTTAATTTATTTGCCGTTTCCGAAAACGAGCGATCCAGTTTCACAGGAAACGTCGGATATTCTCCCCAAGTTGCCGTTTGCTTTTTTCTTTTTACAAACAATAAATTATCCATTCACACGTCTGCTATGATGGATGAACGGTCTCCATTGGATACTGGAGTAAATCGAGGAACACGACTGTTTTCACGTGCACGCTCATTTAATCTAAACCCAGCACCGAGGGTTGTGTCTGCAACACTCAACCCAACACTGAACATGATACGGACTAAACTGCTCAACACTTCTACCGCCATTTATGTAAAGATTCAGTCCCCAAAACATGTTAACTCTATAATTACTGTTCTACTCTATTCCCAATATTACTACTCCTTCATCTTTCTGTTGCTATTACTACTACTAATATTACCAGTTCTATTTAATATAGATATAATTTAATATATTTCATTTAGTAATATCATTTTGAACTTTTGTTTGACTTTCCATAATGCAATCATGTAATAGTTATAATGTTTTATCCAAAAAGCCCTAATATAAATACAAAAAAATAAACGAATAAAAGAAATGCACCGCAACATTAACATCCATAAAACACCACAATTTGTGGAGTTTTAAAATATGAAAGTGTATAAATATATTAAGGCTATTTCCATTATTAGGACATATGAACTAGAGGAAAGTTATAATTCCCCTTTACAGGGAAACATATCTGTACCACTCCACACCACACCACACATATTTTATCAACCATAAAAAACAGGAAGAAAAAAATTCTAATTAACCAAAGTGTAGTCATCAGAAGTCCAAAATAATAATTATGGTAATGACTTAAAAAAAACATATGTTAAAATAAATGTATAAATGTACTGTCATTTCCTCATCACCATGAAATAATTCATTTAAAGTAACTTGTGCATTGCTTGTGTTATTTCCTATTTGTTTCGCTAATGGATAAGTTGTTGTTATGATAAACTCTTAACGATTCATTTCCAAACTAATTAACAGGCTTGAGGCCACTGAGTCAACATGAACATGGGTGATATCACAGTTTCACCCAACTACACTCTGTTTTACAGAATACATTCATCTTACATTGAAATCACTGAATAAATAAGATATTTTATTAAACCTCATTTCAATTGTAATATTTAAATCCTACAAATAGATGTTAAATATTAGCATATAATATTCTAAGCATATAATGTGCAATATAATGTACCACCCTCCAAGTTTACATCAACTAATCTGTCTTAAATGAGAGAATACAATCTGTTTAACATTAAATCTGCCCTGCGATAGACCAGTCACCTGTCCAGGGATGTGTCCTTGCATTTTGCTACAAGAGCACTGAGATGAGCTTTAACACCCTTTGATAGAAAATAACTGACTGAATGAAATGAACCACTATGAAGGCAATAAAAAGCATCCATTTTTAAGGAAAGCATGGGGTATTACAAATTATCAAATACACACATTTCATATTCAGTGTTTAATGTTCAATATTAAACCTTTCTTAACCTGGAAACCGAGCATGCATTTGATATACTTAAGTTTACTCACTTGGTTTCTTAGACATTCTGGGTCTAAAAGAAAAAAAAGGCATTTGCTCCCTAAAGCAGTTTATGTGCCCATTAAAACACTTCTAATATATCTAACTAGTTGCATATATAACTACTATTAGACATTAAAAGTGGGTTGCAACTAGATCCGCAACTTTGCACTTCCAGTTTAGTAAAGTATATGAGATTAGTTACCATTCACCAACATAAACTATCAGAACAGAAAGTATATCCATTCAACTTCAGGCGTCTGTGTTTTGTCACTGTGGTGCTATCCTCTAAAGTACTTTTATTTACTGTTCAGTAAGACATAATTATATTTTGGCTCTCAAAAAGCATTTTCAATGAGGTGCAAACATTTTTCTGAGATGATGAGATGTACATGAAAGCAAATTTTACTTTGGAGGACAGAAATTGTTTCCTACCTTAAACTTATTTCTTTAACAGAGATTTAGAGACTTCTTTATTAACATAAACTTTATGTAGATATTATTATTAAACAATATAATTATTTTGGGATATATTTCTAAGTTCTCATATAATAACAATCACTATTACTTTATGTTTATGTTAATAAAGGCCCAACTACAGTGGATTAAAATTTGGCAAGAACAGGATTGCCACCAACCTTTCTATCCCTCCCATGCAAACATTTACTAAACATTCTATTAAAAGTAGGACATTAATCATTTATCATAAATCATATCTAAAGGAACTGAACATTTCCTGATTAAATTCATTCAGCTTTTATACACACAAAAAACATGACCGTTTAAAATGTCTGAAGATATTATTCCTATAATAATACATATAATGTAATGCTATTACCTGTAAACTGTAATAAACTACTACACAGAACTAATAAAGCATCTTTATTAGTGCTTCCTGAAGGTGCCCTGTGTACTGCCCTGGCTTTGTAGCTTGATGCAGAACCTATGTTCTGCTCTATTCACCATAGACGCACCCAAGGTTTTTCCCATGCCCTCTGGGACAACATTGTCTAATGTAACGCCAGACAAAACCCCAAATTGAGCAGCTTTGTGGCCCACAGTGGCTGCAGTGAAAAAGGCTCTGGGTGGTTAATCTATGGGGCGAGTGTTCAGCACACAAGCCTGCACATCAATTAGGTGAGTAATGGATGTGGAGTTGGCACAAGACCCGAGTGAAACCGGAGTTGACAACTTGGTGAAAACCGATCATGAAACCGAGGTCTGTGTGAGATGTTTTTGGTTGAGAGGAGGGCAGATGAGGCGGAATGCCTCTATGGCTCGAGATACAGGCTTCCATTTCAAGTAATGGTGTGGTGGAGAGGAACTTGAGTGTAGGCCACACTGGACCCACTGACATTTAACACTAATTGCAGTCGGGCTTTGGCTGTGGTTAAAAGATGATTTACGAAACTAGTGCTGAGTTTAGGAACTACTTCACAGAAGTTAGTGTTCCGACTGATTAAGCATTCTGTACTGTAAACAAACAAATATCCAAAGCGAGATGACATCACTCACAGAAAACCTCAAAAATAAGCATAATGCCATGTCACCTTTATAGTCAAACAATGGCAATAGCATGAGTCATAGTGAAGTGCAGAGCATGCAATTTATCACATTTCTGTACTATGTTAACTATATTTATCACCCAAAAAGTAACAAAAAGCTTAATGGGAAAAGATTATCGTGTCTGTGCTTCCCTGACATAATGTAGTCATAAAGTGAACACTGATTGCTGAGTAACAGAATATCTGTTTCTCAAGCAATAAAAAAAAAAAAATGCCATCTAGTGGCCATATTACAGAACACAAGTTATAAATAATAGCAGCAACTGACCTAGTGCTTTTTGGAAGTTTAAATTAAGCTTGCTGTTTAAATTAATCTGTATTTTCATTTATGGTACATGATTTAAAATGATGAATTTAACATCATGCAATGATACGAAGTTGAAGTGGTCATGGCTGGATAAAGCACTCAGCCAGTCAGCTTTAAAGATCAGATTTACCCATTTTATGATGCATAATAAACAATGGGCCTTAGATGGGAAGCAATAACCAAAATAATTTTGTACAGTTTATTTAAAGAAAAATTAAAGTAAAAAATCCATTTGAAACATGTATTATATAATTCCTTTTCTGAAATAAATTATATTTATAAATGAAGTTTCCCAAAAAGTTACATCACATTACATTATTTAGCTTTAATCCAAAGTAACTTACAATCTGCTGACCTAATGTTTAAGGCCAAAACACAGGGTCAGCCATGTAACATATCCTTTACAGCAATGAGAGTTAAGGGCCTTACACAAGAGCCCACAATCAACAATTTGGTGAATTTAGGTATCAAATCCCCCTCCTTCAACACTTAGCTAACACACCCACTTTGGACAGGATAACAAAAAAATCTTTATACACAAACTATATTTTTCTCATTATAACTAACCAAAGTAGTGCTGGAAATCCATCTACTTGTTGAGAGGACTGAGTGCTGAGGGAGAGCAAGCAAAGCGATAACAAGTAGCTCATAGTCAGACAGCATCTTTATTGCCTTTCACTCTCTGACAGCACGTTCTGAGTGTCACAGTCAGGACAAGTCCTGAGGCACAGGTGAGAAATAGGCCCATGTCACGGAAAGATATTGAGAGGACAAAGTGTGTCAGGTATACACCTGGGGTTAGCTGCCATGGACCAAGTCCAGGCTCTGCAGCTGAACAGAACCAAGAGCTCCCAAGTCCTGAGGCAGAGAAAAAAGAATGATGACCCATCTCGCTGCCCTGATGGCCTTATTAAAGACATCTACAATAGCAGATGACCTATGTTGTCAATGATGGCATTAGGATTCTTATCAATATATCTACCACACTAGCAGCATACATCTCATTATTGTGTTAGTTATAAATTATAATGCAATATTTCAAACAAACAATAGCATTATTATGTAACAACACCTAATGAAAAGATATTATCATTGTTCTGACCTTATGAAGCACCAAGCATTTATAGATTTCTACACTGTTTCTTAATGATTATTTTTTTCTGTCAGAACAGATATATTCTACTTCTTACTTATTATTATTATTATTTTTATTATTATTATTATTAGTTGTAGTAGTAGTAGTATGCTGGACCAAATTTTTTGGGTACAACACACAAAATGAAATGTGCCGTTACACATACTACATAAAAGAAAAGTTTGTGCACCCTATTCAATTTCTTTTTCTTTTACTAAAAATATTGATACATCCTCTACATAGAACAAAGTTCTGAATTTTGAATTATGCCACTTTGTATACACTCTTATCCAAAGCAGCCTACAAGAATCCCAACTTGATGATCGGGGTCAGAACACAGTGTCAGCCAGCACCTCAGAAGCAATGAGGGTTAAAGGTCTTACTCAAGTGTTTAAATTTGAAACTCTTTTGGTGCACTTCAGAGTAACCAACATCAACACATCAGAGTAACCCTGACATACCATACTCTACCTAGTCATGCTTTTTAAAAACAAATTTATAAGTTGGCTTATGACGGTTATAGCTAAAATGAAAAGCTTGATATAATTTAGCCTAGCACTCCAAATTGAAATAAAACAATGTAAGCACACAAAGCAGATGAAAAAAAGTCTGAGGTCCAAATCCAAGTCATCATTATAGATCTGCAATTAACAGCTGAAATTATAGAAAAAAACACATCATACTTGTATATATATATATATATATATATATATATATATATATATATATATATATATATATATATATATATTATTAGGGCCTCAAATTTTAAATAGTCCCAGTTTGTAATAAGAAAGTGATTTCTGCACTCGTTTCAGTAACATTACCTGTAGACCGTAATGTTCACAATGCTGAAAATATTAGCAAGCTGACATTAATTAAAATACAATGAATATCTAATTCCATAATTGTAACACATAGCTTAGTGCTACTTGTATCAAAATGACATCTGAAAGATGATGACTGTTAAAGTCACAATTGGCTGCATCTGGCTATCAGAGCTAATTTGGGTGTACAGATAACATTCCTACAAGCAAATCCAGTGAGTGTGACTGCTGCTGTGTTAACGAATGCCTGCTGACAATAGGACAGAAATATTCCTCCCCGACTGCGAATCCTTTCTTACCAAATGAACATGTCATGGTTCACCTGCTTTACCGAAAGCATTCCCGAAAGTAAACTAATACATAAATAACAGAACGCTGAAAGTTTTACAAAAAGAGCAACGTCATTGAAGAACCAGTTTTGCCTATTCGAAACAACTTTTATACGATGCCTCTGACCATAATAACTGGTACTACATGAACTGGATAATTACATTTCACCTTGGATTTCTCATTGTGATCCTTGTGGCATGAATAAAAATGGTTAAAAACATCTGTGGAGGAATTAATTGGATTCGCTTGCTTTAAAGAAAGTGACACTTTTAAAGAATGTAAGCTTATCTTTAGTACAAGCAGCTTAAAGAACCTAGTTTAAAAACACAACCACACGTTGATGAGTGGAGGAGATTTGTGGGCAGATGAACAGACTTCACAATCAATCATGGATGAGGAGGTGAGTACAAAAAGATTGATGTACAGCAATGCTAGAGAAATAATGGGGGGAGGGGGCTATGAGCAGGAGGATCATTGCTCACCTGTAATAATTAGCCCTGGCCCCTTCACAGGATTAATTACTGCAAGATTTTTTGCTTTCCTGATTAGACCACATGGGATAGCTATTAGCAATGAAATATCCAGTAAAAGAGGAAAGAGCACAAAACAGAGAGGTGAGTGGGCATGTTTGGTCTTTGTTTCACAAATAAAATACCACTTTCCTCATCCATTTTCATTCACTTTCTCTTCTGGCCCTTGTGACACCGGTTTCAGGCCTTACCAATGACCAGCTCAGATGGGATTGCTTTATCTACCTAAGATTTATGAAGTGACCTCGTTGTGTCAAAGACTGTTCACTCATCTCTTTCTCTGCTGTGCTCTCAGAGGTGTGATTGGCTGCATCCACTAGCTGCTTCGCCACATAAGACACAAAAGAGACACTACCAAGAACCTAAGCAATAAAAAAGAGAACGGAGAGCACGAGAGGAAAGCATTAAGATGGCTGATGAATGTCTTTACCTGCGTGGCTAAAAGAGGAAAGGAGGACAGACAAACCTTTGGTACCGTGAAGGGAGCGCTGGTGTTATGATTGATGGTATGGACCTGGGTGTGTCTGGATCAATGCTGAGAGCTCTGTAGTGTGGAACAGGTGAGGGAAAAATGAGAAATGGAGGTTTGCAGGTCTGGCCTTGTACCTGGATTGGCTGTTTCATACCACAATGTCCACATAATTCACATAGTTCAAAAGCTAGATACATACACAAGCACAAGGCTCAATGTACCAGGCTCAGTTTTATCTGGCCCATCATGGCCAGTTGAGCATGGCTAATTCTGCTGCCCTTTCCTCACCCTTTCTCTAACAGCCACACTAGGGATAAAGCCCATAGCTCAAGTGCTGGGGTAAACATGATATATTCATTAGCTGTGAGCGATGCCCTGGATGGTTCCAGCAGCTGCTTGTCTCTTTGTAAGAGATGAACGGAGTGAGAGGAGTCTGATTGAGCAGCAGCACTAATCTCTTACTGACAGACAGGCAACCAGCCACTCGCTCATTCTCTCATCTGCTTTAGAATGTCATACAGGGAGAGTTGCTGAATAATGCACATATCCCGGACCTGCTCCAGCAACGCTGTCCAAGAATTCACAGATACATTTCAATACATGGTTTAATTAACTAGTCGAGCAGTGAGAGAAAAGTTAGGGTGTAAAATGAATTAATGTGCAGCAAAACTAAAAGGTTGCAAATAGAAAAAAATGGTGTAAATGGAATAGAAAGAGAGAGTGAAAGAGAGCAAGAGAGAGAGAGAGCGCAGAATGAGGAAGAGAAAAAAAAGGGTCGGGAAGATGTACGACTCAGTGGCCTGTCACAGCCAGCAGATGTTGTTGCCTATTGAGCTGTTAATTTAACCGAAGTTTATTGAATAGTAATTAGGTGGAACTCACTTACCATCAAAGAGCGAAGCCTTGCACTGCAAGCAAACTACATTGTCCTTCTAATATTTTAACTCCCGCTCTTCACTTCCTCCATCACTCCCAAAGCTCTTTTTTTATGTTAAGACAGAGCAGGAATGGAATAAAGTCACTAAATTTTCTAAAAACTTGCCTATCAATGATGGCTTTTAACTTGAAAAAAATCAATTCAGAATGCAATTCAAAATGATTTGCTTGCCCTATAACAACAAATATTATTTTCTCATGTTGTGGGCCTTTTTTTTACGTGCACGTTGTCCTGGTAAGGGGTCTGTGTGAGGAAAATCAATGTTTAATCAGCAATGAGCTGTTTGCCTGTGCAGCACAGGGTGCAAGAAAAAAAATCTTGAATCAAGGTGGATTTAGTGCTATAATTATCTCAGTGTGTGCAATCAGTCAACATCTACAACTCTATAATTCAATATGCCAAACTCCATTCGATCACAGCAAGGCTTAACAGCCTACCATGAAGCAAGCATATTTATGCATATACTGAGAGCTATTTGTGAAACATCACGCACTTCTCTGGTAGAAATCACTTGCAGAGAGCTTGTTAAAGTGCTAAGGCTGTGTTCCACAAACACTGCTGCTGTTCTCTTCCATCAGTGTCTCTTCCATTGGAGAATGGACTGCCTGTGGGTGTTTTTTGCTACGGCACCTGGTCTCGCTAGTCAGGCTAATATGGACGCTGCCAGTTTCATGCGTTGAAATATCCACAAACATATGCTGCCTTTGTGATGTAGATGAGTGGCAGGGACGTCGCAGATTTCGGCTTTCACTACATGGCCAATAGGGGACCCCTGTGGAGGAGCAGAGGTCAAGTGGGAGCTATTGTGATTGGCGGGCTCTAGGGGGAGGTCTTGAGGATGTGTGAATTAGGCTCATCATTGTGAGGTCGTGTGTGTGTAAAAGAGTGCGTTTGACCCCTCGTGTGTCTTCCACCCCTGACAGCTTTATCAAGGTTGAGGGTTATGAATAAAAACCTCCGTAGTCATGAATTTTAACACACCAAAATGTCAAGAAAGCATTAACTTTGGTTAACAAATTTAAACCCATTGAACTGTTAGTGTCATTTATCACCCATGATACTTTCAGTCATAACCTCCAGCTATTAACTCCAGTATAAATAAAAAGATTTGTATTTTCACATATGTAATTTGCTATTGAAAGTTAATAATTCTGTTTAAAAAAAAAAAAAACGATATTTTGGTAGACATTGTATTTGTGACAGATCTTGTGATCTAATAAAATCAAATGTCTTTAAAATGTTTACTTTTGTATTTTTTTAAACTTCCAAAGTTTCAATCTAAATGCCAGAGAAAGAGAAAGGTGAATATAAAGTAAAGAAATGGCTACATAAGAGTCACAACTCTTGAGGAAGCCATTACAACCCAAGCATTGATTCTAAATAAAACACTGAACGTCTGCTGTTACTTGGAGCACATTTCAAAATGTCACATTTCTGGCCCGTCAACCTACCACTGGCTTAAAGCTGTTTAGCCTGCATCACACCGCAAAAGCAATGCCCAAATCACTGCTTTAATATCACATCACTCTCCCATTGATTTCATGTTAGTTGACCAGTCCACCTTTTTTCTGGAATCAATTTAAGAATAAAAGAAAACCTAAGGCAAAAATTGCTATAAGAGGTTGCAACCTTTGATCCCGGTATAATTGAAAGAAAAGGTCAGTGCTTACAGGCACCATGATACATTTGCTTTAGCACTAAACA
This sequence comes from Corydoras maculifer, assembly GCA_019802435.1. Lineage (NCBI taxonomy): Eukaryota > Metazoa > Chordata > Actinopteri > Siluriformes > Callichthyidae > Corydoras > Corydoras maculifer. Next base: position 4,045,727 of record JAFMOD010000250.1, read on the forward strand.
TTACTGCTTAATCTCAAAAATGTTATAAAATAAAGCTGTCATTCCAAGTAATTTTAAACTGGATTAAATGTGATTTGATTGCAATCATTTACATCATTCTAAATATTAATTTTATTTTATTTAATATCAAGGCTAAAAACTCACTAAATGACCTCTTTCATCTAAATGCAATCTTAATTCAGCCAAAATAAACAAGCAGGAACATTTCCAATCTTCAAAATAATAATTATTATTCAAATACAACATAATTCCAGAAGCATGTAACATAATATAATGTCTTATTTTATTTTTATTTGAGATGCAATATAAATTGTTTATTTTGTAGTGAAATTGTGAGATGTTTATAAAGAAATAAATGCACTTAATTTATATTAATGTAAAATGTTTACTTTCATCAGCTACTTTTGTGCTGATACACCTCCACAAACATGTATTCTAAACATTAGTCTTTAAAGAATCATGTTCTCTAACTGAAACAGGGTGCCCACCTGCACCTGAAGTTGATGATGAGTGATGAGTACAATCAATGTTGAGTATAAAAGCAGCATTGACCAAAGGCTTAGTCTTAGCAAACAGGAATGAGTCATCGTTAACCACTTTGGACCAAACTTTGTGAGAAAATTCTCAATCCGTTTAAATACAGATGTTTATAAGAACAAGTTCAAAGAATTTTGGATTTTCATCTTTTTTATATCTCCAAAAAATATCTAATGATTGACATTTGTTTGCTGCTATTAAAGTGCTGTTTTTATAAACATAGATTGTGCATCATATATATATATATATATATATATATATATATATATATATATATATATATATATATATATAACTTTATAATCCATCCATCTATCATCTATCTTCCGCTTTGTCCTCTACTTGGGTCACAGGGGGGTTCCCCATGCCTATCCAGGGAAGAACGTTTCGGGCACTGTGCAGAGATACCCAGGACAGGGTGCTGATCTATCGCTAGGAAACTCACTCACAGAGACACACACACAAACACACTCTATTATTCTATTACTACTACTACTATTATTATTATTACTATTATCATCATCATCATCATCATCATTATCATTAATTATTATACTATTAAATATAGAATAAACTCAGTTAAATTTCTATTTAAATTTCCATTTAAAATACAACACAAATCTTAATATATTGCAAAGAAAAAAGAGAATAAGCTGTATCCTGTACAAACAAAATATTTATGGATACAACATAATTATATATTATATAAAAACATTAACCTTTCTTACAGCTGCAGACTGATGGTTAGTTATAATGTGAACATACAAAAAAATCAGCACCTTTTGCTTCATTTCAAAACACAAGCTTAGAGGTAACATGAAAAGCCAACAGACTTTTAATCAATCAAAATGCAAACATGTGATGTAAAATCATATGAAATCAATCATGAGAAATTTCAGAAAGTTCAGTAATCAAGTGAATTGATTGTCTAATGTTAACATTAAGCTATGCAATCAGGCTGAATAATCATGCATGCAGCTGAGTGCTTGATAAATGAAATTTAGTTGAAACGTGACATTGAGCTGATGTATTTAAATGTCAGTTGAGTGTTAAGTGTCTTTTAGCTGTGAGAGTTCTTTCATCTGCATCACTGGGGAGCTGAAAAAGTGCCATGGCTTCTTCCTTTCACACCTGAACTGCTTGTAATGAATCACTGGCCAACACAATATCCACTCCCTTGAAAGAGCAAGAGAGGCCCTTGAGCTTTAAAGCAGCATCCATCTGCACATAAGTCTCCACCTGCCACCTCGACTGCAGCGAGTAAAACAAATGCAGCGGGTCATCACTGCCAGTCGCGCTTTAAGGGCTGAGCGAGAAATGACTCCATGTCCCCGTCCTCCCTCTGCCCAGTGGGTGCAGCGCAATTTCAGTCTCTCTGTCCTGCCCTCTTTAAGTCCCTATTGCTTGCTTGCTTGCTTTCTTTATCCTTTTTATATCTCTCTAGCTCTGACTGAGCAAGAGATCCTAAGCAAGAAATCAGTCTCATTCAGCCAAGGACACAAGCACACATCACGCACACACATATAAACACTCGCTTACTTTCTCTCTCCATTTCTTTCTCAGTCTCTCTCTCACACACACACACACACACACACACACACACACACACACACAGTATAAATATCTCCAGTGCTCCGGATAGCTCTGAGATTTATTCTGCTGCCAAGCCAGCAGAAAATTGACTTGTTTCATGGAGGCAGGCTATTGACACACTACCGTTGGGAGAGTTAAGGAAGGAGAGAGAGAGAGAGAGAGAAAGAGAGAGAGAGAAAATGGAGAGAGAGCACCAGCATGAGAAAAAGACAGAACTAAGAACAGCTTCTCTCCATTACAGGATAATGTAATCAGCAGTGTGGGAAATGGCTACGAGTAAAATGGTACAGCTGACATTTATATAAGAGGATATTGATGACATAAGCTGAGGAGGCAGGCATCCTCCCCTCTGCTCCCATGGATTGATAAAGAAGCTCATTTAGCCAGTATATCATTCTTTCCCCAGAAGAGCTGAGGGAAACTGCTGGGCCCCAAGCGAACGTGATGGCGGGGGTAGACAGGGAAAGACAACAGATAAATAGGCTCAGATCTGAGCCTAACCTTTTCAGAGAAAGCAGGCAGGCTGACAAAGCACAGCCACTACCCTCTGCTAGTGCTCAGAGGCAACAGATTACATGGGTGATGTACAACAAGGGACTTTGATACTCTCTAATCCTGATAGTGTTGTGCTTGAATATGACAAAAAAGAGGGTTAAGAAAGAAAAGGACGAGGAGAATGAAAGGCTTCGAAGAAGCTTTCTTTCCTATAGCAAGGTCTAGAGTAAGCGCTAGGAGCCTAGGGAGGAGGGAAAGATGGTGAGGTGAGCATGAAATTCTGCTTGTATCAGCATTTATACCAGTAAAAGGAAAAAAACGTGGGGGGGGGGTGTAATTTAGACTTGGTGAAGCTCAAGCCTATGAGAACCCAAAATAGGATATCTGGATGATCATTTAGAGATAGACTACTTCTTGTAATTTCCTATGCTTAGACTGAGAAATTATTTTAAGGTATTTTTAAACACTTTAAATAACAATAGTTTTATTTAATTGGCCTACAAAGTGGCCAATGGGTATATAATGAATAGTAGATAACAATTAAAACTTTGATGTGATTTTTCAAACTGCTATTTGCATTCATATTTTAAATTTTAATCGTAAGAAAATAATAAATTACAATAAGACAATGACTAAATTCTACATATGTACATTTGTACACACATGGCCCCCTGTCCTGGGTGTATCTGCCCAGCGCCCGAAAACGTTCTCCCCTGGATGGGCATGGGGAACCCCACCACGACCCTACTAGAGGATAAAAGCGGGAGATAATGAATGAAAATACAAATTAACAAAAAGCAGCTATACTAATAATAATCTGCAATAGGCAAAAATAAACAAATCAGAGTATGTTTTAAAAGTTTTACATTATATTTGCACTTTTAGGCATGAAAGCTTACTCTGACACTCACAAGAATATATGTACTTACTATATGGCTTAGTTAATAGCTAATGTAGGGAGTATGAAAGTGACCTCTTTATGCCTTCTAATCGTAGTCCATTACATATCACTGTATCAGTGATAAAAAGCTCAGTCAGTCGTTATGATTAGTGTAGGATCAAATGTATTTCGATACAGCCCACTGCCTGCTTTTATTCCACTCCACACACCACCTACAGGAACAGAAGACCTGCAGTGCACCTTTCAAATGACCTCAGGTTTCCTTGAGTGTGGCCAGTGCGTGGTCGTAGCATGGCTACAGAAGTTTGACCTTTTGCTGTTTCTATTGTAACTCAATCAGTGCCTCAGACCTGACACCCGAACCCAGCAAAGGGCACAACACAATCCCAGAACACCTCTAAGAGCCGTGACTGCACCCTGCTCATACCCACTGCCTATCCTCACACACACATAGATTTATTACAACTCTCTCCTTCCTTTGTTTGTCTATAGAATGTCCACACTGGTGAAAACACAATTTATGTTATTATAATTAATGCTCCTACTCAAAAGGTTGAATAATATCTAAAAAAAAAAAATTATAAAAAAAAATAACAATAAAAAAAAAAAAAACTAAAAACTTTGTTTTACTTGTTAGAACATTTTTTTTACCGGACAACATGTCAATAAAATCTGTGTTTTTAATAAATATGAGCAAAGTCAGGGGATGGTTCCTTAGTGTTTAGCACATTTGCTTTCAGCACTGGGTATCCAGATTCTCCCTGAGTCCGCGTGGGTTTTCTCCAGTTTCTCCTATTTCCTCCCACAGTCCAAAAACATGGATTTAAGCTGAATTGGCTTCTCTAAATTGCCCCTATCTAAATTGCTTTTAAATTGAGTGTGTGTCTGTGCGAGTAAGTGTGTACTCTGCGATAGATTGTCACCCTGTCCTAGGTGTATCTGCCAAGTGCCAGAAACATTCTCCTTTGGATGGGCATGGGGAAGAAGTAGACCCTAGTAGAGTATTAAAAATGAGAAATTTAAACCTGCAATACCCACAAAAACTTGGAACCAAAGTATCTGAAAAGGTTTTGCAAATTGCACAGCTGAGAGATCAGTAAGAGTTTGAAAGGAGCATCCACCAAATGCTTAGTTATTGCAAGCAAGGATGAATCATGGATCTTTATGCCAAATTTTGTCATTTTAGTCCATTTAAATAAAATGTTTCTCAACACATGATTGCAAAGAATTTTTTGTTCACTATTCATAGTCCATAATGTATGGTGCGTGTTCTGTGGTCAAATGAGTTTATGTCAAAGAGGAAAAAGCTCATTCAGATCGTTACTAATGAAAAGTGGGAAAGCCTACATCTGCATTGCCATGGAGGTATATTAATGTCCATCCCGGTAGGTCTATAATGTATTTCAGTGGAACATATGGCATTTCAGCATATCTTACTTCAGCAGGACAATGCCAGGCCTCAATGTAGCTTCACAGACATAGACTGTTGGTGCTTGACTAGCCATCCTGCAGTTCAGACATTCCAAAACAAGATGTGATATTGTCTGATTTTGTCTGTTTTTTTAAGAAAATAAAAAACTAATTTTAAAAATATACAATGTCCTTTACATAAAAAAGCTTTATTGACTTAATGTTTTACACATACATTGGTTTTATAATTTGGAAGATCTTAATTTTTGCATCAACATCTTTGCTTCATAAACCTTAAGCTTTAAAAATTCCTCTGAAATAACATCTTAGATTTTAAGGTACTTGTAATTGCAAACTCTCGTCATCTGAACTACAATTATTCTACAAAATTAATCCCATGATTTCTATTTAAAAGCATTAATATGTGTCAGTACATTTGGGCTGTTACGCCACTTTTCACCAAGCTTTCTGTCTAAGCATTTTCATTTAGACCTGCCATTACTCTATTAAACTTTACCTTGCCTCATGGTGTGTGATAACAAAGAAGAATACATGGATTACAGTTAATTTTGTGGTGTATTAACATTATAAATTAGTCTTTATTATTTATAACATTATTGTATAACAGACTACATTGCACTGAGATATTTTAGCATGTAAAACTGAAACACAAAGGTCACGTTAGCTAATTTTCAGGGATAAAAAGACAGGTAAAAATAACAACAGTGGTGTCAGAGTTAACACACCCTATGTGTTTCTAGGTGTTGGATCAGCTGCTAAAGCAGAGCCTCAGGTTTAGCCCTGGCTGGTAATGTGGGTGGAATCTGTGGGCTGCTCTGACCTCTCAGTTAGCTCTGGGGCTCAGATGCACAGCAAGGTCGATGGCCTACACCAGATCAAATGCATAGATAGGCTGAAAGAGAAAAGCAAACTGCCACAGTCTAGACTGAGTCAGTGAAACAGAACTCCAACTCTCTGTTTGTCTAAATGCCAATCACAAATTGTGATTTGGTTTAGCTGACCCCTATATTAACCTTTAAACAGCTTTTAACCATGAAGAACTCTATGTTGCAAAGTCTAAGATTATATGATTAAATATAAAAACTATTCCATCACCTTGTATAACCAACAAGATAAACTGAGTGAAAAATTATTTATGTATGCTATACATATAAAATATAGTGTATTGCAAAGAAATTACAATTTAGTTGTAAGTTGGCAAACATGAATGTAAATTTGTTATTATATGTTTCATATGTTTGTTTTTTTTTGTGTGTATGGCGAGTTTGTATGTGTACATCCAGCAATCAAGATTACATTGAAACATATGAAACATATAATACATATAATTCTCACTCACACACACAGCATTTTGTGTTGGCATATTGTGTTAAATTTCCAAATTTACAGTCGTTATCCTAAGAAACACTTTAATGTAACATTACCCACAATGACAACAAGATGTAACTTCCAGATGTGTTTTCCAGTTCATTCCTCGGTTAAAAAAAAAATCTTTAACTTGGCATTGGATATAGTGTATAGAATCATGCATGATGGGGCAAGGTGTAATTGGCAATTTATAGCAAAAAAGGTTTTATTCCTGTGTGTGGAGTTTGCAAATTCTGGCCCTTTGTAAATTTTCCCCATAAGCTTTGGTTTTGTCCCACAACTCATAGACACTAAAGTCAGCTGAAAATGTATTCTCTTATTTATTCTCTTCCGCTTAATACTCTACCAGGGTTGTGGGGTCCCAATGCCCATCCAGAGAAGTTTTGCACTGGGCAGATACACCCAGGACAGGGTGCCAATCTTTGGCTGGGCACGATCACTCACACAGACAAACACACAAACAAACTCTATGGAGCAAGTTAAAGCATTCAACTTACTTTGAATCTATGTTTTTGGACTGTAGGAGGAAACCGAAGAACCAGGAGGAAACCCATGCGGACATAGGGAAAACATGGAAACTCCAGCTGAACATGATAAACTAAATTGTCTCAAGGGGCAAATGTGTGTAAATGTTTGTCTCTCTGTCTGCCCTACAACTGGCTGGTGACCTGTCCAGGGTGTTTACTCGACATGCTTCAGATCAGATCTGACCGAGAGTGATGCAAGTTAAGATACAGGGATTTAAAATGAACTGGCAAATATGATAATTGGGAGTAGTATTATAATTTTTTATTGTTTTATATTGTAGCAGAAAAATTATTTCAGAAAAAATTTCAAGCCCCTACAACTCATCACATAACACCACTCTAAGTATACAATGTGAATATACAAGTTAAATACCATCACGTATCAATAACTAAGGATATCCAAGCTAGTTGCAGATTACAAAAGCCATAAAGAGCTTATCTTATATTTGTAACATACAACAGGTGCTGAAAGCTGCCATCAGTCCAGAAATTGACCAGCATGTAAAAGCAGCAGTTAGAGGTTAATCACACACAAAAGGCATTCCTATAGTCTCCATAAACCACTATGCTGTAACTACTTCACATACACAGCAAAGCGACCACAAAATTCTGACATAACAGTATTTCTCATGATGTATTCTCCAGCAGGTCAACAATCAGCCTACTATAATTCAAAAATGTGAACTGGAAGACAAAATATTTCAGATTGCGACAGACATAAATTTGTCTATTCAGTCCAGCCGTAAGTCATTATATCTTCCACAAGTCATGTCATAGTCAACACTCAGTAGTGAGCATCCCATTTGTCTCTTGTAAATTGTTGTTCGTGAAAAAGATACTGTAAGCCATGCACAGACAGTGATGAGGCCCAATGTGCAAATATTTTTCTCCTTAGAAATCCTGCCAGTCAATTTTATGAGCAGTCCTAGCCAGAGTGAAAGAGGATTAGTGGGGGGGTCAAGGGCCACTAGTGCAGGATTCCAACACCAATGCTGTGCCCTGGACACTTGTTAGAAAGCTGATGCTCAGTATGTGTGGTGAGTAGGAGAAGCCAATGGCGACATAAAGGAAAAATTGTATCCTAAAAAAGAGAAAGTCACCCTCCTCACACTCTTCACACACGCATTCTTCAAACATTATCCTCACAGGGGTGATTCAGGAGCTAACATTCACTAATTGATCAAATCCACTGGTGAGCTAAACAGTTTCTTAATTATAGACCATGATGATGCATTGAATTAATTTTACTTTGGCAAAGCGGGAAGCTTAATCCTAAAGCAACCCAACTGATTCCAGCTTCTGTTGCCCAAATGGGTAAAAAAAAAAAAATCAGGGTCTTATTTTAAAGGGATTTTTTGAAAATTAACGTTCATACTTCAGTTGACATACTGATTTTTTACTTTAAATATATTTAAATTGTCATGTATACATGTCAGTATATGTCCAATTATAGAAAAAATATGCATTCTATATAGTGTGATTGACAACAATATTATTTGTTTTTCATGATTGATTTCTCATACAAAAAAAAACAAACATACAAACCACCCTTTTTGTAGTTACTATATAAACGTTCAACATCATATCATTGAACAAACAATTAAATCACTTGGACATTGTGAAATCTCAAAGACAGATTATTAGTGACTGTAAACATTTACAATCATGTATACACTCTGGACCTGATCCTAATCTACCTGTGTTTCAGGTGGCCTGCATGTAGACAAACCCCCAAATAGGATGGACTAAATTAACTTTACTCTTCCAGGTCTATAGAACAGATCGATTATTTTGTCAAATTGAGCCCATATTCCAATACAGATGATATCAGTGAAATTGTTTATTAACCTCAAAGAGTGATTTTTTCATTTATTCATTATTATAAATTTTTTTCTCAACACCAAAATCTTTATACAAAACTTAGGAAATATTAACATTCAATTGTTTTAAACTGGTTACTGACTGCAAATTTGGCACCACATTTTTTATTATGCCCTTCCCCCTCCATGGCCAGGTGCCAGCTGTTGCCTAAACCAAAAAATACTTCCAGTAGTTCATAGTCTGATATAGACAAACTTCTTTTATGTGTAAAATTGCAGCTCTAAACATGTCTAAATCACATCTCATTTTATAACACTGTGAAATTCATCAAAGAAAACAGACCTACTATTACTAACACTTGCTTCAGAAAACCTGTAAATAGAAAAAAGTAAAAGCGGGTGCTTTGCTAGACTCGAGTTCAAATATGCAGACAACATCAGGCTTAAAATTCACACTTAACTAAAACCATATTCAACATCAACACAAATAGGCTTAGACAAAAACATGAGTTGATTTAAGAAAGTCTAAGTATGATGATTCGTCTTCTAGACCTTAAAATTGCAATTAATGATAAAAAACAACTAAAAGTGAATGTGTAAACCCAAACAAACAGATCAGTATTTGAGGTTTGATTATTTGATCTCATACTGGGCATCCCTGACAGCATCCCCTCTGACACAGCAGCCAGGAAAAGTGTAAAAATCCCAGATTAAGCAGGCCATGTATAAATGTGTATCCATCTTAACTAAACATTAAACGAAGCTGTAACAAAGCAGTTTCCAGACAAAAAGAATAACTGCTACCCGAGCATAAACCAGTAGTGATTCCATATGTGAAAGGAGTGTTAAATAGGGTGACATCATATGTTTGAAATATATGCATTTTGAAATATATGTAGTTCTAATAAATATATTGATGTATAAATTTTTATCATTTATGCACTTTATGTAATTATACAATACTTTCACTTTGCACTGTTTTACTTGCATAATAATGTCATTTTTGCACAATACTTGCATTGCACTCTGTATAGCTGCACAATTCCACTATTTGCACTTCTAGTTAATGCTAACAGCATTTCGCTGTCTTGCACATGTACAGAGCAATGACAAAGTTGAATCAAATGTTTTTTCTCTTTTGAGTGAAAGTCCTTCGCCAAGGGGCAATATAGTGTATGATGTTGCCAAGAGAAGTCCTGTTAATCATATTTTTAGAAAACTAAACTAAATAGTTGTCAGCAAAGAGTATCGGATTTTACAGTTTACACACTTCTATGGGCCAGTGGTGAGTTATTTAAGGATGAGTGTGCACATTCTTGGCAGCACTGTTGGTTTAATAAGAAGTTAAAGATGCCAGCTATCTGGACATAGAACCACAATTTCTGAACAGAAAAGAGGGTCAAAAAGCCACTGGAGTCATTTTACATGTACATTTACATTTAGCAGACGCTTTTATCCAAAGCGACTTACAAATGAGAACACAAATCAGTAGTTAAGGAAGAACTCAGCTACATTGTAGAATTTTCGAACCTGATCATTATCCTATAAGCACCCCCACCCCTTTTTTACATCAGGTGTTTGTAAAAGAGATGTGTTTTCAGTTGTTTCTTAAAGATGCCATGTGACTGCACCTTATGGAGTTTTAAAGATGGTTCCACCATTTTGCAAGGGTGAATGCAACGGAGTGAGAATTAAGCACCTCTGTGAGGTGGAATCGCCAGGTGACATGTAAAGCTGATATTTTATTGATTTCTCAGTCATGCAATAAAAAGAATATTGATTACAATATACATGTCTTCTGTAAGGGATAAGACACTTGGATAAGTGACAAAATTACATCTTGAGCCCAAAAAAACTTATTTTATATTCTTAGATTTTCTCATTAAGTATGCTTTAAACCCCTTTGAGGTATCATTGGCGCATTTGTAATCATGGTTTTGAAGGGATGTAGTTGGCAAGGTCATAGAAGGGGCACAATTCTTGTTGTCTCTTGGTTTGAATAAAACCCTCTGGTAATTAGTTTAAAAAGAAATTTGCATTTTTTGCATTATGTCTTCATTTCCCAAGACCATGCCTAGAAATTAAACTAACATATAAACATTTATATGTTTGTTGCCCAAACGATAACATCCCTGTTTTGGCTGACCTGTAACTACAGCACTGTATAGATTAAAGTATTTAACAATGAGTTCAAGTAACGGCACAAACATTGCCCTGGATCAGTATCCCTGAAAAGATGACTGTGTCAGATCAGTGTCAAATATTGTTTGATATCAGATACCTAATGTCAATATTATATTACAATTGAAAAATGACTCAGGAGCTCCATTGTCTGTAGCTCACTGTGTATGTATACGATACAGCTCTAGCCGAAAATGCAGCGACTTACGGCCTTTTCTTTGTTTGCCAAGGATTTTGCCATGGATGCATATCCTCGGGCTTGATATATCTTTCTCACTGGCATTCATAAAACTCATATTTATGGTGTTATTTTAACTTCTTAGCATATTTATGAGAGTGAACCTAGTGGGGATTTTCCTTCCATTTGTATGACTCAATACAGAAAGTTAGCCTCACCGCCCCAAACCAGAGGTCGGCACTACACTCTATCCTAGATGTCTCTTCCACTTTTCATTAATTACCTCAGATTTAGCAGCAACTTTCTGTCGCTCCTCTCTGCTGTCGACACTTAAGACTCTTACTCTGCATTAACTATTCAGATAAGGCTGACGTGTGGCGCGTCTCTTCATACCCCAAGCCATGTCATTATCCTGTCTCTTTGCTGCCGATCAGCCTCTCTCTAATAACAGAAAGTTGTGAATTATTCAGGCCTA
>JAFMOD010000250.1:4062232-4197725 GCA_019802435.1 Corydoras maculifer
TCTGTTCTTGTGCGAATTTCTCTTTGCAACATTTCTATACAGGCAGTGCATTCAACACTGCTGAGTGCTTAAAGAAGCTCTGACTTGGCACAGTCGTTATAGCTGATTAGAAAGAAAAGCTTCAAGTAGTGTCACACTGTTTACTGTCTCAGCTCTGTATTTGTACCAGTGCCCAGTTCACATAGTGAATAAAACTCTCTCTCTTCCACACACAAACAAACACACAGCTACATATTCTTCAAAACACAACAATATGCAGAGCCATGGATGTTTTCAAAGTCAATAAAACGTTTATTAGGACACAATGCATAAAAATGAAGATCATCTCGAAGACGTGGATACAATAAGCTTGCGCCTGTGGCTTTTGGTTCATGGCCGAACGCATGTGATACTGCAGGCTGAGCTGTGTTGCGTGTAAGCAGATAAAGTAGCAACCAGGCTGTCAGGCCTCTTCCTCTTCTCCTGCTCTGAACTAAAAGTGAACTCAGCTTTGCTATATATAAATACAGCTTTGCAGCCAATCAGTGGCGTGGCTCCAGGGCATCATCTCGCTGCGCTGACTTTCCCATTACGATAATGTGAATCTCTCGCTCAGCCACATAATACTGGCAAGCGTGGATAAAATACTGTCTCCCCTCCGCTGTCTCGGCCCGCTCTTGCTACACACAATGAGAGAAAGCTTGTGCATACTAATGCATGAGCCCTGGGACTTACAACGACATGCTGTACCCAAAAGGCCAGTAGGGGGCAGAAGACTGAAATTTCAAGCTTCTTGTAGTTATAAATCATGCTTTCTCTTTTATCCCCAGGGTGTTAATGGACAGAATAAGAAGGTGCGCCTAAGTATGTCACATTTAATACATAACCACAAAGCAACCAGGAGTGCCAGATTTTAGAGCAATTTTGTTTTCCTACTTGTAGTTACTGTGGCCTAGTTTATAGAAAGGTATGTTGTATATTGTGATATTAGTACACAATATATGTCACAATATATATGTCCTTTGCCTTTACATTGGTAAGACTTTTAATTCTAAAAACTGTCTTTCTTTTTTTTTTTTTTTTATTAAGGACAAGTGTTTCAATAAACACCACTAGTGTACACTGCAAAAACACAGATCCATAGGGCTTTTGCTATTTCACACCCCCCACACACAGACACACCCAACTGAGCACTCGGCACTCACAAACACACTGCTGCAGAGAGGGGGTGGAGGTGTGTGACTTGTGGACCATGAACAGAAAACACGAAAAGAGTGTTTGGATACGGACACTGTGCTTGCCATTTCTAATTTGTAGGCAGGGGACGGGTATGGGGTGATCACAGCATGATTCATATTAAAAGTCAATTGGCCTTCAAATTCCTTGGGTCCCCCAAAGTCACTACTGGTGTGAAGGAAATGAGTCTTAATGGAGTGGCAGTGCCACTATAAAATATCTGAAATTGAATCTGACCACAAAAGCCAATGGTCCAGGGACAGGACCTGAGCTGCTGACCATTACGGATATGAGATTCTTTTGTTTCATATGGTTTCTTGTATCTTTTATTTGATTACGGACATCCCGACACTCTAAAGATGTCCTTTCTGTGTCCGGCTCCCCTTTCTCGCTGAATATCTGAGCACTTAGCAATCGGTCTCGGCCCCACTTTTAATTTCTCGCATGTCTGCCTGCACTCTGAGTGCTGGGGTAACTGGGTAGGCGATATAAGGCAAAAGGCCATAAAATGCTCCCGCTGTGTGCGATATATTAACTTTAACCTCATGGTAATTACCAAAAACTATTTAAACTCAACTTTTCCACTTAGGGTGCTTTCCAGTAATACTGCCACAGGCTGACCACATTTCAGCTGCTATTAGCTCCAGGAAGTGAGTGCTTTGAGCACTTTATATAGTGGACATGATGCTGATGAGATACGTATTCTACTTTTAATCTATTCCGACAAAGTTCCTATTAGTTTCGAAGCCAGGGTGATTAGAAGTATAATACAGAAATGACTCCGGTCCTTTGTTCTATCCCTCAGACAGCGTCTGAGAATGACTCTTGCTCCTGTCATTATTTTTAAAAGGTCATGACTGGCATGTGTGTCAGGTCGGTGCAAACGTTCCTGAAGTTTAAGCAGACATGTGCATACATTGCCCTCTTCAGGCCTGGCTGTGTAAGATGACCCTACTCATCCATCATTTTGGCTGGAGGGAATCCAAACAGCTCAATATCATGTTTAACTAATCAGACAAGATAATCTATTTAATGACAGCCTGGAGACATGAGATAAATGTTAGCCACTCAAAGCAGTTTGCAGTCAATTCATGTTGCCTAAATACTCTCTTAGGAAATTGAGTACATGGAACTAATCACTAGTTTGTGTTGGTATGTGTCGCTATATCATTTGCATTTGGAAAAAGTCTGATTCCTTGGAAGTCTCCAAATCTATGATCTTCACAAATATCTGGCGAAGCCGACTTCCTATCAAACTCACTTCGTCTGCCCCTCCTTCCCGCTATTTCCTGTATCCATCTCCATGACAGATGCAGGGAGAAGCCTGAGGCTGCAGTTAAGAATATGTGATGCAGAGATTCTTTATTAACATTTCATTCCCATTCCCCACACGACATAAATTAGATGGGACGTTAAAAGCTGTCAGCTGTGGAGATATGTCACAGTAGTGCAGCTCTGTCCGTAGGACGTCCTCGGCCACCCTGGAACGCCTAGTTCAGCCGCTGCTTAAAAGACACCTGAACCAATGCCTCCTCCAAGCATGCTGACAGCCTCTATGTCTTCACTCCAGCTGCACAGCAGAGCTGAAGCCCGATGTCATTCAGCTACAATTCATCCCATCTCATGAAGATAATGCCTACTGTAATGTGCAGCGTGGTGTTGGCACTGCTTCTTTGGTTGGATTGTCGCTTCTCAATAAACTCATATGCATGGTAGAGAATCTGAGACACGTCTGGCCCAACACTAATGTATTTATCATTAATCTTATCAGTGCTGTCTTTCCACATCATTTCAGGGCACTAGCATGATTTTTATCTCTAATTTGATGGTAATGAACCCATCAGCACAGAATGGTTTATGAATATGATGAAAAATTGCATTCATATTCACTCTGGACAAGACATGTCTCCTTATCTCATTAGAAAAGGCAAAATTAAAATCACTCTTCATTTCTGAACATGCATATTAACAGGAACTTGAAAATGCATTGCAACATTTACATTCTAAATGCCTTTGATGTTTTAGAAAAGGTTTAAATACAGCTAAATAAGTTGTAAGTCTAAAACATAATCCAAGCCATTGGATTGTCTAGTAGTTAAGTCAAAGATATTGAATGATATTATTTTACCACCAACTCAGCAGCTTTCACTAAGACTTTTCAGATATAAGCAAAAAATATCTCATGCCATATATCATAATAGCCATGTAAAATGTGCTGGATTAAGCTAGAGCCATAAATTTAGACAACATGGGCAACTATTTGACTTATGTTTGGCTAAGACATCAAGTAAAGCAGATGCAGGGCATGGTGCGGGCTTGGCTTTGTATTATTTGCTGGTTTAATTGTTCAAGCAGGGCACAGCAGTGTACGGTGTGGATAAATGTCAGCACTGAGAGGGGTACTATTGCCCCAGGGGCTCAGTGGACGCTTACTTTCCCACACATGCAAACACAAATTGGATCTGAGCTTTGGATGGTGAGCCCAAATGTTACGTTCCTGTTTTTACCCAATGGACAGCAAAAGAGAGGTATTCTCTCAGTGTGACCATTAAAGACATTGTTGTCACCTTTAAATAAAATGACATATTTTTTACACAAACCATATTCTGCTCTTTCAGGAAAGGAATTGCAATCCGTTCAGAAAAATTGTTTTTGTTTTTTAATCCAATTTTCAATATAGCTCTAGGGTACATTACTCCCTTCTCCAGAGGTTGTTTTATTTGTTTATATATAAATGTGAAACCAAAATAAGTCTGAAATAAAGCAAATAGTAGTATTGGCTCCATCTGTTGTGATGTGGATCTCAGGGTCTTCAAATTTGTGTCGGTTACACTTAGCAACACATAAAACAAGCACTTGCACGTTGTCCATATTAGTGAGTTAACTACTGTACAGTTTGCCTCCCTGCTGGTTCTTGAGTGGCGAGTGCTGACGAGCTCTTTGTCGCCCGTGCCTCTCTAAAGAGGAGAGGCAACGGGCTTCTGTCAAGTTGACTAGGTGCCAGACCTTCCGGTTTGGCCTGATCCCTCAAGCATGAGCCTCACACATTCAAGCTGTTTCAACAGCCTGTCAGCTAATGGGATTTGGGAGAGGTACATTAAGCCTGTATGAATCTGTGAGGGAGAGAGAGGCTGGATGCTCATATTGCTGTGCCATATTAAAAAGACCGGCAAAGTGCTTTTCTGCTCAATGTCTTCCTGTTAAGTGTCAAGCCACATATGCTGGGGGAAAAAACAACCAATGGCCCTGATACATTCTGTTTATAGTGGATGAAAACACATAGAACCCATATTTGTCCAGCAGGAAACTGTTTATCCTGTTGAGGCAAGATGTCTATGAAAGGAGGTTCCGTGTATTGTTTTTGTTAAAAGAACATCATGACCAAGAATTTGATTCGGAATCAAATTGAAGATAAATTCAGCTAATCTTGACCACACACTATGTTTACAGGGTAAAAAGTATATGCCTTGTACACATATTTGGTATAGAGCCTTAAGACAGTATTCACCCTCTTGGCGTTTTCCTGGTTTATTACATTATTTCTTTATAAATAGGGATTACAGGTTTCTATCACCAGGTAGCCCGCTTCTACAGGTTTGTAGAGCTCTGTTTGTGTGTAATGAACTTTAAAGTCATACCACAGATTCATTGTTGGTTTTCAAGCAATTTATTCATCCATTTGAAGAATCATCAATTCATCCTTCCATCTGAAGGAGCTTACTTTAATTAAGTTAGCAGGGGTGCTGGAGTCCTTCATAGCATTTAGAGGTTTTCCTAGTGATCCACAAAATGCTGGAAAACACTCTGGATAATTTGCCAGTTTAACAGAAAACCAGACAAACACGGTCATCACACACCCACATGAAAAAACAATTTAGTACATCAACCTAAGTTAAATTAATATATCCGTTCATTATCTTCCACTTAATCCCCTACTAGGGTCACAGAAGGGGTTCACCATCCCCATCCCAGGGATAACGTTTCAGGTACTGAGCAGATACACCCATGACAGGGCACCAATCCATCACAGGCACACTCACTCACACAGACGCACACAAAAACACACTATACGGGCAATTGCAAGAGAGAATCCAGAGGAAACCCTTGCGGACACATGGAGAACATGGAAACTCCACCAAAATTGAGATTTGAACCTAGATCCCCAGCATTGAGAGGCAAACATGCAAACCACTAAGCCACCATACCACCCGCTAAGATGAATTACATGCATTTAATCTGTAAACCAAAACTAGAGCTCTTCAAGTGAACTCACTTTACATGCCTTAGCTGTCTACTAGGTGATAAAAGCCTGGATTTTCTTGCAGTGATGACACTACTTAATGTATGATTGTTCTGCCTTTTAATAACTCTTAATTTTAATTTGTATGTTTTCCTTTACTATGCTTTACTGTGGAATGTTAGATTGTAATATGTACATATAATTTTTTAAAGATAGATAAACGTTCACCTTTATACTCATCTAAACTTCTTCATGTCTTCGGGACATCAAAACACAAGTCAAAACCAAACTTCCAAATGTGTCTAATACGGGGTTAATTGCAATCCTTGATTGTTTGTAAAACCCCAGATTAAACCAAATCTGTGGCTTTTAATGAGTAGTGATCACATATCAGGTTTCTAGTGGCTCCATATACTTTTTTATTTTATATGAATCTAATAGTGTGCTGTTGGATATTGATTTAGTTTTTTTCTACTATTTTTAACTTAATTAAGACCACTGTGTTTTTAGAGCCATTCTCATTGCAGCCTGAGGCAATAGGCAGTGAAACATTTTGGTCAGGTTACCTACACAAGAAGACACAGACATCTCTGGTTTGTGGCAGAAAACCCACACTAGCAAAATCAGGAGAACATAAACAGACCTGGTGCATCTGCTTTGGATACTGACTCTCAGATGAGTTCAGATACCATTTGATTCTCAACCATGCAGTGAGACCGGAGTCATAGTGGTTGGGTGATGGCACAACTAGAGAGCAATCACTCGCTATGCACTTTGCTGAACACATTTATTTACCTACAGATGTTAAAATCTACAAGAGAGCTGAGCTCATTTGTTGCTGCACAGTTTGTGTTTTAATTTTTCATCATTGCTCAGTGCTATCTACAGGATGCTGTTGGTTGATTATTTACATACACACTTAACACACACTAACACACCACGACACCATGACTTTAAATGTCACTGTAGTGCTAAGAATGATTTGTGGTTGTCCTGACCATAACAGTAAATAAAAAATTTATTTATTACAAATATTATTTTAAAACTATATTTTAAAACTATACTTTTTTTTATAAATGTAATTTGTAAAAGAAAAAGTGTAGAAGTAATGGGTTGTATCTAATAAACTATCCAGTAAGTGTATGTGACCTGCCAACATTTTAGTTAGATTTTTTTAACAATATTTTTTAATTAGAGGAACTTTGTTAATTCAACTTAATTAAATAAATTATTTTGTTGATCACACATTTGATGAATAGATTAATTGGACTAATGAGTCTTCTTTCCTGCAAGGGTGTTACAGTGAAGACCTTTAAGCACTTTCATTTTCACAAAGGATGAGAGGGATAAGCATTAAATTTAATGACCATGCTTAATCAAATATTTAATCAAATTAACATACCTGGTTTCTTTTGGACTGAGCATCTGATTATACACATACATTATCTGTATTATATATTTATGTTTTTTACTGTTAACACCAGCTCAAATATAAAGAGTCCCTCACTGAGCCTTGGTCCTCACAAGGTTTTTGCCACCTTCCCTCTGACTTGTAAATTAAGGATACACACTTAGACAACTGTAAAGCTTCTTGGGGACAGTTCATTAAAAAAATAATAGGGATGTGGTATCTCAGTGGTTAGGGTGTTGGGCTATCAAAAAATGGTTGTGGATTTAATTCCCAGGTCCACTATAAATCCCAATGTGGGTAACCCTCATTGCTTCAGGGGGTTCTTCATGTGTTCTATCCCTACCCATCAAGTTTGGATACTTGTAAGTCACTTTGGATAAAAGCATCTGCTAATTGACCAAATGTAAATGTAATCGATGTTTTGATTCAACAAAGCAGAAATTAGGCAGGTTACTGGACCAATTTGCTACAATATTAAATACCATCTACCAGCTAGGCCTTCAGTAGAAAACTAACATAATATAATCACCACTGACCAAGACATTGAGTTGGTGATGGACAACTTGAATCGATAAATGTTAATTTATCGATAAGTTCATCGATAAGTGTTTTAAGAAATGCAGTCAAAGATGAGGTTTAGCAATCCACGTCTTTACTTTACCAAATTACATGAATTTTTTTTTTAATGTGGGAGAAATCCACACAAGCATGGAAAGGACATGCACACTCAGAAAGGACATTTGTGAATTTGCCTATGTAGGAACTAATAAAATATTAATCTTATCTTAAACCCTCCTGAATATTGCAGCTTTTTGCTGTGATATGGAAATGTTAAATGCTGTACCACCTGCAACATTTTTTTAATGTACTGATATTTTGATGACAGTTTGTTGCCATTTTAATGTTTTTTTTTTTAACAAAATATATACAATCAGCACCTTACTAGTATCATTCACACAGTGATGAAGGCCTCTAGCTTTTGATCTTTAACAGTTTGTGACCACAGAACTCAGTTAGCTGGAGAATAGCGTTATGATTGTATTCATGACTAGGTGTTTTAAATTTTCTAAAGTTCCAAACTGCCTTGAGCTTGTGTGTTTTCTGAACTCAAAACAATTCATGAAAGGGCACCACCTTGAACTGCTTTTGGCATTTTTTACATAGTGCGAAACTTGATTGAGGGACATTAAATGGTTTATGACATGCTTATGAATTTTGGGCCAAACTAATCTGTGTTGTATGTCGTTTGCCTTCAGAGAAGCATGAGTTGTGTTGTGTGAAGGCCAATGATAGTTATTAATGAACACTATAAAATAAAGTGCCAAGCCAGTGATTTGCTAAAAGCCTGTCTGGCTAGTGTCATGGGTGGCAGCAATAAAAGGTACTTCTGATGCTGAGTATTAAATAAGAAAAATACATCACCTGGCCTCCATTCACAGGGGCGACTTTAGCTCAGACTCCCTCCCTTATTTTATAAATGTAATAACAAAGGGCTTTGTGATAAATCTGACCAACGCCTTGGGCCCTGAGTCTAATCCGTGTGAGTAATCACAGGAATAATTGATAAACCAGAGAAGATTTAAAGTCCTTGTCTGTCACTGAGGGACGGCCAAGCCCTGGCACATTGACATGTACGCTCTGTGTAGGAATAAAGTGTGTGTGTGACTGATGGATCTGTGTTTTGGCACATGACAGTGGCAGTGCTAAAGCACGCTGTTTAATTAACCCTACAGTGAACTGCTTGTCATGAATGCCCATTCCCTCCTGATTGAGACTCGGTGGTTCTTGGGGAATGGCAGGAATGGAGAAAAGGAGGGGGAGGGAATAGTGATAATGTGAATCCACAGCTCAAGATTGCTTTTTTTATTCTATTTTATGGGTCAGCAATCTGCATTCATTATGGGACCAGGTACACGTTCAGTCGTAAGAGTAATGCTCCTTTCCTCTAGACTCCGAAGAGTTGGTAGAGGGCATTAATCTGTGACGTCTTTATCTGGGTATAATTTACATCGTAAATAAAGAGGGCTCCACTGCAGGTCTAGCTCGCCTTCATTTAGCAAAAATTAGATGATCATCAGCTCCCTATTCCATTAGATCAATTCAATTATAATCAATTAAAACCTTGATTATTTATGCCATGGTGATCTATCCTCCCTATACCATTTCGCCAAAGCTGCCAGTATCTGAGCACAGGCAAAGCACTAGAGAATTGAGAACAAGGTAGGTAAGAGGGAGATTAGCCCAGGGAAAGTTCAAACAGAAAATCTAAATCAGGGCTGAATTTAACCCCCATTCGTCTTCCATATTGATGGCCAGGACGCGCACAGGCTCCCTCCCGCTCTTGATCTTTCATAGGGATAATGGATTCTCCAGACTGGAAGTTTATCAGAGGGGGCTGCTTCTTCAGTTTAATCAATAGGCAGCATATGACAGTGGGTCAGCAGTCAGTGTTCAGCCCTGCGTCTTCAGGCAGCCGGCTGATGGTTGGGCTGAAGGAAATTTGCTTAAAGCCCACACCAATTAACTTCAGGATGATGAATGCAAGGGATGGGTGAGAGACTACTGAGGGGTTTGTCTCTTTTAAGTGTGCACGCTTGTGTTAAAGCAAGAGAGTTAATTCAGTGAGAGGGGAGTCTCAGCTGCTTTGGTAAAGCAGGGGGTGGAGTTGGAGGGGGTGTCTTCAAATAGATAAAACTGTCGAGCTCTGGGTCTTGGTCTGCCCACCCCTAATGATTATGTCAATCTGGGTAAGTGCGCCCACATTGGAGCTGTCAGAGGGTAATCAGTCAAAGCTGGGTTTGGAAAAGGAGTTGAAAAGGCCCACAAGGCTAGGCACAATAGCAAGGCACATTTGCATAGGGAATTACCCTAATGTTTGAAAACGAGGAGGCGCAGAGGTCAGACTCTTTTGTTAAGGTTGTCACTGAGCCCTCCTGAAATGAAGTGAACAGCATGTGTGCCTTCTCATAACACACTTCATAAAGCGAGGGGAAACCTAGTTAAAGACAGAAAGGAACAATAGGCATGGCGCAGGACCATATTTGCACAATATGAGGACTTGTTTTACATTCACATACATATAAAAGAGAGCTTTAGCTTAATGAGTACAATCACACCTGACCATTATATTGGTTTATATTTTTGAAAAAGCTAAATTTGAAATATGTTATATAAAAAAGTATAATAAAGAAAAATAAAATACAGATTGTAAACAATAAAAGGTAAAAGACAGATCTAAGGGTGGATTACATAGTAATCTTCTGAGCGACCTTGTAGAGACAAATAGAAACATCCGAAAAATAGTTGTTGTTTTTTTTTTTTTTTACTTATTAAGTGTTTTAGAGACCTACCTTTAATTTATAGACAAAACACAGTAAAGCAGTATGTAAATCTGCATAAATTATGTTTATGACTTTTGGATTTTTTTTATGTAGAAGTTTATAAAACATGTTGACAATTTTTAATTCAGAATGTACATTCATATATATATATATATATATATATATATATATATATATATATATATATATATATATATGAATGTACATTCTGAATTAAAATACTATTATTATATACTAATGGTTAAAGTGACCTTTTCTTATTATAGCGATAACATTTTTTTATTTTAAGAAATGTATTTCATGTAATAAATATGTAGTCTTAAATATTATCATACACAAACCAAAATTTTTGTATTTGATTAATTCATCCAGTTCCTAAACTGCTTATCCTGATCAGGGTTGTGAGGACTGTTGTAGCCTCTCCAAACATTCATAGGGTGAAAGGTGGAGAAACACCAAACCTTATCTTACTGACTTGTGTTGTTCTTTCACTTGTAAGTTGCTTTGGATAAAAGTGTTAGAGTAAACATACTGGACAGGTCACCGGCACATTTTGCCATGTTTTGGACCATAAAATGATTATTAATAACATCAAGTCAAAACAAGACCTTCAACTGCAAAACTATATAATATAATAATACATTCACACATTCATTTAAAGCAGGTATTTTGTGGGTCTTCTCAAATACCAAATTCTGGCTACAGCCTATTGGAAAAAAAAAAAGTCTAAACAATTTTTGAAGTGCTTGAAGCATATTGTGTTAATTCTTAAATCCAAGTCACTCAAGTCTTAGTCACTGTGATGGTCTCCAATTACGTATAAAATAACTTCAAACCTACTAATTTATCAAGTTCAACCTTTTAACCAGTGAGCCATCCATAAAATAATAATATTAATACTAAAATTGTGTGATTTTAGGATTATGCTTTATACTAAGCAAGTGTATTAGCTTTAATTAAACTGTTGGGAGGTATGCATCACACCCCCACACCTCCACCCTCACACATGAACATATGCATCTATATTTCCTAAATACATTATATTTAAGGATGAATAATGTATTACTTAGCAGATAAACTATCTGAACATTTTGTAAATCTTTATTTGTTTGTTTAATAAACCTAATTATAATAAATTAAAATATGAACACAAGATGGTTAAAATGCTGTTATGTAGAAATCACCTAAAGATTTAGCAACAAACTACATTGTTGATTAGATTAAATTAAACAAACAGGTTAGAAACTGATCACTGGTCAGTTAATAGTGCGTAGAATCAGAAACAAACAGTATAATGCATCCTATATATACAAATTGCTAATGTGGACATTTGTGTTTTTCTGTTTTTTTGATTTTGAACTGGTCATTTTACTTTCCAATTATCCTTGTAAGTGCATTCATGTGTGCTAGATGTCAGAATATAAACTTTATGATTATTTATTTAGCTTTTTGCTTAAGCACTTTGTAAAATTGCTTTAAATATGTTTGAACTTATATTTAACACTATATTGTTAAGTTTCTTTTGAATAATAATTCTCTATCTATCTATCTATCTATCTATCTATCTATCTATCTATCTATCTATCTATCTATCTATCTATCTATCTATCTATCTATCTATCTATCTATCTATCTATATATATATATATATATATATATATATACACACATACATATATAAAAGCATGCCTTGCTTTTAGTGTATACGAGTACATATACTCCTAATTAAATTTAATAAACAGTATTACATACACTGTATAAAATATATGACAAACAAATTATCCATCTAGTTTTCTTTTGTTAAAAGCATCTACTAAATGACTAAATGTAAATTGGTTACGTGGCTGTTTACTAGGATTAATTATCCAATTTCTAATAAATTAAAATGTCAAAAATATAAAATATTAAAATTATATTAAAAAATAAAACAAAAATTATATATATGGAAATATTTAAAATAAGAAATATGTCATTTTAGTATTGTTCCTAAGTTTAAAAACAATACACAATTTTATGATACAATGAACCACATTTAAACTAATTACAGTACATTGTTTTTCATTACAGTAGACATGCTGATTTAAGGAATATCTAGTTTTGTACTCTAAAATTAACTTTAAAAAATAAATACAAAATTTAGTCATTTGGTCTCAAAGCAGAAAATAATATTTGCTCCACTTAATACTTTACTGTTTACCCAACTTTAATATTTCAGTTATCAATAAATCAGGTAAAGTATTTTATTTCATTACTGTCATTTACTGTTAAAAAGCATTTCAACTTATTTACTGTTATTGTTATAAAAGGTTTGTTGATCTTAAATCAAATCATATAAAAAACAGTGTAACTATATAATTTTAAATAATATAAATATATGTAAAATAATAAGTGAGGTGGGCGGCACTGTGGCTTAGTGGTTAGCATGTTCGCCTCTCAGCGCTAGGGATTCCCGGTTCGAATCCCAATCTGGGTGGAATTTCCATGTTCTTCCCGCATCTGAGTGGGTTTCCTCCAGGCTCTCCGGTTTCCTCCCATAGTCCAAAAACATGAATTCAAGGTAAATTTAGTTCTCCAAATTACCCCATATAGAGTGTGTCTATGTGTATGTGTCTGTGTGAGTGAATGTGTGCCCAGCGATATATTGGCGCCCTGTCCTGGGTGTATCTGCCCGAAACGTTCTCCCATGGATGAGCATGGGAACCCCCCCCCCCTCCAAAGTGGAAGAAAATGGATGGATGAATAAGTGAGGAAGAAAGGAAATTGGCACCATTTCGATTGCTTAGAGTGCAAACTGTATTTGTGCAAATATGAAATAGCCTCATCTTTATATTTCAATTAAATTAATATGTTTGTAGTTATATACAGTATATGGCCATAAATAACTAGGAAATCTGTCATTATTTATCTTAAACCTTTTATTGAAACTGTATTACAAAGAATTACAATGATTTGACTTTAATTTTTTGTTTAACTTTGCCCACTTACATTCTATTTTAAATAGAATATCTAAAAAATAGGCAATGATTTTTTGTTTCTGGAATTTAACTGACATTTTTTTTTACATAATACATTATTAATTTGTACTCTATTTTTACCCCTAAACAAAAAATTGGCAAATGATTAACAATTATGTATTTATTTTAGTTATTTATGTATTACTGCAATTTGCCCCTGGGGATTAAAAATTATTAGTATTCTAATTCTGATTTATTCACAGAAAGGTCTATTTAATTCTCAGTGTCCATTTTCTCTGCCATAGTCTAATAAAATATAGGAATATTAAAGAGCAGATGAAAGAGTGTCTTAATTAGAAAAAAGAGGCTGAAAATAGTTCCAGGATGGAAAAATTTGGAACAAAATTTAGGCTTATACTAGATAAATTTAGTTGTAGTTGCAACAGCTGCTACCATTAAAACAATCAGAAACCAGATGTCATCGTCAGCACTATACACTCTTACATCTAAATTCTGATGATCAGCTTACATAAAATTGAAGCATTATATTGTTTAAACATGAGTATAAAGGTTTGTTAGATCTTCAGAAAGCTAAGGCAGTGTGTTAACCGTACTAACCAGGACAAAATTAATGTGGAAGGAATAAATCTACCATTTTTCCGAATGGACCAACAAGTTTCCATCATCCACTCTGATCTGTTTCTCCTCTGCCAATGCTCCCACTGTGACAACAGACTGTGAGAACTCATTTAAGATCATTTGCATGGAGATATCTTTCATTCCCCCTTTAGACAAGGTTTATCCCCTTTATAAATCAGCCTAACATCTAACAGAATGCATAGGTCAGCAGCTCCTTTTCCTTTAATCTCTTCTTCCGATTCAACAATCTGCCTTCAGCTTGTGTGTTTCTCTGCTCCTAGTAAGGATAGGCATACTCTCTCCTTAACAAGCTTTGCTGCTACCTTATGTCTGAACTTTCTCATAAAAGTACAAAATGCATATAATCAATCCCTTTTAGTATGTTATCTGTTATTACTGACATCTTAAGTCCCTATCGATTAGCCATTACTTTGCTGGATAATCTCTTGTCAGTAGGACATTATAAAAATTAAGCCATTCTCAGGGTGCACATGGCTTAGCAGCAGGGTCGATTATTTCTATTTAGTTTTTTTATGTAAGTGGCTGGCTTGGCTAATAAGATTACTCCAATATGTCATACACAGTCTCGGGCTGTTTTTACAGCCATTTTTTATAACCATTGTCTAAAACACTGGATATGAAATCCAGTGGAAAGGCAAGCTAATCTCTTTAGTTTAAAATACTGTGTTCTAAATAAAAATAAAGATCTGTCTATTGGATGTAAGTAATTAGGAGTGTTAAGGCAATTTACACAACATAGGGCTCAAATCAATTTATGGATAAAATCAATTTATGAATGAGAAATGCTTGAGGCTCAGTTCATGTTTGTGTGTGCATTATTTTTAAAAGTTCATTGCATTTTTTCATTCTGCAGATGCTTATTTTAAATCAACTCATAACTCATGTCAATAAGCCAATTACAGAACCATCTCTAAATAGCCAAGCCACAGTTAGTCATATGGAGAAAACTCAAAACCATCATTATTACCATCCCCAGGATTGGTCAACCAATAAAGTTTACACCAAGAGAAACACATAGAAAAATCCACAAGATCTTAAAAAAAACCCTAGGTAACTTCTTATCAAGTGAGTGAGTGTGTGCCCAGCGATGGATTGGCGCCCTGTCCTGGGTCTATCTGCCCAGCGCCCGAGACATTCTCCCCTGGATGGGCATGGGGAACCCCACCGCGACCCTAATAGAGGATAAGCGGGAGATAATGAATGAATGAATGAACTTCTTATCAACAAAATACTTTTTTTACATTGACTAACTTTTATGTTTATATTTCTGCCATCGGAAGGATACTGAACAACAATGGTAGGCTTGCGAGAATAAAGTTGTTGCTGTTAAAAAATACCATTGCTTCACATGCTAAAGATCACAATATCTAATTCTAAAAGGTTATTAAAATGTTTTGTGGATGGATAAGACAAAAATATGTTTTCTTTTTTATTTGATTTAAATAATGTGTAATGTATAAGAAAGGTAATCATTGCATCCTAGTATTGTAACCTCTTTCCATCTGTGAAACATCCTATCAGTGGTGGTAGTATCATAGTTTAGGGCTGTTTTAAAACATGTGGGTCAGGACAGGTTGCCATATTTAATGAAATTATGAACTTTGAATTTTTATAAACAGATTCTAAAGAAACATGGCTGGATATCTGTTCATGGGCTGCATCTCATGAGAATTTGTGTCATGCAGCATAACATGAACCCAAAAACATTCTACTAAAAAAAGAGTTTAAAAAAAAAGGAATATACCAATGATTTTTTTAAATCTATTACAAAGCAAAGTAAATAAATATGCTTGAATGTTATCCTGTTTTAAGCTGATTTTTACTTTTCATTAAACAACTTACATTACTACTTTTACATTTATTTTTACATTTATCTATTTAAGCATTTATGAAATCAGACACTGATGTCGGTAAAGAGGGTACAATGGCGCTCTTACCTCTATTCTTGTTCATCCCAAAGGTGCTCAGTAATGCAGTAAAGATCTTGCTTGGTGCGCTGGTGACAGTCATGCTGGATAAGCAGAGTTTAAAGATAGTCAGTTTAAAACATAGCTTCTTAGTATGAGACTGAAAATAATTTAGATCTTTCAACAGCTGTAGTTCATTTTTCAACATGAAAATACTTTAAAATGCTTTTCTGACAATAAAATACTTTAATGTTTTCTTAAGCACAAAGTGCAAAATCATCTGTGGGTATGTGACCATCCTCAGGTGGAATAGATAAAGAAACCATCAAACTGTCATCTACATAATCACATGAGCATTAATTCACTTAACACAGTCTTCTGTTGCATCAATAAATGTTTATATAAAAATATCAGACATCTGTCCATCCATTGCCTTCCACTTTATCCTATACTAGGGTCGGGGGGGGGTCCTCATGCCCATCTAGGGGAGAAAGTTTCAGACACTGGGCAGATACACACAGGACAGAGCGCCAATCTATTACTGGGCACACTCACTTACACAGACACACTCTATATGGGGTCAGTAGGAGAATTCAATTGACCTTAATCCATGTTTTTCGACTGTGGGAGAAAACCGGAGAACCTGTAGGAAACCCATGCAGACACGGGGAGAAAATTGAAACTCCATCCAGATTGGGATTCGAACCGGGAATCAATAGTGCTAAGAGGCAAACGTACTGACCATTAAGCCACCGTGATGCCCGAGAAGTAACATGGCAAATAAAATGTAAAAATGAGTTCTGCAGTCAAATGATTCCATGTTTAAGCTTAGTTTTTTCATTTAAAAATTTAGGCCATGTCACTGTGTTTAACCAAATGCCATAATATTGGATTTAATTTTAGTGCAAATAGAAAGGAGAGTATGTGTCATCTTAGATTTAGTAGTGTGGTATTTTTACACTTCCAAAATTCTTCCAGCAAGATGGTGCCCCACCTTATTATGGACAGATGTACTACAGAAAGTGGGTTAATAAACAGATTGTATTGAAATGGATTGAGATCATAAAGCTCAAATTGAGTGGCCACCACTTTGTGAGTTTTAGCTGTGGGATTTTATGACACTTGTTTACTCTGTTGGTTTTCATCTTGAAGACTTCAGTAAAAATGAACTGTAATTTTGTGACCCAAACTTCTGTTTATACATAAAATCAAAGATAAACAAAGATATTTTGGCAAAAAACACACTCATGATTCAAAGTAATTATTTAATATTTTAATGAATCACACACCTACCGGTCCATTTGAAACACTGAAATAATCCAAAATGGTGGCATTCAAAATGGCTGCCATATCTGTCACATGGTTCAACAGGTTTCCCTAGTATGTGCCTTAACTGGATTACTATTCTGAAATTGT
Organism: Corydoras maculifer; assembly: GCA_019802435.1. Classification (NCBI taxonomy): domain Eukaryota; kingdom Metazoa; phylum Chordata; class Actinopteri; order Siluriformes; family Callichthyidae; genus Corydoras; species Corydoras maculifer. Next base: position 4,079,377 of record JAFMOD010000250.1, read on the forward strand.
TTTATTTTTATTTTATATAGGTTACTTTATTTCTAACTCACCCTGTGTAGTAAAATAAAATGGTAAACATGCCTTTGTCCCAATTTATTTTTGTTGTGCATGTTTTGCAGGCATTAATTTATGTATGATTTATATAACAATTTTTATTTTCATTTTATCTGTTAGATAAGGGTTTGGGTTAAATAACAAATTGCAGATATTCAATGTTATTGCACTTTTTGTACAAATATTAACAAATTTGAATTGGGATTGATTGAACTACACATTATTCACAAATCTGAGAACACAAAGATTTGATGAGCTTTATTAATTTAAATTTATTAAAGTTATGTTTATTAATCTAAATTAATATTGATTAAAATGCATCAAATATAAACAGTTAAAGCTTGGTTGAACTGCACTGTGTGTCAGTGAGTGAATGTGTACTCAGAGATACATTGATGCCCTGTCCTTGGTGTATCTGCCCAGCACCCAAAATGTTCTGTCCTGGATGGGCATGGGGGACACCCCCTTCCCGCAACCCTAGTCCCCTGTATAGGATTAAGAAAAAGATAATGAGATAAGATGAAATAAGGTCTGAACGTGTATATATTTATATCTATATATATACACACATAATTTTAACATAATTTTAAGTTGCAAATGGAAAAAAGATTTCACTACAATGTAAAAGGGAATATAAGGGAACACAATTTGCCAAAGAATGAATTATTAATTCATTCACTCATTATATTAGGCTTGATCCTCTACTATTGTCACTGGGGTTTCCACATGCCCATCCAGGGGAGAATATTTCGGGCACTGGGCAGATACATCCAGGACAAGGTGCCAATCTATTGCTGTGCATAGACACACACACAAACACACACTATATGGGACATGTTAGAGCATTCAATTTACCGTAAATCCATGTTTTTGGAGGGAGGAAACAAAAGAACCTTGAAGAAATCCACTCGGACATGGGGAGAACATGGAAACTCCACTCAGATTGGGATTTGAGGAATTTCCAGTGTTAAGAAGCGAAAGTGCTAACCACTAAGCCACAATGCCTTCCGCCAATGACATTGTCCTCTGTTTATACATTTCTATGCTGAAACATGGGAAAGACGTCATGTTAAATGCTGATTTTCATCTGGTCAGGAAAATTAAGAATTTAGGGAAAACAGATATGTTTCCATTTATTAAACTACCCAGTATTTTGACTAGTGAAAGGACAATATTTTGCAATTTTTGTGCTACAAAATCTTGTTTCTCCTTCTTAACCCTGAGAATCAGAACTATTCCATAACTGGATGCTAATGAACATGTGCTACAATTAAACTGGCTTGTCAGGGACAGAAAAACAATCCTGCACTAAAGAGTCGTTTGGCAAGTAGCAGCAGAGAGAACTACAATACAGGGAGAGAGAGAGAGAGAGAGAGAGACTGAGGCAAGGCAAATAAAATTACTACTCTGGTTGTGAGAATGGTGGGAGCCTTGCTTGCCTGATCTCACCGATGGGAGAGCACATGACTGTTGTAATCCAATTACAGGAGCATAAGCAATTTGTTAGACACTTCACATAATGTAACAATTTCCCAGTAAACTCTGAAATTGTAATAGCAATGCTGAGGAAGTGTATCAATTTTAGGAGAAAAACCGAGATATAGAAGGTGCAAATGGGGGCAAAGAGAGTAGGAAAAGATCAGCATAAGCAGCACCATCTTACACTGACCTGATTTTACTTACCCGTAGCACTGCTGTAATCTCAATTAATTAATTTATAGTGGAAGAGGATCTTAGTTTTTACTGGGGTGAAAGACAGAGACCCACTGTGAGAAGATAACCAGTCCATCACAAGCAGACAAACACATAAAAATACATATTCACATATTTACACTTTCAGTATTGTTAATCCAGCTAAATTACTTTTTTCTGACACACACCCACCCACACACACACACACACACACACACACACACACACACACACACACACACACACACATACACATATATATGTATATAATGTTTCTGCAGCATGCAGCTTTTGAGCCCCTATCAACAATGTTATGGTTATTGTCACGATGCAGAAATGAATAATCCTTCACACATTTTGTAGGTCTTAAATTCATTTCTTCATTCATTATCTAGCAAACACAAATAGGGGCAATTCAGAGCATTCAGTTTACCTTCAATCCACGTTTTTAGACTGTGGGAGAAAAACGGAAAACCTGAATCCCCAGTGCTGAGCGGTGGATGTGCTAACCACTGAGCCACCTTGCCGAATTAAGTTATCTTTACATTATCCAAATGCAGCTTACACAATAAAAACAGATTTTAAAAATAAATGTTAAAAGTTAAAATGTTAGTTGGGGCATAATTTACAGCCGGATGACTTGGATTCAAATGCAGTAGCATTCATTCATTCATTCATTATCTTCCGCTTATCCTCTATTAGGGTCGCGGTGGGGTTCCCCATGCCCATCCAGGGAAGAACATCTCGGGCGCTGGGCAGATAGACCCAGGACAGGGCGCCGATCCATCGCTGGGCACACACTCATTCACACAGACACACTCTAAATGGGGCAATTTTGAGAATTCAATTAACTTGATCCATGTTTTTGGACTGTGGGAGGAAACCGGAGAACCCGGAGGAAACCCACGCAGACACGGGGAGAACATGGAAACTCCACCCAGATGGGGATTCGAACCGGGAATCCCTAGCGCTGAGAGGCGAATGTGCTAACCACTAAGCCACCGTGCCGCCCAAATGCAGTAGCATTGCTCATTAAAATCTTATAACAAACGAGTGATAAAGCATATCTAATTTAGTAAGCGTGGCATATTAATTTACACTAATAGGATGTAGCACATGTTTTTTAGTTCAAATCAAATATATTGTGAGTTTAACAAAAGTTAGACTGACTATTCAAAGTCTTGTGAGTAATCCCTCTGTCTCATCTTTGGTGCTAGTAAAAGTGATCCGAGATCTTCACTGTAGCATCCTGTTAGGGTTGCAGAACCATTAGTCCAACAGAAAAAAAGGTGTAAGCCAGCAAAAGGAGAGTATGTTATGGCTTTAGTTTCAGGCAGCAGACAGAATTTAACACAGTACACTGATAATACTATTAGCACTCTCATCACAGCAGCAAGAAGGGCCTGAGTTTGATTCTTCAGAATCTGTGTGACATTTTTTCCACAGTCCAACATCATATTGTAGACTGGATTTCCCTTGAAATATTGTTTATTATTGGTTTTGAGGTTGCATGTAAGAGCAACTACACATGTGGAGTGTTCAGACAGACAAGTGCAACTAGACCCCAACCCTGTGTTATTTCTCTCTAACTGAGGCTTCGGTGCAGTGGGTGACATATGCACTGGCTGCAGCTCAAAGCTGTTTGGCAATGAGTGAGGGGAACAGAGGGCTGAGGAGAGAGCCCATTCCCCTGTGAGTGAAGGCAAGCAGTCAAGGTCGGAGGAGATCAGGATGGGGTTAATGAAATGCTAGCAGCAGGAGCGGGAAGGGGAAACTCCAGTGGTAATTTACAAGCCTCTCCCCTGTAGGGCTGAAGGTTACATTTAGCCTACTGGGACGGGTAGGAGAACGGGGCAAAGGAATGGACCCATTCAATATTTTGCAAATGTGTGATAATGCACACACAAATCGGCTTGTTATAATCTTGAGAATTGAGGGTAGGTTTGGAATTTGGTGGAACTTTCCTGCTACATCCTTGGGGTTATATTACTATGGCCAATTAGACCTGAAGGTTAGCGCATCAAATTAAATTTAAAGCTGCACCTTAATTAAGTTAACAAACAATAGTGCTTAAAAAGCATTCCTACATGAACATTTGAACATTCCTTTTATCTTTTGATGACTCTGTGATATACAATGAATGATACTATATTTGGCCTTCAGTTGTAATTGCCAAACATCTTCAGAGAGCTGCCTAACACATCTTATGGCCCGGACCTCATATTTTCCATTTTTATTAAGTTGTGTCACTAATAAAAGCCTGAACATTAGCGATCTCAGTAATAAGACTGCTTTAAATTACAGCCCTAATTCCAGATGATGTACCCTACCATTAATGTGTTGCTGACCTAGCTAAATATTCCTATTTGATAGGACTCTTGGCTCTATCATAAAAATATTGGAGGTGTAATCTTCAGCTGATTTACCTGCCATTTTCTCACCAAAGCCTAATAAAAAGGGCAGGCACAGTGTAGCTTTGTGAGACTAGTTTGATTAGGGATGCATAATTGTACCACGCTTTGGTCGTTTTCATGCCTTATAACCCTTATAATATGTAATGAGAGGGACTCGTGAGACGAGCAGAGTGCAGCGTAAGCATAGCGGCATTGGGAGCTGAGCATGGCTGCCTGCTTTATCTGCCTCTGGGGCCAAAGCCCTTATGATGTACATCACAAGCTGAACTGGATCCAGGGCTACTTACACACATCCCACATGACACATTGTGAGGTATTGACCACTTGTTCTTTTTGGTCAAACGTGCTGCTAAACAGCGGGTAAAAGCCTCATGGACCCACAGGCAAACTGATGAGTTGATAAACAATGTGAGGTTCTAATAAGAGAGTGTAAAGTTGTTGAGTGAAGCAGAATTTGGAGACTGACAAAAGAAGCGCAATTTTCTCCTGCTCCCCCTATCTTGCACAAAGTAACAGCTTTTATCCAAGCAGTGTGTGTTTTGGTTCTGGCATTTGGATCAGTGATTGCTACTGTTCCTGTTTCAGGAAAAGTTCAAGGCATTATTCACAAAGCAAAACTGTGACACTGACATTAAAATCTAAATGGATGTGTACTCTAGCTTCTTCCCCAACTCTCTGAGGTGGAGGTAATGAGATGCTATATCACCATGATGGAGGGAGGGAAAATCTGATTAAGATGTGTTTGCATCCAACGTTTCAACTCACTGCGAAACTCATAAAACGCATTTGCTGTCTCCCCTATAACTAATGGCTGGTTTTCTCAGCTTTGACAGCAAGCCGCGTGTGTTATTTTGTCCGGGTATTACAATAATAATGAGAGCAAATTAGAACAATCAATTTCCATGGGTGGTTCTTGATTGGGGATGATGGGCAATATGGCACTGGGTAATCCATCTTCCTGGCCCTGTCTCATTAATGGCTGCGACGCAGCGACAACAGCCAATGGCAGCGCAGCGCTGAAGAACACATGGGGGCCCATTCGGTGAGCCTCTGTTCAATTAGCAGCAGTGGCGATAAACAGAGTGATGGATGCAGGCTCACACATGCTGCAGCTTGCATACAGAGCCTCCTTTTACAGCTCCTTTCTATGTGTTTCTGCTTGGCTGAGAGCAATCATGACGCACTATTATTGAGTGCTCAACACCAAGTAGTTAGGCTATTTATAGAAAGGCTGGAAACACAATGGTTAACTTCTGATGTGCCTCAGATGCCAGTCTGTTTTGGGTTGCCAGGTCGGCAGTGTTGTTTATTGCACATTCTTTTCTTAAATCAATGAAGTGCCCACAAGAGGGCCTCAGTGATTTGACAGATGTCAAGAGCATTCCTGCTCAGACCCAAGTATATGACCAGTAGAGAAAACTTTTCATTGAGAAATAAACTGCAAAAGGAATAAATCTATTAGCGAAATCAAATTTCCTCCTAATACATCACCATCTCAGGAGAACTAGAAATCCTATTTCACGAGGATGTACTAAGTCAGAGGACATCATTGCTTTGTGGAACATGGCCTCCTGTCAAGCATGCCAGTGTCAGTACCTGATTGCATTCATCAGAAAATCAACCACAGAGAGGGAGGATATTAGGTTTCTTGAGAGACCTTCAATCCAAGTCACTCTTAATGTGATCAGCTACATCGTGTGTCCTCTTAGTCTGCACTAGAGGAGCCCTTGCTCTTGTTTTGGCTGTTATCACCTACAGTATACTGTGCCCTCTCTCCGCACTGGCAACTCATTTATATTGACATCAGAAAAGATAAGTTTAAGGAAAGGACATGGTAACTGATCTGTAACTTAGAAACATACCAGTACTATAAAGCCATGTTCTTCTTTCATAACACTAGATACAATGCAAAATCTAGGTACCCATGTACCTAGATTAACATTAATTAATTTACACTACATTCATTGTAGTGTGAATCTTCCGCTTAATCCTCTACTAGGGTCATGGGGTGGTTTCTCAAGCCTATCCAGGGGAGAATGTTTTGAGCACTGGGCAAATACACCCAGGACAGGGCACCAATCTATCGCTGGTATTTAAACTACATGTTTTTGTTAATTTAATTGGTGTCATTTAGCAAAAAACTGATTAAGTTTAAAATTGACTTATAAATCTTATAAACAAATTATTTTGTTGTTGTTGGTAAATTAAAGTTATTGAATAAATAATTTAATTATTCATTCATTATCTTCCGCTTTATCCTTCTATTAGGGTTGCGGTGGGTTTCCCCATGCCCAACCAGGGGAGAACGTCTTGGGCGCCGGGCAGATACACCCAGGACAGGGTGCCAACCTATCGCTGGGCACACACTCACTCACACAAACACACTCTACTTGGGGCAATTTTGAGAACTCCATTGACTCGATCCTTGTTTTTGGACTGTGGGAGGAAACCGGAGAACCAGGACAAAACCCACGCGGACACGGGGAGAACATGGAAACTCCACCCAGATGGGGATTCGAACCGGTAATCCCTAGTGCTGAGAGGCGAATGTGCTAACCACTAAGCCAATAATTTAATTAAATTTGCCAATTTTTTAAAAGCATTGCCTTATTGCATTTTTGCAAATGCATGGCAACACTTACATTTCAAATGCATTTGATGTTTTAGAAGAGGTTTAAATACAGCGAAGTTGAAGTCCAAAACCTAATCCAAGCCAAACATTTATTTTATTAAATATTGTGAATTTTCATAATCATAAATAGCATTACATTTCCAAACTTCTTTATGATATGTATGCTTCTATTACATGTGCAACTGCTGATATAAATTATAACTATAAATAACCAGCATTACAGCACTGGTGACTTTATGAGAGATGCATTCATCCTCTGAGGAAATCCAAGGCCAATCTGCAAAGAATGCAGGAGGGTCACTGACCTGAGCAGGACTTGCTCTAACAACCCATTGCATTCTCTCAGCATTACACGATGCAATTAAACATAGGACAAGACCAAGGCTGAAATAACGGGAAAAAATATCGACCCAGCCCTGGAGGGACATCTGAAGTTACAGCCCACCTCCTGCACACAATAAAAACACAATTGTCCTCAAAGATTAGATTCTGGCACACATGTGATGCCCTGGCTGAAGACATATTCCACCAATGTGCCTGAAATATCTGCCACTAGACAAAGAGATCTTTTTTAAGTAAGGGATCGCTTTGAAGGAATCAATGAATGAATGAATAAATAAGAAAAAAAAAACAATTAGTGAACCTATTTATAGGTTTAAGAATGCTTAAAGTAATTATTTAGAGTAAAAGCACACAGGTTTTATTTGCCAAATAACAAAAGGAACATGGAGATTATTTCGTTTTAACAATGAAATGTTAAAGCATACACACACACACACACCTCTCTCTCTCTGAGAGAGAGAGAGAGAGAGAATTACAATTGTGGCTGGTGTTTTTATTTGACTGGCCTTCTAACAGCCCATATCTTGAAAATGTATGGCTTATCATGAAAAATATTTTGACAAAACAAGTCTTGTCAAAACAAGTTGTTTTATTTTGTTTAAAACAATAATGGACAAAAAGTCAGTCTCTGTTTCAATGTTTTGAGTTTTAATAAACAAAATTTGGTATCATTACAAACACTGAAAACATTCATTCATTATATTTTCTGTTGAAAAAAGGTTCAATTAAATTATTAAATGTGCCCTAACCTTTCCAGAAAATGAGGGTAAAATTTTAGAATATGACACTTACATTTTTTTGAAAACTTGTGTTACGCTGTAACACCACTGATGCTCAACAACGCCAGGTCTCTGTGCCTCCTGCTAAGGGCCATGACCTTTATAAATTCACTTAGCTAATTGATCTCAGCAGTGTCACGTTGTTATTTGTCATGTGAGTGAGCACTTCTGCGGCTCTGTGCGTGTACACTGAGCAGACGGTAGGATTCTTTTCCACAACTGGAATAACTGTAATCAATCATATGGAACTACATTTGTACAGTTACAGTCAGACCACGCCTGTCTTTTTTCTCAAGATGAAGAAGTTGATGTTGTCACTAGTCCACCACAGACCATGCTAAGGAGATACTAATTCATTTCTTTGAGAAAAACTATTAAAAGCCAAAATAAATGGCTGAAGAATTGCTGGTGACATTGCAAGGCAAATTCACATCAGTAAGTATTATTATAATCATTTGTATTATATTTTTTCTGTAAAATTGATGTATTGTTTTATTGTTGTATTTTCTCTCTGTCACAATTAAGGTGAAATATACATCTCATGTGGTTTTGTTCACATTTATAATTATATGATTTCTTAAACAATCAGAATAAAGTAGTGTTAACTTGAACATTTTGTCCATGCAAACATTAAGAACTGTAGCTATATTTTGTTTTTATATATGCACTTTATTTGCTGCTTTTTAATTACTTTAAGTTATATATAGTGTATATACCAAGTGGGTGCTGCTTTATTTTAGCCTTAGATGTTAGAACACTGAAAGGCAATGGGTAACTGGTGACTTCTGACAATCTATTATATAATAATAATAATAATAATAATAATAATAATAATAATAATAATAATAATAATAATAATAATAATGATAATAATAATAATAATAATAATAATTCTGTGCATAACCTAAATTGATGTAATTTAAGAACTGTTATACAATTTAGTTTTTCAGGGTAAAATAAACTATATAGACAATATAGTTATTTGAGTACCTACATTACACGTTTGTAGCTATAACAGTTCTACTATTCATCCAGAAGAGCATTTGTAAAGTCTGACACTTCTTCTTGATCAGGGGCCTGATTTAAAATTTATTTTCTAGTTTCTTCCAAAGCTATTTAATAGGGTTGATGTCAGACACTTTCTTCCACATGACTTACCCAAACATGACTTTATGAACCTTGCTTTGTGCACTGGGGTTCACTAATACTGAAACAAAAAAGTCCCCTTCTCAAATTGTTCCCATAAAGTTGGAAACATTCAGAAGTACAATATTCACAACAAGATGCTTCATTAATGCCAAAAGGACTGAATAAAAAAAACTGAATTCAGTAATTAGAGGTGAGCTCCTAAACATGTGTCCAAGTTGTGTACTTCAACATTAAAGCAAACTTTTTAAAATTATTTGTAACAGTTGATGTTATTACAATAGAATCATGTTTTGTGATCTGTATGAGTGTAAACACCCAAATCAGCTTAGCTAATAGTAATAATAAATATACATAATATTAGTGAATAAGGTAAAACTTATATACATATACATATACTTATAAACTTATAGCCATATACATTTAAACCATTCAAGACTAGACAGATTAGTCTGTCTATGACAAGTTAATGATAAGTTATTTATCTTATTTTTAGATAGGTATGTGTCTACTTTATATCGGTTGTTATTTATTAGTCATTAAATGTTTGTAAAATGTTTGTGTTAACAATTTTAAATAATTAATTTCAATAATAATAATTTGTTTTTAGCATCTTACCTCATCTTTGCTGGCTGTGGCATTTCTTACTTCATTTGGTAGCTCCATGCTATATGGCTATAATTTGGCTGTGGTGAACTCTCCTGCAATGGTAAGAGTTTAATGAAAGGGTTTATTATTTTAATATGTTTTAAAATCCAAATAAACCTTATGATCTGTGTTTGTGTGAGTACATAATAAACTGGGAACTGATCTGGTACCATTGCATGAAATCTTTACAATAATATTTTTGTAATACGGTGGTGCAGCAGTTAGCTTCCCCCTTACAGTAAGAAAGTCAGGTTTGATTCCTAAGTTCTCTGAGCATAAAACTTTATCTATGGTTTTCTTGTCCTTTTCATGCATGCATGGATTTTTCTCATGATCTTTGGTATAACCTCCACTCAGAACTATGTCAGGGGGGGCATTTGGTGTGAAATGTTGACAAATCAAATATGCAGATATTCCTGCAGTCGCGACTCCTTAAAAGTACAGCTGAAAGAAAAGGAAGATGTGGAAAAATTATGATTTCTCTTCACATGATCTAAAAGGCTAAACCAAGAAAAAAGGAACCTTAAAAACTTTCTGCACTACCAAACTGTACAGTTTGAACAATTCTGTCAGGTATTCACCAAAAAACAGACTCTGATCTGAGACTGGTGACTAGACTATTCTTTAGAAATGCACTTCTTCCACTTCACAGAACTCTCCTGCAAAGGTGAAATTTAATCAAAGAGTTTATCATTTATTTAAAATCCAACAAAACATAATATCCAACAAATTTTCATGTGACATAATAAACAGAAAAAGATGTTAAAACATCATGATTTCTCTTCACATGAACTAAAAGGCCAACCAAAGAAAAAAGGAACCTAAAGAAAACTGCCTGCTCCACTAAACTTTACAATTAGAACAATTCTGTCAGGTTTTCACCAAAAACAGACTCTAAACTGTTAGACTACAATTTAGAAAAGCAGTTTTTCTACGTAACGGAACGTTTACAATGCTCAATAGTCCAGTGGCAGCATCCCTCATAGCACTTTATCTGCTGCTACATGGCCATGAAAATCCATATCATGAAGCTCCCAGTACACTTTTTTACTTCTGGTGTTCATGCTTTAGAAATGTGTTAATAAGTCAGCAGAGTATTGGTGAATTTTTTGCACTATACAACCCATGTATTTTAATACTTTCATCCGAATAGCTTTGTATTTTTACTGATGCATTGCATGAAGAGTTAATGAGATTAAAAGGAAGAACAGTCTACTACATACATTACTAGTGTGAAATCTATATGTTATATAATTTAGTATATACAGCTAGTAAAGTGCGGGTCTTGTAGTAGAGTAGTAGATCCTGTCTACTGTGAAAGGAGAAAGACTGCCCTATTGGTTGCATGAACAGTGGCTCTACAGAAGCAGTGCTCTGTGTAGGAGACTTGTCACTGGATAAAGAATGTGGTTGGAATGGACCATGTGGCTGAAATAAGTCTTTTTAGACACGTAGGGACTGAGACCTGTGCTACGTTCTGTGGCATATTCTTATTTAATTCTGCATGGTTCTGGAATGGAATTTGGCACGGTGATGGCATAGGAATATAAAACGTTATGTGGCTTATTTATTTGTAAAGCTCTGCAGACTGGCAGATTCCTATATGCAGTGAGTTGTTATAAAATGATTCAAAAACAGATTCAAATCTATACCATGAAATATTAGTCTTGACAACTTTTCTTTTCATTTATGCTGTTACTGTTGCCTCTAGCCGGTCTTGGTATACAGTAAGTGTGGACTTATTTGCTTTGCACCATTAGCCTGGTAATGATGAAAATTAACATTTCCGTTTATTATTTTGTCTTGTAGTTTGTCACTTTCATTAAAACATTTTATGCCTTTCATTCATGTAGACCACAGATCACACATCAACCAAAATGATCAAGTTTTGTAACTGACTTTTCTTCCTGGAATAAACAGTGAAAATACAGATAAATACAGTGATTTGGAATATAATAATAAAAAGATTTTTTTCAGATTAAAAAATTAAATGAAAATCAAAAAGATGTATTTAGTCTCTTACAGACTGCACAATGATTCAATTAGACAGTGTCTCAAGAATGCATAAACTAGGTGAGTAAGAACTAAATCTCAGGATACTGCCACGTGAGACACATGGCAACTTATATAGATTTTGTCCTTAAGTGAGCAGAATGAATAGGTTCTTTGATTCTAAGACTTATACAAGGACACAAAATTAAGGGATGCATAATTATATTAGCTCGTAACTTCTTACAGTGTTTTTTCTATAAATGTCAGACATAACTGATTTGTAAAGTTCACATGAGTGTCACGTTTATTAGGTTTATTATTTCATGTTCCCAATATTGTAATAATTTTCATGACACTGATCTACTATTAGTGGAGATAAAAGTCTTCTATTAAAATTGTAAAAATATCTGGAAAAAAATAAAAAATAAATAAAAATGATGTGAGCTAAATGATGTGAGAAATGAAATTTTGTAATAAGTATATTCAGAAAATATGCTTTAATATACTGAGAATTGTGCTACGTAAATGTATGTTAAATCCTTTAAATCCTACATGAACCATAGTTGTTCATTCTGTTTTTTTCATGAATCACAGGTTCATGTTTAAATTTAATTTAAAATTTAAATCAGATTAATCAGTCTAAAAAAAACACACAATATGCACCTCTTGCTGCTGACTACTTACAGTACAGAGCATTCATTACTTTTTCACGTGTTTCATTATTGTTAAATCTAAATCTTAATGCTTAAAGTTTGACATTAGAGACAGAATATAGAGTAGTGATTAAAGATTTAAAATATATAAACATTCACAACTGTGTTAGCTTTAAATTTAGCCCATTATAATATATAATAAAACATAAATATTAAATGATTCAGTACCAGTACGTTTGGACACACCTCCTGTTTGAGGACTACAGTACATACTGTGTACACCCCCTTTACTCTTTTCTCTAATGGTCAGGACCCCAATAGTACCACCACATAGCAGGTATTTTTTTGTTTGTGCATAATTCCTATTCCAGCAGTATTCAAATGAAAATTTACTCATTTGAATTTATTCATTTACGCTTAAAACCTCTCACCGCATCAGTGTTACTGCAGAACTGACAATAAACAATACACTACCCTAATTATACCTGTTCAGTGATGGTCCTGACTAATAGAGAACTGACAACTAACAGGAGACTAACAAAAGAAATGAAAACAGATGTACTGCCATCTACGAAGTCCATCTATATGGTAAATGGAATAAAAAGACAATAGAGCAAGAAGGAGGTGTATCAAAACTTTTGACTTGTACTGTACATAGACATCATTTTAAAAAAAAATCTTGACAATAACAGTATGGTCAGCACTTAGTGCTTTATAAAAGGTAGCTGAGTGATATAGTGATTAGTACATACTGGTTTGATGAATTTTTTCTATTTTTGACATTGTATGCAAATACAGTACAAGTGTTTTGAATTTGATGTGGACAGTTTCTTGAGCAAATAATTTTTTAAAAAAGTACACAGGTTAGATCACTAACACAAATATAAAAAAATGATAAGCCAATGGCCCATGTAAGGACTTGTTAAACGGTGGGGAAAAATACTGAAATAGTGTGCCCTCATCACAGCATCATCAGAAAAGTTTAGAAGAAAAAATTAAAGAAAGTCATACACAGGTAAAGATACCATGACAATATAAGAGTGGGCGACCTTTGCAGAGACAAAAATAAGAAGTGGCAGTTGTCATGTCCTTAGTGGCACTGATGACCACAGAATCTATGGAACCGACGATGATGATGACAGAACCGATGCACAGTAAATCTGACATGCTGCAAGGTTCTGGATCAATTGCAGGAATTTAACAAATTCATGTGAAGGTCTGCCAGGAGAGGGTTGCTGTACATCAGTCTGGACATGACAAGAGACTGAACAAGTAGATGAGTAAAAGGGTTGAATCCTTATGATGCTGTGGAGATGGAATGTATTAAAAAGGTTACATAAGTCACATTAGTTTAGAAATGTAGTTTATTTTAGCAAAGTTTAATGCAGTCACTGAGAGTTTTAATGTGATAAATAAAATAAAATCTGAAAATGACTGTTTAATTCACATCACTAAAAATAAACATGGGCTATATCTTATCACAATTATTTGTGGCATTTTCTTCTGACCTCTGAATTTTGTAAATGATTTGTTTATGTTTATGTTCAAGTTTTAACTTCATTTATGTATATACTGACAGTATTCTGAAATTGAACCCCTAAAGAGCAAGCAAAATTGACAGTGGCAAGAAAAAAACTATCTGTTATATATGTTTTTTATGAAAAAAATGTATAATCCTGTTTACTATATATTTTTTGTCAATACAATGTTTTGTCTATTCTAAATCCTGTTAACTGAGAATAATTGACAATATAGTCTCTTTGAGCATGTTTAACTAGAAGTCCATATAAAAATGGATTCACATTAAATCTAATCCACAGAAAACTTGCTTGAATGATTTAAGCTGATATTTCATCGCACAGGAGGGTCACATGGCTAATCTATAATTTGTAATACTGTTTGAACAATAAAGCACTAGTCGTGAAGGGAAACTGATAGGTGATTTTTGGAAAATCAAACCCAGGATCTTTGTGCTGTGAGGCAAGTGGGCTAACCACTGCACCATTGTTTTACATGTATAAAAGTCTGTTTTGCGTTAAATCATTCTGATTTAGTTTTAAAATGAATCATTACTGGTAATATGTTTATATTAAGAAATTATAACGAAATGGTTTATCTATGAAATGTTTCATTCATGCTTTTTTTTTTTCCTTTGTGTGCAGTAAGACAACAACAACAACAACAACAATAATAATAATAATAATAATAATAATAATAATATAAAATTATAGGGTTGCATGGTGGGCAGCATAGTAGCTTAGTTTTTAGCACGTTCACCTCTCAGCACTAGGGATTCCCGGTTCAAATCCCAATGTAGGTGGAGTTTTCATGTTCTCGCAGTGTCCGCGTGGGTTTCCTCCGGGTTCTTCGGTTTCCTCCCACAACCCAATACATGGATAAAGGTCAATTGAGTTCTCCAAATTACCCCATATTGAGTGTGTTTGTGTGAGTGAGTGTGCCCAGCGATAGATTGGCGCCCTATTCGGGGTGCATCTGCCCAGCTCCCAAAACGTTCTCCCCTGGATGGGAACCCTTTCTAGCCAGGTTCCAAACCCAAAGTGGGTGGAGTTTCCATGTTCTCCCAATGTCCAAATAAGTTTTCTCTGGGTTCTTCTGTTTCCTCCCACAGTCCAAAAAATGCATTTAAGTTAAATTGGTTGCTTTAAATTGCCCTTATCTAAATTGCCCCTATATCGTGTCAGTAAGTGTGTGCCCAGTGAAAGACTGGCACCCTGCTCTGAAACAGCACCCTATGTGACCTGAAACCCTAATATAGGATTAAGCAAAAATATTAAAATTTAAATAAGTTACTATTATTATTATTATTATTATTATTATTATTATTATTATTATTATTATGATCATTGTTGTTGTTATAATTAAAACAAAAACACAAATTAAGAGCAAACCAATAAACAGTTCTTATTTTCCTTATTTTTCCTCTTCACAGTACATTAAGGAGTTTTATAATCGTACAGTTGTCAGTCGAAATGGGACAGGGCTTAATGGAGAAACGCTGACACTTATGTACTCACTCACAGTGTCTGTCTTTGCTATCGGTGGTCTGATCGGCTCCTTGATGGTGGGTGTGCTTGTCACAAAATTTGGAAGGTAAGTCAAGAGGTGACTGTGTAACATCTGGTGCTGTCTAATCAAGCTATCTAGTGTACTGGTAACTTTACTCTCCAGAGTATAAGGGTTGCAGTTGCCCAGTCCACCTCATCTGTTAGTCTGTGTGACCTTGGTCACACTTTGGGAAAGTTCTCATGGCGATTTAGTGGCCTGCAGACACAGAGCATCTCCTGCTTGCATTACACATGTCTGCTTTAGCAATAAAAACAAAATAGAGTGTTGAATTTATATTAATGATGAAAGGTTTTCATTACAGAATGCATATTTAGCTGTTTTAGTGTTTTAGATTTGGTCCGTGTGCCTGTAGAGTGACTTGCAAACTCATCCACTTGTCTCATCTGCTCTAAACATCTCAAGGGAGCCATAAGATTAGACTGCAGACATTTAAATGCAAATGAAAGGTGATGATTCACAACTCCATTTAATGTTCTAATCAATTTTGTCCCAGCAAAGTGTTTTATGGGACTAAGGTAGATCATAATGCAGAGCATGGTACAGTTGTGTGTAAATCAAGGGGAAAGTTTACCGCCTGATAAAACTAATCAAGGAGGCCAGCTTTTTTAGCTAGTGCTGTGGTCGTGGAACATCAATAATTTGGTTTTGATAGTTAAACTCCCTTGTGGCGGCTGTTGAGCATAACAGCCTCGGTTAATGAGCAGTGTTTGGAACAGCATCGTGTCTGTCTTTGCAGAAAAGGAACCATGGTGAACTCCACCTTGCTGGTTTTCATCGCAGGCTCCCTCATGGGCTTTAGCAGAATCTGTCACTCACCTGAAATGATCATTTTCGGACGATTCATAACAGGAATACATTCAGGTAACACGTTTTCAGAAAGCGCATGCTTAGACTGCTGACAGCGAATGATTAATTGTCCTAAATTGTATGATTCAGTCTCAATTATGACTCAGGGCATCATCACAAGATGTATGTGTTCAATTACTTTTACGATGTAGCCAGTTATCAGAAGGAGAATGTGAAAAGAACTGCATGTCTGGCTCTCATTAATAATTAGAACACGTGTTTGGATCTGTATACATAACAGCATCATCAGTTTTCTCATCTTAGCATGTAAAACTCATTCATTCATTATCTTCCACTTAATCCTCTGCTACGGTCGTGGGGAGGTTCTCCATGCCCATCAAGGGGAGAACGTTTCGGGCCTTGGGCAGACACACACAGGACAGACACACACAATGTATTTGGGGCAATTTAGGGCATTTAATTTACCTTAAAAAATTAATCCATGTTTTTGGACTGTGGGAGGAACCCGGAAAAACCGGAGAATATCCACCCAGACACGAAAAGAACATGGAAACCAAACCCAGATTGGTATTTCATCCTGGATCCCAAGCGAACATGTTAACCACTAAGCCACTGTGCCACTGCATGTTGAACTGCCAAGCAATTTTAAAAAAATTACTAGGGCTTGGTAATTATTGGCAGTGGATAAAAGTTACAATAACATTGCATGAAAAATTCTGTTTTTTCTGTTCTATTACTGGTACCCCATAACCTTGCACTTTTTTATTTTCTTAAACACTCTTATTATGAATTAGATAGTTCAATCTGATCTACTGTGAGTAACAAAACAGAGGCAGTAGGGCTAAAGGACCAAGATGGAGAAAAACTGATCTAAGTATGTTTGCACCCTGCTTCTGGTCTTAGGGATTTCTCTGAGTGTAGTGCCTATGTATCTTGGGGAAATTGCACCAAAAAACCTGAGGGGCTTTCTTGGTCTCATGCCCAGCATTTTCATCTGCACTGGTGTCTTCACTGCTCAGTTGCTCGGTTTACATGAGCTTCTTGGAAAGGTATGTGAAAGATCAATTCCTCTTAATCTAAAATGTCAGACCAAGTTTTGCTGCTATTATTTTGCATCTCAAGAAGTTCATACTGCAGGTAAATATTACTGTAAATCAGAATATTGCACTGCGAATGAGCTCAGGGCTTTAATTTACTTTTAATTTGGCAGGAAGAACACTGGCCTCTATTCTTGTCCCTGGTGGTTGTCCCAACATTTGTCCAGCTGATGCTGTTGCCATGGTTTCCTGAAAGCCCTCGTTATTTGTTGATTGAGAAGCACAATGTTCATGCCACTATCACAGGTAAATCCATTTAATTTTACTTTGTCATTAGTGTTTAAAATATATAAATATGCCAAACAGAGAAGACAAAACCTCTCACATGTATCCTTCTAGTTGCATCATGCCAGTCACCAAATCCTTATGTACTTCTGCTCATGCAAGTGTGATAAATATCCCACCAGATTTACTATATATATTTTGCCAGCTTTACTTTGAAAACTATTTATTCACCCTTAAGTGGGTGGCAAACCATACCAAGGCTAACATAAAATTAAATCACAAATAAATGCGGGGGAGAGGCAGGGTGGCTTAGTGGTTAGCATGTTCGCCTCTCAGCACTAGGGATTCCTGGTTCGAATCCCCATCTGGGTGGAGTTTCCATGTTCTCCCCGTGTCTGCGTGGGTTTCCTCCGGGTTCTCCGGTTTCCTCCCTCAGTCCAAAACATGAATCAAGTCGATTGAGTTCTCCAAATTGCCCCATATAGAGTGTGTCTCTGTGTGTGAGTGTGTGCCCAGTGATAGATTGGCGCCCTGTCCTGGGTGTATCTGCCCCGCGCCCGAAAGGTTCTCCCCTGGATGGGCATGGGGAACCTCCCCGCGACCCTAATATAGGATAAAGCGAAAGATAATGGATGGATGGATAAATGTAGGGAAGCATGTACGTTTCCACATTTAGGCAGGCACACACCAAGAGGAATCTGCTATCACCTGTTTTCTTACAAATGTTTTGTAAAATTGTGTGGGTGTTGCTGGTTTAGGTGTTGTTGACCACCATTATGGTACAGAAAAAAACTGCACTTCTGATTCTCTGTCAGTAACCTGAGAAAATACTGATTATATGTATTATATCAGACATTCTCATTGCATATTATTATCTTCTATTTAGTCATATGCTAGGTGTTAGTGTCGTGGGTGGGAGTTCCCCATGCCCATCCATTGGAGAACGTTTTGAGTGCTGGGCACACACTCACTCATACAGACACACACACTATAAAAGGTAATTTAAATAGGGCAAGTTAGCCAATTCACCTTTAATCCATGCTTTTGGACTGTGGGAAGAAACCAGAGATCCCAGTGAAACCCTATGCAGACTTCCGGAGAACATGGAAATTCATGGATTGGGAATCATATCTGGAGTCCAAACATGCTAACCATTAACTCTATTCCATCCCCTACATCAAACATTGTTGTTTTTTTGTGCTTTGGTGTTTTGTGAATTAGCACAATAGAAATTCACATTCATTCATGAGAAACTGACTACTCATTATAGGAGATTAACCCCTAAGTGGCTTGCAAAAGCATACCAAAGCTAACATGCACAATGCATGTACGTTTCTGCATTTAGGCAAGCACACACCCAAAAGGCATTCCACAAAGAGGAATCTGCTATCACCAGTTTACTTACGTGCCCCTGCCCAGAACCTGAACCCACAATATAGACAACCAAGACAGGGTAGAGCATTAGAGCAGCCACTTTACTTCAACTCCATGTTTTTGGACTGTGGGAGGAAACCGGAGAATCCGTAGAAAACCCACACAGACATGGGGAGGACATGAGAGACAGCCATGCTAACCTCTACTCCACTGTGCCGCCCCATTCACAAAATGATTTCAGTTAAAGCAATCAACCACAAGGCTGTTATTAAATACAGGTTGCATCCTGATTGACATAAGTTTGGCTCATAATTGTAAAGCTACATGTTCTCTACTGTGTCCTACAGCTCTAAAGTGGTACAGGGCCAAGTGTAATATCCAGGCTGAGATTGAGGAAATGCAGGAGGAACAGCGCTCTCTGTGCTCTGTAGAGACTGTATCTGTCTGGCAGCTGCTCCTGGACCGTACAGTCCGCTGGCAGGTTCTCTCTGTGGTCGTTATTAACATTGGGATGCAGCTGTCTGGCATT
Organism: Corydoras maculifer; assembly: GCA_019802435.1. Taxonomy (NCBI): domain Eukaryota; kingdom Metazoa; phylum Chordata; class Actinopteri; order Siluriformes; family Callichthyidae; genus Corydoras; species Corydoras maculifer. Next base: position 4,098,839 of record JAFMOD010000250.1, read on the forward strand.
GATGCAGTAAGACTTTGTTTATATTTACACATGACAACACAATGTGGTTTACAGAATGCAATATCAACCAATATTTTTATTTATTCTCAGAATTGCATTCTCTTATTATCTATCTGAATCTAAAAAGAAGAAGAAAAAGAAACACTTCTGTTTCCTAATTCTTAAAAAATGAATGTGTTAAAGCCCTGCCATCCTAAATTATTTGGCTTAGTTGCAGATTAATTATTCAAATGATTAAGTGGACAGAGATGGTAAGAAGCTCGTACATTACCAAACAGAGCTGAACAAATTACAGTCCTTATTTCTGGAGTGTGTTTATAGCATTTAATTTGTTCTGCCCTGCCAAGGCAATAAATATAGACTATTATTTAAGCAAATTAGACAGGACAGGGATAAGAATACACTTTTTAAATTTGCACTCTGTTATTGTGTGATTTTCATTCATTCATTCATTATCTTCCGCTTCATCCTATATTAGGGTCGCGGTGGGGTTCCCCATGCCCATCCAGGGGAGAACGTTTCAGGCGCTGGGCAGATACACCCAGGACAGGGCGCCAATCTATCGTTGGGCACACACTCATGCACACAGACACGCACACATACATACTTGTGGGATTTTATCAAGAAATATTCAAACGTGTACACAGGTCAATGACATATTATCCTGATTCTGTTTAATTTTTGGATACGATACACGGTGCTTACTTTGTTGTGTAGCTTATGACTTGTGGCAGCACAAGTCACAGCCATGGTCAGAAATTGCCAAAAAAAAAGCCCGGAGGATGAATTGGAATTACATTGCACTGCATACATACATAGTATGTTTTCCATAATGTGGCTAATCATTGTACTACATGCAAATCCCAGCAACATTGCATCCAATGCACTTATGTCATGTTAACGACATACTCAGTCATAATATAATCATCATAATGAGTAATAATATATGGTATACTGCAAGCTATACATGAGACATGTCTTGTAGAGACATGGAAGATAAAATAGGACTTCACGAGGAGATTATAAACATAATTAAATGTAATTTTAATAATTAAAAAAAGATGTATGCGTTAATGTGAGTATGTGTGTGTTGGGTAAATGAGGCTGACAGGTGGTAGGTTTTGGATGAGTTGAGCCACAGCAGCAGGAGAGAGGCTGACCGTGTGTGTCCTCTACATTCCCAGTAGCTCTTAAACCGTCTGTGTTTCTCCTGATTATTCCTCTGCCGAAATTCACATACACCCCTCCAGACCCCCAAATTGAATCTGAAGTGTAGTACACCATGACGTTGCAGTTATTATACAACACCTGTTCAGGCCAAATTCACCATACCTTGCCAGCTCTCTAGTTTCACCCACTGTTCTTTCTTTCTTATACTGTAGATTTGGTTTTACACCAATGATATATTCGAGAATGCTGGCATTCCTGTTCCAGAAATCCCATACACCACTGTAGGGACAGGGGTCATCGAGATCATTGCTGGTCTTATCGGGGTGAGTTTTTTCAATCACATAATTTGATGGCTGGAGAGTGGAAATGTATATAACATTTTAGAGACTATGGCCTTGTTTAAAACTTGCTATTAGTTGCATAGTGCATCTGCATTGCAGCTTAATAAGACTAAGCACATGCTTTTACACTTGCAGTTGCTTACAAGGCATCTGTGTTTGCATTTTTCGAATGCATTTTAACGTTCATGATTGCTCTATTGCCTGCAATATGCAAATCATCTTATAACACTTGACAAGCAACATTCTGTATTGTGAGTAGTTTCTAATTTATGCGTACGATGAACTGGCATTGGGATTTTGAAATATCACAAACAACCATATGACTTTAAGCAATTAGAGGAAATTTAGATGTCATTTTGCGCTTCAACCTGTCTAGTAAAACTTGCTTATGTGATTTTAACACTTTTTCTCAGCTGCAGATTATTACGCAAAAACATGTTTCTTTTTATTTTTTGCCTTTTGCTGACAGAATGATGCTTTTTTTTTAAATTGGTCTTGGCACCACCAACCATCCGTTGCCGATAGACAAAATCCACCAGTCCAACCTGCCCATCTCACAGCAGCTCGGTTGTAAAGCGACCAGCCTGTGTGTACTCTCCCTCCGGACTGTCTACACCTCCGTCTGTTCCGTCTGCTTCACTTTGCTTTTCTCTCAATCTTCCGCAGCTCACTTTTGCTAGTTTTTTTGCACTGACACGCATAGAAAACAGTGGATGAGATGAGGATAAAGCATTACAGAGACTGATGAGTCTTGTTCCCTTCAGCTCCTTCTCTGGGTCACATCTCAGAGCTATAATGGAAGCCAGACGCAGTCTCCCTCTCCCAGGCGTATCGCTTAGCCAGGATTTAGTGATGCACCATCAGCGACTGGAGGAGGCGAGGCGCGCTGTTAGTCAGGAGAACTCATTGCTGTCAGTGTCAATTGGTCCTCACTTGGGAGGCGAATGGTACACAGGAGGAAGGCCAGAGATTGGTTATAAAATTACAACTATTCATTCTGCTGTCAGCTGCTTTCCGCAACCTCTTTTAAGTCAGCAAACTGCTTTTGCTCTCATCTTCAGCTCATTGTATTAAAGTAGGAATTTTTGGCAGCACAGTACCAAATTGCATTGAAGCAATCAAAACTTTTTAAAGCGGTGGGATGACCACTGCAGGCTTCTTACTACCAGAGAGATATCAGATATAAATATATAATTATTTAACTAGTTGTGTGATCAGTTGTTTATTCTAAGTAACAAACACTGAGGGAAAATCTAATGTTTCAGAAATTTTACAGCTACTGAACTGTTATTAGGCAATACTGTCTGTCAGACTATATTTGTAACATTAAAAAACATTACCATTAATCAATATCTTCATTTGTGGCTAGTTGTTGATTCCTGTGGATTGAGTCAAGCCCGGGATGGTACATTATAACAGAATAATAATAAATTAAAAGAAACTGGCTTGTTTAAACTAATAAAAAAAACGAAAATTTTACATTTTATTGAAGGGGATTTATTATTCCAGCAATGTTATCATCCTCTTTTCATTTTATGTTATCTTTCTCTTATTCCTATAGTAGGGACTAGGGTCGCAGGGGGTTCCCTATGCCTATCAAAGGGAGAATGTTTTGGGCGCTGGGCAGATACACCCAGGAGAGGGTGATGAGCACTAAGCACACTCACTCACAAAGACACACACACAAACACACACTATATTTGGGCAATTTAGAGCAGGCAATTTTCCTTGAATCCATGGTGTTGTACTGTGTAAGGAAACTGGAGAACCTGGAGGAAACCCACGCAGACACTGGGAGAACATGGAAAAGCCACCCAGATCAGGATTTGAACCTGAATCGCCCGTTTATTATCCTTTCCTTAATAAAAAAAATGAACACATATATTCAGTGCATTCTTCTCTTTTTTAGTGTTTCACTATCGAGCGACTGGGAAGAAGACCACTAATAATTGGAGGCTTTGTGATCATGGGCTTGTGTTGTGCTGGAATAACTCTTTCTCTCATACTTCAGGTATGTGTAAGGCATGTCTTCCTACGTCCTCTCTACCTTAATATGAGCATTAAAATATCTGTTTTTATATTATCTGATCATGTGATAATAATCCTGTCACCTTTCAGACACATGTACATTTCATGAAGTATGTAAGTGTTGCCTGTGTGGTTGGCATCATTGCTGGATTCTGTATAGGTCCAGGTGAGTTGTGTATGTTTGCCTTCATTTAAAAAGTGAAATATTAAAGCCAGTCTTGCATTCTCCATAGTAATTTGCCTTGCTGCATATGCTCAGACATGATCCTCAGAGGGTGCTTTAGACTGGAGCAACAGATGGTCAACCTATAACACTAGATTCTCGTTGCCATCTTGAGATAAGGGAATAGTGACACCTGGAGGCAGAATAACTACAATAAAATGGAAGCTGAAGGCCTGATCTTTTATTGTATTATCAGCATTGTGGGGGAAAATAAATGAAAATGCAGCAATAAGTTTTAGCTACTTTTAATAGCTCGTCTATCTCTATTAGACATTGACTCCAAGTGTTATTTAAAATTAACATTTAGGTTTTTAATTTTAACACTTTTTACTGTAATAGTCACTGGTCAAACTGTTTAAGCTATTTAACAATGCAATTCTCAAGCCACAGAACAACCACAGATTGTACACTAAGTAAAATCCTCTGCAATTTTTAACTTTTATATCTACAATATAAACATTGTCATTATTGTAACAAGAAATCCACAGACAGACAGACAGACAGACAGACAGACAGACAGACAGACAGACAGACAGACAGACAGACAGATAGATAGATAGATAGATAGATAGATAGATAGATAGATAGATAGATAGATAGATAGATAGATAGATAGATAGATAGATAGATAGATAGATAGATGGTAGTCATTTGCTGGCTCATTAATGCTGGCTCATAATGACAAGCAAATAGATGCAGCAACTGAGGGGCTATATGTACAATAACAATTATCATTTACATAGAGAACATGAAGGGAACATAGATTTTTTTTTTTTTTTTAAATCATCATACATCATTATTACTGTAAGCTGAGGCTCTATTACACCATAGACTTCTGAGGGCACATTCTGTTAATAAGTATTTAAGTAAATATATTAATTCAACAATCTGTCATTATCAGTTGTAGTGTTTATGCATACCACAGGAGTGGAGTATAGCAAAGGAGCACGGCTGAAATGATGAATGAGACTACAAGTGCTTTACTCTGTTGATGTATGATCTAACACCACTTCCAAAATCTATAATTCATTCTCAGGCCGCATTCTCAATCGCTGTAATTATGTCTTTAATTAGGATTTTTTATGGCTCATTGTTCATAAACAATGATGAATATGGCTTTTTAAGACAAAATCCTGCATGAACAATGAATTACAAGCAGAGTTCCATATCAATTTAACTGCGGCACGCTTTCTCCTGCAATTATCATGCACAAATAATGAAGTCGCCGCTTGGCTTGCTCCTGAATTCATTAGACTTGAAATAACACCTTGCGCCTGTTTATTTTTCACTTGTAACCAAAAGGGATTAGAAGTTAAGTACTGGAACAATAATGAGTACCTCATAAAGCTATTTTATTGTCCTTTTTTCCCCACTATGAACTGTTGCATTATGGTTTATGTATCTACAATACGTTCCTATATGTACCCTGATCCAGATTTTTTTTGTTCTTGTTTTTAAGCTGGTGTCCCATTCCTGATTACAGCTGAACTTTTTAAGCAGTCTCATCGACCTGCAGCATATACCGTGGGAGGGTCATTGAACTGGATGTCCAATTTTACCATTGGCTTTATCTTTCCATTTTTACAGGTATCATGACCACTAGTTCTAAAAACAATACTTTATTTTTAAGGAAGTTAGTGTTTCTGCTATGGTATAGTGGTGGTGTGTCAAATACCAGCCTTCTTGTTTATACTTTTACTTAATAATATTGTTCTAAAAATATACAAAGGTATAGTTGAAGCCTTTTAAATCGATAGTTGTCTCTTTCTTCACTTCTGTAATTTAAAAATTACCAACCTCTTTTAACAGCTCATTTACAGTCATAGTGAGTTTGTTGTATTATTATTGTAGATTAATCAGATTTAAAAAATATTTGATGGTAATACACCAAATATGTACATACAGCTAAAATACATAAGATAAGATTGTAATTATTGTAACTTTTGAGAAGTGAACTCATCAAAACACCAATGATACTATTGTTTTTTGACAAGATTCATGCTGTAATTTATGCATGTACCCAAAACAGAAATACTAAAAATAATTGTCTGAGAAATTTTACAGTCTGTACATTCACATTAGACCTGTTAATAACTGAAAAAATTATTGAATTAATTAATTCATTCATTCATTATTACCCGCTTTATCCTCTATTAGGGTCGCGGTGGGGTTTCCCATGCCCATCCAGAGGAGAAAGTCTCGGGCGCTGGGCTGATACATCCAGGACAGGGCGCCAATTCATCGCTGGGCACACACTCACTCACTCACCCAAACACACTCTATATGGGGCAATTTGGAGAACTCAATTGACTTGATCCATGTTTTTGCGCTGAGAGGCAAACGTGCTAACCACTAAGCCACCGTGCCGCTATTGAATTAATTAAGAACAATAATTAATTCATTCATTATCTTCCGCTTTATCCTATATTAGGGTCGCGGTGGGGTTCCCCCTGCCCATTCAGGGCTAGAACGTTTCGAGCACTAGGCAGATACACCAGGACGGGGTGCCAATCTATCGCTGGGCACACACTCACTCACACAGACACGTACACATACACACTCTATATGGGGCAATTTGAAGAACTCAATTGACTTGATCCATGTTTTTGGACTGTGTGAGGAAACCGGTGAACCTGGACAACACAAGGAGAACATGGAAACTCCACCCAGATGGGGATTCAAACTGAGAATCCCTAGCACTGAGAGGCAAATATGCTAACCACTAAGTCACCATGCCGCCTAATTAAGAACATACTTTAACAATTTAATAAATATCTGGGATGGCAAGGTGGCTTTGTGGTTAGATCTTTAGCCTCTCATCTCTGGGGATCATCGCAGGTTCAAATCCTGATCTGGGGTGGGGTTTACATGTTCTCCCTATGTCCTCATGGGTTTGCTCTGGGTTCTCCAGTTTCTTTCCACATACCAAAAACATGGATTCAAGGTAAATTAGATGCTCTAAATTGTTCCTATTTAGTGTGTAGCTGTCTGTGTGAGTGAATGTGCCCTTCATTGGTTGGCGCACTGTCCTGGGTGTATCTGCCCAGCACCTGCAACGTTATCCCCTGGATGAGCATGGAGAAACCCTCCCTGGCAAAGAATTAAGCAGAAGATAATTAGATGAGATGAGATTACTGAACACATAGTGAAGCCTTGGTAGTTCTTGAGTTCATTATGTCGATGTGAACGCCTTTAAAAGAAGTCTACAAGATAGGCACTGCAATATCAAATAGCCCTAAACTTAAAAACATTTTTCATTAATTTTAAACTAAAGAAAGTGTCATTTTAAAAAAGTCATTTAGCAGAGCTACATATTTCACATTCTTAGTGGTGCAGTGGTTAGTGCTTCCGCCTCACAGTAAGAAGGTCTTGGATTCAATTCCCTGTTGAGGTGAACAAAGATCCTTTCTATATCTAAAAAATTACCCTCTAACATCTATAGGTAAATGTACGATTCTTAATAGATGCCTTTTATTTATTTATGCTGAAATAATTTATACTCCTTTGTCCACTCTCACAGATGTTAGCTGGTTCCTACTGCTACCTGGTGTTCAGCAGTGTGTGTATGGCAGTAGCCATTTATGTGTTCTTTATCATTCCTGAAACGAAGAATAAAACCTTTATGGAGATCAGTCAGATGTTTGCTACTAAAGAGTCAGTGGTAGAAAGCATGGCCCTCAGTCAGCCGGATCAGCTCAAACTGAAGAAGATGAATGGATATGGGACACTGGAAAATGGCTCGTTCGAATTCGACAGCTCTTCTTCGAGTCCCTGAGGCAACAATGTGAGAGAGTTTATATGAAGGGGGGGGGGGGGGGGGGGGGGGGGGGGGGGGGGGGGGGGGGGGGGGGGGGGGGGGGGGGGGGGGGGGGGGGGGGGGGGGGGGGGGGGGGGGGGGGGGGGTGTGTGTGTGTGTGTGTGTGTGTGTGTGTGTGTGTGTGTGTGTGTGTGTGTGTGTGTAAAATAATAAGGTCATTTAGCACATGCTTTTATCCAAAGCGTCTTACAGTATCACAACTTGGTTGGGGTTGGGAGTCAGAACACAGGGTTAAAACAGCATCCCTGGAGCAATGAGGATTAAGGATCTTGCTCAAGAACCCACAGTGGTAACTTCAGGGGACCTGGGATTTAAACCCACATCGTTTAGATTGATAGCCCAACACACTAATCACTAAGCTACCACTCCCTGATTAGAAGTTGAATGAGAGTAATTTTTTTAAACAAAACCTCTTTTATTTTTCTTGCAGTCCTACGTCATTAAAAACATACACATTTGCAATATGTACAGCTGGTACACTCTTGTTAAATAATGTATTTTAAATTATTCTTTTTTGTTTTTGTACACAAAGACAATCCTTTAAGTTGTATACAATGCAGTATTTTAAAGTATTGGCAATAATAAGTACAAAAAACTATTAATATTTACCATGTTTACATAAATGCTAATAGTTCATATCTAGCTTTATCATTTGTTGTGTTTTTATAGACACATATTTTCAATTTCACCATATTGTAGTAATATTTTGATTGTGGGTTTGTACTACTGATTTTTACATTTATCCCAGTGGCATGTTCTAATTCTCCTCAGTTAATTTTATTTAAACAGCCGTTTAATGTTACAGGCATACAATAACTGTAGGAAGAAATCCCCATTAGAAGGTTTATTTTCTAATGTAATTCTATTTAACATAATGTGCACTGAGAATATTACATTTTTAAAACATCGCAATTAAAAGAGTTTTCATCTGATCTGTGGTAGGCTGTTTGTTGGAACCATGGGGGGCAGGCTGATAAAAGCTTTGGGAGCCAAATCTAAGTAGTGGCTTTTATTTTTGCTTAGCAGCTTGACTGCTGACCCACAGCAGCTTCTTTAAGTAACCTGCCTAGGAGGTAAATTTTATACTTAATTAAAGAGAAAAGCTATTTTTCATAGCTTTCTGTATGAGTTCTTGGTGTTTAAACCAGTTACACACAGACAGAGCCATTTTGCATTGTCTATTTCAGGGAAACTCATGGAAAATTACTTTCCACACGGCATTCAGCATCAGTAACACAGTATGTAACTCATTCCTGTAGAGCTTCCCTGTACATAAACGTAACCATAGCATCGTTTCACATCAGCAGGACGATAAGTTTACATGCTGTATAAGCATTTGTTGTTTTAGTTAAGAATTATAGTAAGTAAACTCTTCCCAGTAGAGTGCCACAAATACAGAGGTAGATTTTCTCTGCTTTTCATCTAATCATCTAGATACGATTAAATCACTTGCATAAAACCATGGGGAAATAATTCTTTACCCTCTGCTGCTCTGTATCTTAGTTGTCCACAATGTCTTTGTTTCACTATATCACTCTATAATATTTGGCTAAGATGATCTTTAGTACCTCATTTAGTAGAACAAGTTGTAGTTGTGTGGGAATTCAAACATTGGAACTTTCAAAACAATATGGCATTTGCAGAAAAATCTGTAATGAATAAATAAACATATTAGGACCCACCAAACTGCAAAATACTTTACGAACAGGGCTAAAAAAGTGTCTTAGTGGTTAGCACATTTTTCTCTCAGTGCTTGGAATCCATGTTTGAATCCTAATCTGGGTAGAGTTTCCATGTTCTCTCCGTGTCTGCGTGGGTTTTTTCCGTGTTCTCCAGTTTCTTTTCACATAGACTCAAGGTACATTGGCTGCTCTAAATTGCCCAAATTTCAATAAAGGGTAAGAGTTTATTAACAAAAATGAGACAGTATATCCACAATGAAGTCAATTGCTCACGTTGATGGAAGGAAACCGATAAGGAAGAGCCACAGGTTAAGAGGTAGAGGAGATATCACGTGAGTACAACAAACCAATGCAAAGTAAGGAGGCAGGAATAGAAACTAAAAAAGGGAGAAAAAGAAAGTGCTGATTAGAAAAAAGAAAACAGGACAGTTGATTCGAATAATGGTGATTGGGCATGATCTTAAAAAGCAATGTTAAGAATCGCCAACATTGGGAGAGGTGTGACAGTCTGTGTAAGTGAGTGTGTGCCCAGGGATGGATTTGGAGTCCCATCTAGGGTACATCTGCCCTGGATGGGCATGGGTAAGCCACCTGAGACCCTAGTCTTTAGTGAAGGATTAAGGGAAAGATTACGAAATAAATTTGTAGTTAATTTTTCTTCAGCCCTCTAAGTTTTGAGTATTTCAAGCTTCTCACTGACACTAAATTTTCAGCTTGTGAAGGTTTATTAGTTTATAACATTCAGCTTGTATCACTGCATAAACTTTAAAATACATACACTAGCCAATAAATAAGAATATTTATTCATAGGGGTCAGTAAGACACAATGTAACCTGAATAATGCTCCAGCACTATGTACTTTGACAGTGAATTTGAGGACACACTGTTTTCAGTATCATTAATATAAGGACCAACAGATCTCTGTCCAGTTAATACTGGAAAGTACTGGCCTTCCAAAACATATTATAACTACTAACTAGAGTTAATGTCTTGGGTCTATCATGTGAATAACCATGCGAATACTGTAATAGGTTGCTTAGTGAGCTCCTTCTTTGTGGGTACATATTTTCCCGGAGGATACCTGCATAGACAAACAAAAGGAAAGTCCTTGTTCCCCTATGTGAAAAGAGAAATGGCAAACTTCATTATATCTGACTTGAAGTCCGCCAGACTTTGTCCACTGGACACAAGGTCACTGGTTAAATGTGATCCCCGTGAGCCTCTGGACGCTTTGAGTTCATTTTCTGCAGAAAAATGCACCGCAGTCTTTCAACTAATGTGACTTCAACAGGAAAATGTACAAAGGCTGTGTCAAACACACATACACACACCCGCACACACACACACACACACACACATTCCCACCTACAGGCAATTTAGCATCTTAGATAAACTACTATCCTGTTTTAGGCTGTGCAAGATGAATGAGCTCCTAATTTAATAAAATTATAATTTTAATCTTAATGTCCTTCCAATCAAGGAAATAAAACCAGAACCTCAGTGTTGTGAGATGAAGACCAATACCCAATATGACACTGTGCTATGTCATGTTAAAGGTGTTCTTGATTATTGTACATAATAATTATCAGTGTGGGTGGAAAATCCATGTCCACATGGATTTCCTCCAGATTCTCAGGTTTCCTCCCAAAATCCAAAAAACATGGATTTAAGATAAATTGAATACCCCAATTATCCCATATAGTCTGTGTATTATAGTGTGTCTGTGTGAGTGAGCAACCGTGGAAAGGATCCACATATTTAACTTAGCAAAGTGTTACATCAGATGTTTTTCCTGACACAACCATGAGTTTAGTAGCTGACGAGTGTCCATTATACATACAACTCGATTTACTAGGATCATTTTGAGTCTTTATCTTCCCTAGATACATAACTTTAGGTATGAAAAAAAAAAATGCAGGCACCTTCTTGTGGTACGTAATTAACTGCTGCACCACCATGCTGCCTAAATTGCTAAAAACAGCATTGTTTATTATCCAAAATCCACAAACGCTAAGACATGAATGTTATCATATACAGTATATTACCAGGACTCAGGTAAAGGAAATTTTTGACAGAATCATAGAAGCCAAAAATCTTCCCAACAATGCATGTGGTGTGTGGATGAGTTTACCCACGTGTTCCAAAAGGTTCCATACATCCTTTATTTACCGCTTTATCCTCCACTATGGTTGTGGGGGTTTCCCCATGCCCAGCCAGGCGAGAACAGAGGGTCGCTGGGCAGATACACCCAGGACAGGGTGCCAATCTATCACTGGGCACACTTACTCACACAGACACACACACACAAACACACGCGACATAGGGCAATTTAGAGAATTCAATTGACCTTGACCCATGTTTTTGGACTGTGGAAGGAAAACGAAGAACCCGGAGGAAACCCACGCGGACACACGGAGAACATGGATACTCCACTCTTATTGGGATTCGAACCGGGAATATCTAGCGCTGAGAGGCGAACATGCTAACCACTAACCCACCGTACCGCCCATGTTCCATACAGCTTTAAAAAAAATATATCAGTATAGAATTCTCCACAATTAACTACGGTTTTGCATTTTGCTGATGTTATACTTCAGCTGGTTATTTCCAGAGGTGGTAAGTAACAAAGTAAATGTACTTTGTTACTGTATGTTTTTTGGGTATCTGTACTTTACTAAGTATTTATGTCACACAAAAGAAATACCTGTATTTTTTACTCACTACATTTCCAAAATAGGTTTGTTACTTTTTTACTACAATTATTTATATTTGTATTACATGCTTTATACTGTTCAAACAGTTAAGGAAGTTCATATCGGAATTCTATCAGATCAAGTTAAATGGGGCAGGAGGGAGGAGGTGGGGGAGGCGGGAGCGGCGGGAACATGTGATATGATGGGTGGCAGGCAAGGACCAATCATTATTTAACCACGCTGGCTCAACAAACACGTCATGGTTTTGTGTGCCAAAGAAGGAAGCGCTCATGGCGTTTAAGAATTTAGCGTCAAATGTGAAAAAGCATGTGTAAGTAAGTGAGCGATAATGAAATTCAGGTCTATTCTTTATTGAAAACATTTTATTTTGTGCAATACTTTAGCCAGTGTTCTCACGAGTTGTGATACCTTGTCGAAATGTGCTCTCTTGTTGAGCCCCAACTTCTAATCTCTAATCTAACCTACTAGTTAATGTAAAATGTAACGCTCACGGAAGGAAGGACACTTTAAACACGTTATGCTTTTTATATTAATTAGCTGACATTTGAAGGAATTTTAAAGTTGTTCTCTACTGTAATGCGTTATACTGAGAGACTGATGATGTCATGCCCTAACATGTAGAATATTGTTCAGTATTAATAATCAGTACATTGACAACCACATTATTCAACCACTGCTTTGGTGAAATGTTTTGCACATCAGAACATTTATTTAAAATATCTGGGCCTATTAATATACAGATATGTCTGATAATTACATGGTTTTGGATAAGATTATCCTGTTGAATATTAAACTAAAGCAGTTTATTGCATGTTTTATGTTGATAGCACCTTTGATTTTTTTTTTTTGCAAAAACATAATGCAAAAAATGTAAGTAAAGCTGTATTTAGAAGTTTTTTTTTAAGTAAAAAAAAATCATACTTTAAATTTTTGTTATTATTATTTTTTTATTCTGATTATTTTACAATATACTAGTGCTGTTCCTTAAGAAAGGGACATCAGTACTTCTGCCTCCTCTGGTTATATTTCCTATCCAGCTAATTCATTGTCTTTGAGCACAAAATTCATTAAGTCTGAAAACAAAACATGTACAGTCTGTATCTTTAGTTCTATTATATTCATTCTTCAGTTAAATTAAAATGTAAGCAAGCTACCAAAAGGTAGCAGCCAAGCACTTAAATACAATTATGGATTTGCAAGTCTGTCGGAGATTCCCCCCGCTGACAGCTTGCTAAAGATTCTGCTCTTTCTTAGTGCCTTGTTCAGCACTAAATACAGCAGCTAATATTTCACTCTGAATTGCTTCCCCTGATGGAAGGACTGTCGTCCTGTAGGTCAGCAAAAGCAGAGGATGTTGGTCTAATTAGCAGCAATGGAATCTCCAGTCTCCGCTCTACTCGTCGCTATGGTCTCATCACTGCCCCCCTGTGGTTGGAGTGGAAAAAAACGCTGCAGTTCCAGAACCACAGGCCATAGTTTTTGTGTATATAGTGCAAGTATTTACTATATTAGTGTTATCAGCATTAAGGTATTTATTTCTGTTTTTTACAGTTGTAATAGTCTAAAACTGTAAGGTGTAAGGTCGTGCAGTTTACATCACAGCGCTTTAAAGGACAAGTAGGACAAATTTATGTACCAGTTGTCACATCTCTCCAATCTCATAAAAAAAACACACACACATACGCACACAAACAGACGCAGTACCCTCACAAAGCAGACCCGCTGCTCCCTCTAACATTTTAATTAATGACAACAGATTTTCTCCTCATAAGTGCTTTAATGTGGCTTATTGCTGTAGCAGTCCCCTTGGCCGTGGAAATATTATGTTGACGGATGTGCTATGTCGCTGGCACTCCCTGGATGGAGGCAGCTGTCAGGGCTGGGATGATAACATTAACGCAGGGGGAAAGTGATGACAAATGCCTGTTATCAGCGAACGAGGCCGGTGACAAATCGAATCGCGGCTCCCAAGAACCCCCATTACACCGTAATAAAAAAAGATTGATGGTCCTCTCTGTCAGGACCTCTGTTAATGCGATTTCGACTGGTCTCTTCGGCTTCCAATTAAGATGAGAAGAAAGGAGAGAGAAAGAGTAAAAGAGAGAGAGAGGGAGAGAGAGTGATCAAGATAGAGAGAGAAAAAGAGTCTGTACAAGCTCTACTAATTGGATCAGTGAAGCCAAAGGCACTTTCGCTCTTACTCTGTTTTTTCCTCTCTCTCTTCCACTCCATCTCCTCCTCCTCTCTCATTCCCTTGCCCTCTCTCATCCCTCCCTGTCTCTTGCAGTGGCAGTGTGGAGCATATTTCTGTGAGTTGCATTATTTCAGAATTTATAGCCGGATGGCGGCGATGCAGCTTGTGCCAGCAGTGAGGAGCTCTGCTTCTCTGCCAGCTCACACATGCACACGGACACAGATGGGAGAGAGGCTGCAAACCCAGGCAGTGATGAAACATCCTGACAAACAGTGGGACAGACAGAGAGACAAATAGCTCCACGTGACCCACTTGCCATGCAATTAAGTAAATAAGGATTGACTGCATGTCGGCAGTGTTCTCTGAGTATGTCATCCCTTGTCAATGTCTGCGTGTCACCCAATGATTTCATTATTAGCGCAAGCTTGTTATACTCCTGAAGGACTTTTAAAGATTAAATAGTAGACGTAGATGGTAGATGACAATGTCAGCCTCAAAGGCGTTTTTTCCGCCTATCTTTTCCAAAACTATAAGTGCAGTTGATTCTACCTCTAACGCGTTGTTCTGGAGAATAAAATAACCATGTGAATCTACCTTTGGCCTAACGTCAACTCAACCTCTTTGCAACAAGAGCAATGTTGATGTGGAAAACATCAGGTGTCCCAATGGTGTCGAAATTTAAATTAAGTCATTGTCGAAGCCAAACATATTATCTAAAAGCACTGCTGATTAAAAGTGAATCTCTGATTTCCTGTGCTAAACTAGAGGCACAACTCTAGTAATGGGGTTCAAGTGTCTTTTAATAGTGAGTCAATCAGATTACACAGATTAAACCAAATTAAATCAGATCCAGACTCCTGTGGAACTCAAGGCAAATTGACTTGCGCTATTATGTGCTCTCTCTCTTACTCGCACTGATGATACTGAGGGGTTCATATGCTTTTTACATGCTTTTCTGCTGAAAGGTGTAAAAAAAACTAAAGCAAACTTTTTACTAAAGCAACCTTAAAACTATTTTAAATACAAATCATCCCTGATTCAAAAGCATCCAGTGATTTCAAATAATATGGAAAATTATATGATTTTTACAGCTTTCTATAAAAAAAAGTTTATAGCTTAATAAACAAAAAACAATGCAAGATTGGCTAAGAAAACCCATGGATACAGGATACAGAGAGATCTTGGAAACTACCCAGATTGGAATTCAAACCTGGATCCCCAACACTATATTTTTATTATTTTATAGTAGTTAGGTAACCAGACAAAAACAGAAATAGACATAAATTTACAAGCTTTATAACTTATTAACTTAAGATAAGGTCAGTTTAACTTTTTTAGACTTTGCAGTCACTAATAGTAATTCTGCATATTAGTATACAGTAATTATACATAATAGGCATTTAAAATAAACCATGTATTCTACATGCAGCACAAAAACATCTGAATGGGCTTTGCATTTGATTTTAAACACGTAAAGCGTTTTGAATGAATATTTCCTTATTTCGGGCGGCACGGTGACTTAATGGTTAGCATGTTCACCTTTCAGTGCTGGGGATCCAGGTTCAAAATGCAATCAGTTTTCATGTTCTCCCTGTGTCTGTATGGGTTTCCTTCAGGTTCTCCAGTTTCCTCCTACAGTCCAAAGACATGGATTCAAGGTCAATTGACTGTTCTGAATTGACCCATATAGTGTGTGTGTTTGTGAGTGTGTGCCCAGCGATGGATTGGGCAAACGTTTTCCTCTGAATGGGCATAGAGAACCCCATCGCAGAACTTAGAGAATTAAGTGAAAGATAATGAATGAATGGATGAATGATTTACCTTAATTCACGACTGTGGGCATTGATGGGGGCTTATTGGTTAGAGGGTTAGTCATTACTTTGTAGACTGGGGTTTGACCCTTGATTACACTAAGTTGCTAGTGCCAGCCCATGAGCAAGATGTTTAATTTTCATTATTCCAGAGGAGCTGTATCATGCCAGACAGCCATTAAGATACTTGTAAGATGCAATCTTCTGAGTATGTTACTGTATTTTGTGAGTATGGGTGTCTTACAGCCTCTCCAAACTATAAACTATGGGAAAGCAATCATTGCCTACATTAAGCAATAAGAATAAATTTAGCTTAGGAGCGAGAGCTTGTTTGATAAATCTCAGCTATTGAGTTTATGAAGATCAAATAAACTCATTGTATGGCAGAGTTTTCAAAAGAGTGGGCCTGTTCAGTGCAAAGCCATGAATCCAGGGCTAGGGAGGTGGGTGATGGATGGCTGGAGGCTGGCCTCTATTACGCCCTGTCCGGCGTGGGTTCCCCACAGCCAGGCCGGGGTTAGAGAGACAGTGGAAGAAGATCAATTCTTTGAGCACAGGGAGAAATTAGGCATGAAATTAAAGCTAGCTATCGCTGACCGCTGCTTGATCCCCGCTGCAGTTTAGCTTTTACACAGACAGTTCGGTACAATAGCTCAAAGTGCTCAGTTAGTCTTGTCCATTCGGCACATCCAGGCTGAAGGTGAGAAAACTAAGACACAGACAAAGGCATCGCCAGCACAACACTAGGATGGTTGCCAGTTTTGCTGCTGATGACCCACCATTACTTATACTGCTTAAGACCAAGTGCAAGGTCAGTCCAATCTGGCCTCGCTATAAATCAGTGTGCTAGTGGAGAAACCAAGGTTACAGGCCCTGGCAGCCATCACTGAGGAGAGGGTATTTATAGATGTGAACAAAGATTGTGTGTGCAACCATGTGTGAACATTTTTTACATTGCATTTAATAAATTATATTTGATATGTAGCATTAAACGTAACTATCTTAAATCATAACAGCTACATCACATACATACACAAACAATAAGACAAACGCATGCAAATTTACAATGTATTGGAGTAATCTGAGGTACAATGTCACACTAAAAGTGGCACATTAAAGTGTATAGTGTGCCATCTAGAGTCTGTTGTTAATGGCAGCAACATGCTAAAACTAAGATCTGCATCTATAAAATAATATTGAATTAATTCAATATATTTGAATAATTATTCTTTAATGTTGTTTTTTCATCTTTAAAACTATTCATATACTTTGCATCTATTTAATAAAAGTTTGTGAGAATTTCATTTAACTTAAGCTTTAATGTAATTATAACATGTTTCTATTTCCTTTATGTAATATTCTTTTTAATATCACACTTGGGCATGGTGGCTTAGTGGTTAGCACGTTCATCTCTCGGCACCAGGGATTCTCGGTTCAAATACTAATGTGGATGGAGTTGATGTTCTTGTGTCTGTGTGGGTTTCTTTCCACAGTCCAAAAACAAGTGATAGATTGTCCTGGGTGTGTCTGCCCAGCGCCTGAGACGTTCTTTTTGGATGGGCATGGGGGGAACCCCCCCCCCCCCGACTCTAGTAGAGGATAAAGCAGAAGATATTGGATGGATGGATATCACACTTAGCTCCAGTGTTTACTTATCAAATAAACTGATACAATTGCTTGTGACTAACCAGCAAACTATTCGTTCATTCATTCATTATCTCCCGCTTATCCTCTATTAAGGTCGCGGTGGGGTTCCCCATGCCCATCCAGGGAAGAAAGTCTTGGGCGCTGGGCAGATAGACCCAGGACAGGGTGCCAATCCATTGCTGGGCACACACTCATTCACACAGACACACTCTATAGGGGGCAATTTTTTGAGAATTCAATTAACTTGATCCATGTTTTTGGACTGTGGGAGGAAACCGGGGAACCCGGAGGAAACCCACGCAGACAGGGGGAGAACATGGAAACTCCACCCAGATGGGGATTCGAACCGGGAATCCCTAGCGCTGAGAGGCGAAAGTGCTAACCACTAAGCCACCGTGCCGCCTACCAGCAAACTAAAACAATAAAAAATAAATTATTACTAAATAACTAAAGCAATACATTCTTTTACAGCTGTTGCATATGCCTACTAAATTAGTCATTTTCAGCAGGTATAATTAAAAATGAATCAAAATTAGAATCAGAATACTTTATTAATCCCCGGGGGAAATTGCAGTATGTATGTATTTTATCCTTAAACTTTAAGTATTTGGAGGAGTGACCTCTGATAACTGGCAGCATCTTAGTGCTGGGTAACCAGATTTGAATTCTAAACTGGGTTTAGTTTACATGTTCTCCCGTATTTGCATAGGTTTCCTCCGGGTTCAAGGTGAAATGGCTGCTCAAAATGCCCCAATCTTAAAAATTGCCGTTTAAAATGTATGTGCGAGTGAGCGTGCTCAGTGCCCAAAATGTTCTTCCGTGTGGGTATGAGGAACCCCCATGACCCTAGTCCTCAGTATAGGATTAAGCGGAAAATAATGAGATAAGAACCTCTGATAAGTTTTTGTGAGAGAAAGCTGTTTGAAAATGGCTGTACAGGACAAATAACCTGTTCTTTGTGTTGCACATAAAATGAAATAAATTTAATAAAATAGAAAGAAAAATACGTATGTGCAGTGTGTAAAGTTTAATACATAGTATTTGGTGAAAGTTAAGAAAGATCAGCCATATCTGTATAAACAGATAAAATGCCTAAAAAGTGAATAATAGTGTATGTGGATGGTTCATCTGAATTACAGTTAGTAAATGTTCTGTTTAATTTCCACTCCATATATTACATGCTGCATTTAGTGCTGGAAAAATATTGGGGAATTTTAAGTTAATTTACTGTAGGCCTAATTAAGGCTCCTTGTTATTGTCTGGCATTTGCTCTAAAATCTGTTTTTATAGACAAACATTTATTTATTACTAATTTTGCAAGTTATCCAAGATGTAATAATAATCACAAAGCAATTGTTTTCAAGTTATCTTATGATACTGGAAAAGTTAATGCTTAGTAAAAAATGGCTGAAGCAAGTCAGCTCGAGTCATGGAATGTGAATAATCAGCAGCAAACACACTTATATCTGCAAAAACATATTCAAATTTTACTGGAATTTTAAAAACTATTTACTGGATTACTCAAGCCTATGTGTTTCTGATTTGCATTAAAATATGCAGTTAAAACTTTAGTCAATGTAACAGTTTGATGTTTTTGTGATATCTGTAGTATAAGATGAACTATAAATAATAAAATGAATACCCTTAAATTCTAAACTTTTATGATGCTTAAACAGCCAAAGGGTTATTGCTTCTTCTGTTATCTGCAGTGCATTCCTACCCTTTCCCTTGTGGTCCTTTACATCTTACTCTTTTGCATTTTTAGAGTCAACCAGTGGTCATTCCTTTTGTTTGCACAGCAGCAGATTGCTGGCAAATGTAGCACATCCATGCTAGTTAGTTGTTAAATTGGTAAAACAATTGTCGAAGTATTTTATTTTTGTATTCCCCAAGCTATGTAGATTTTTAGACCCATTTTAGCAGTCCCGCTGATGTTGCCAGGAGTTTCACTAAGTCTAGTAATTGGTTTACATTCATTACTATCAATTTAAACTTAATATCCATTTGTGTCTGGTTTAATTGAAAGAATAAAGAGTAATCATTTTCAATAAGCACTCATGTCTGGTTTCGGAGACTTGGTTCCAGATTGTTCTATGTGTTTGAAGTGAACATGAATTCAAACAGGTTCTTTTAATGTTATTTACATGTTTAGATAAGCATCTAAACCTGTTTGCCCTGTTACCAGTCTTTCATGTACTCTGTGTTCATAAAACACCTTTTGCAAGATCCCCATAAACAACAGCAATAAATCTTCCTGATCGACCCTTCCAAAACTTTTCCTATATTTGTATATTTCAAATCCCAATTTAAAATAAAATTAATCAAATGTATGGGTCATGGGTGTATGTACTATTTATAATATTGACCTAAGGAAATAATTAACGTAGCAAAATTATTCACACATAAAAAAACATTTAGAGAGACAGACATTTAGAAAATCAGGAAGCTATAGAAATAAGTATTGTTCAAAATTTAAGAGAAGTATTTATAATGGTGTGGTTATAAGTAATAATAAAACAATGAAATAATGATTAATAATAAAATACTTTAAAACTTCAGACATTACAAAAAAATCACTATCTAAAACATTGAACATTATTAAACAAGCTAAAACTAACATGGAGCAAATGTTAATGCTTAGGAACTGACATCCAGCCATCTGCACTGATGTGAGAAAATCTGTACAAAGGACAACTCTCAAAGCATTTTACAAAGCTAAGCTGTATATGAGTGGCAAGAAAAAAAGCCTCTCTTGAATGAATGATCAAAGTTTACAGCCAAAACACATGTAAAAGACTTAATGCCAATTTTCTTTTTTAGCAATAATATTTGTTATATATATATATATATATATATATATATATATATATATATATATATATATGCGCATTAAAATGTATAAGGTTTAATGTGGTGTGGATGTCTGCTGCTTACAATTCCACTATAGACGAGAAAAAAAAGTATTTTGTTTTTGTATTTTGAATAAGTTCTTGAGGTGTTTCTCAATACTTTTGTTCATATAGTGTTGTAGACATTATTGCCACTGAGTCTCCCCCACACCATCACAGATGCTGTTTTTTGCACTTTTTGTTAGACACATTTTGAATGTTTTGGGGGTGTTTGGGACCACATCTGACCATAGAACTGGCATTTCTGTATCAGCTTTACAACATTGTTTCAGGTTGCATTTCTTGTTGCAGCAGTTCGTATTAAGTTTTCTACGTGGATCCAAGTGGTTATATGTACCATGGCAGCCTGACCGTTTTCTTTACAGTAGTTTACTTTCTAGGTTTTCATATGCCATGATTATTTCCGACTATTTTTTATTTTATTTTATGAACTGTAGATTGTATTTAAATACATAACATTGTATTTAAACTCATTGTGTTTCATGAAGCTTAGCACAAAGTGCTGAACCATGGCCCATTTTCCATAGCCTTTGGTGTATGTTACTTTTTTTTGTCTCAGTCCCAACTTTTTTGAGTGTGTTGTGGACACACTTGATTTTATTTAAAAACATTTTCAAAGACTTTATTTGTTAATATTTTATATAATATTATAATTAATTAATTAATAAAATAGAATTAATATTTTACCAAAATCCAAAAAAATACCACTTTCTAACTATACTTACCTGCTATGACAGATTATTACCTGTATTAGGGGATTTTCCTATTGCTGTGTTGGTACTTCGACTTGTGTTTTACAAGAAATACAAGGAATTGTATTGTTTGGTTCTTTGTTTAACGAATTTACAATATTTTTAAAAATAAAAACACAATGTACACAATGCCTTTCTAAACTAGTGTACCAGAACATGTATTAATGAATATTAATAATTTATTAATAAAAAAAACATTGATGCCAATCAGAAGGACCGACTTATAATCTCCTGCTTAGACAAGATATTAGCTGTTTCATGTCTATAATCACTGAATTAGAAAGACCAGAAAACCACACAGCAGTCCCCTTTAAAAAAAACTGTCATATTCACATGGACACTAGAGGGAGCTCAGGCCACATTTATGATAATACTGAAATGCCAAGAAAAAATAGTCACAGAGGAGTAGCTAGCAATTAGCACAAAACGTGTCAGGTTAATACAAAGCAAGTTATAACTTAATGAAAAAGAAAACTTGTGCTTTATTAGCTCAGTAATCCCCAGTAAGCTTGCAAAACTGAACCGACACCTCTGTGTCTGTGATAATGCATCTTAATAATAAAACATCACCACCTCAGAATTCCAACAATGCGCTAAGCAAATTAATTGTACTACAAGCCAAAGAAACATGTCAAATATTGGGGAACAGTTATCCTTTTTCTGTTGTGAGCAGTTAATCCAAAAATGTAAGGCCTCGGAAATTAAACCAAAGCAGGGGTCATGAAAAAAACAAGACATCAAACCTCTATTCATTTACAAATTTTAGAAGACATTTTACGTCTTAATTTACAACAGAGCAATAAGCCAATACACAGTTAGAATACGCAAGGTATGTATGTCTGAGACCTGTCTTTTTCTTTTATACTGCTCTAAAGGGAGTTTACCTAGAAACCTATTTGAAGTCATTGTATTTCCATTCTTTTTGTGTAGTGGGCTGAAATTTCAACGAGTGGTGATAGTTCGCAACTACCTGTAATGCTGGAGTGCACCCACTAAAAAGAGCATACTGAATGTCTGCCCTCTACGAATAACAATAAGCACAATTTCCCAGTTTGCATTGTGCTCTGTAGTAGTGAGAGTGAGCATAGCTGTTTTTCAGTCAGACACAGCATTTCTTTTACTCTTCAGGTGGCAATTTACAAGCTCTTTAAAGTGAAAGAAATAAAAGGTTGTAACTAGCCAGGAGTTATTAAATGTTCTTGAAGTACTTTAACCTTAGTGGTCTGGGTCATCTCGTTGAAATGGCCCCACTTTCTGTATTCTATTCTGTTTAGAACAAGCTCTATTTCCAGTAAATCTTTAGACACTTAAGATTTTAAAACAAAATCTTTTGTTTTATTTGACATCCAAAAGTACAAAGGAAATATTAAATTTTCTTATTTTGATATGAACAATATTTAGAAACGGATGCCCACAACATACCTAAAATTAGGAAAGAGGCATAATAAGCGTTAAAAGTTACAGTAACACTGTTCTAAAGGTTTTCAACAATTAACTCGTAGTATGTCAGGTCATCAGGAGATACAGTGTAAGAATAAGACAAGAATCCAACAAAGTTCCACATTTTTGCAGTTGACATGGGTTATTGTTCTTCATATTGTGCTAAACACAGTGAGAGTTTAAAGGTAGTCAATTCAGTATTACTCAGTAAATCTCTTATCATCCAATGATCATGATTATCATGAAAAAATAAGTCAGAGAATATCAGGGTTTGTTAATGCCAAGGGCAAAAACAATTAAATACCCTCAGGTGGTAGTGTTAGAAACATATTGTCATTTAACACAGTTCACATCTTCATTAATAAAAGGAACATACATTATCAAATATTTTGAAAAGTCAGCAATATATAAACTGCATCCTTGTGATTTTATTATGCCAAAGTTTACACTGATATTTTGGCAAGTCAGACTTTATATAATGGCTAGTTTGTGTTATAAAAAATGGCTACATAAAAATAAAGTGCATGACTTGACTGCTAGCAAGGTCTGTCTCTTATTATTAATGTATTATACATTATGGGGTAGTAAACAGCAAAATAGTAAAAAAAAAAAAATCCACTTTCTAAACATCAACATTAATAGTATTACCAATTTTCAAACATTTTAAAAGTATGAATTATTGTAAAAATGATATGATCGCTATGTCCAATAATCTTTTCTTTTTCCTTTTAGCTTTCAAAAAAGATTTTAGTTGTTTTATTGCATTTTAGAAACTGCTCCTCCCCCAAGAAAATGGGGTTTGAACGTATAGGTTAGGTTTGTAACATATAGACATCTAAGCTGAAACAGACGCACAGAGATGGTGTTAAATGATATGATGTTGTGATAGGATGTTGTACTTTAAAGATAATGGTTGAAAAAAAGCTAAGAGACATTTTGTGTTTTATATTTAGCCGGCTGACCATGAAGCCATTTTAATTGATTTTACTTAAAAATAAAAGTTGCAATCTAATCTATTGCAAAAGTTTGATCACCCCCAGCGAAAAAATTTATTTTTAGGTTTTCTCAATGAAAAAAGTTAATCTCACAATCTCACAGGGAACAACTGTCTCCACACTGCACCTCTTAGTTACTATGTATTTTATTACTTTAACATATAACAATATATGTGCCATGTGAAATGCATAATAAATAAAGGGTTTCAATGAAGTTAAATACAATTTAAAAACTATTGATAAAAAAACATAAATATACTGGTACTCAATTTTAATTTTAATTCAAAATATAAAAGTCCAAGCCTTGGAAAGATTATAATGTACATTATCTGTAAAATATCTGCTTTTAGAATGAAGAATTATGCCAGTATTTAGTATTTGCAAAAGTTGTTACAGTTAAATGTTTTTAAAAAGCTATATATTAAAGCTATATATTAAAATGTTATATATTAAATATATAAGCAATAAAATATTCTGCATGCACTGACTGGTGGGCTAAGAATAAGTTTTGAAGTATTTTTAAATCATTAGTATGTCAAATCATCAGTAAGATTTCGTTGAGCTGAGGGTAATAGACTTTTTGGTAAACACTGTTTATCTTATATGACATTTGTGTTCGTAAATTTGTTACTTGTCAGACAATTCTGTCAGTTTGTCAAAACTGTACTTACGGCCACATCCAGGAAGAAAAAATTGTGATCTAACATGCTTTAATTCAGAAAATGAAGCACATGAAATATTACAGTAATATTGTGTGGTATGTAATCTAATACATGGTCTTATAACTTGTTACTTCTGAATAAAAGAAACATTTTCATTGAATTACTTATTGTTAAGAGTCTCCACTGTCTCTTTAAGAGCCTACTGCTGCAGCCAGCTGATAGCATGGGCCCTGATTCACCTCACCTGATGGCAATAACCTGACTAATTACCCAGCTTTCTGTACTCCAGGTCTCCTCTGCTTCTGTGTAAGATAATAAAATTTTTTGCAAGCATTACTGCTGGCTGCCATTCTGAAGTCCTGATTTGCATTGCTCTCCTTGAAGTTACCTTTATGCTCTTCTTTACTGTCAGTATTTATTGCTTCATACCAGGATCATTTTATCAATCCTGTAACGGTCTGTTCCAGAATTAACCACATTCCATGCCCGTTTTCCCATCATTCCATTGCTTTGATTAAAATCTCTGGTTTTACACACCTTCATTGCTTCATTGGTATTTTTGTGTGCCCTTTGGTTCCTATTCAACAACACTTTTGACTTACACAAAATCATTTTGTAATCACCGTTTTTCTTTCTTTAATTTAATGATGTACACATATTGTGTCTCAAAGAGAGACATCCCCGGTGACTACAGCACACTCATTGTAATACTCCCAGTTGACTTTTTCAAAGTAAGCCTAATAACATGTCTTTATACCCAGCAGGGGCCTTTTCATGTTGTATTTATGAGCTAGCTGCACTTTACATATTCATTCTGCTGGTGTTAAACAATTGCCAGTGGGTTGTCTCTGTGTTCTCAAAGCTTTTGCAAAGCCACCTACCACTTTGGGTCACAGCTGTGGGACTGGACTGGCACATCATTCAAGCAGTGGGTGACAGTAATCTCTCTGCTCTTCTTCCACCTCTTGGCCACACTGATTCACTGTAGCCTTTCAATAACAGTCAAACGTAATTAAAGTGGACAAGGAATTAAACAAACAAATATTGTGTTACTGTTAACACCAAGCTTTCGTTTTATTCTGCCTGAGCAGCCATCACCTGATGCTAAGCTCTTGCACTTACACTTGCCTCATATGGATGGTGTGAAAGTTACATCCACAAACATGATAGCACTGAGACTATAGTAGCTGTCCCCTGCCTGACTAAAGTGGTGGGTGGGGGGTTGCTGTAACACTGAAGCCTTCAGTTTTTGAAGAGCTCGTTGAACACAAACAGGGCATCCCCAGGCTCCGGGAGACAGGCAGGAAGATGGAAGGGTAGTGATTGATAAGTCTCCCCTGCTAGCACACTGACAGTTCATGTCAGGGATGTAGTGAGTTCCGTATCAAATGTATCAACTGCTCGCCAAAACAGGCCTTATTTCAATGACCACACCCGTCACTCTTCCATTTTCCTATTGTCAATACATCAAAACTGCCCTATAGTAAGTCCATTTGTAAGGCAAAGGGATATTACTTGTCAATAGAATGTCAGTGATTAATCAAGTTACTGCAGTGGTGGAATTTTGTAAACTACACTAAGTAAATCACTGCATTGCATTGAATAATTGTATAATATGGCCTTTTTAAAAGGACTGTTTAATTAGATTTGATTGAAAGCTTCTGTATGCTTGGTGTGATGCAACCTCTAGTTGGCCATTTCTAATTGAAACTGAAATCTATTTCTGGCAGGTTTGATAAGGGGGCTTTAAGCTGCTTGAATGGTGGCAAGGGCAGAAGGGTGACATAAGCATTAGAGAGAAAGGGAGAGAAGGGCAATGAGGTCCAGTAAAGGGTTATCAGAACGTTAAAATATCTGGCTCCCTCTGTCAGCAGAGCAGGGTGATTAACACATCGACAGCCTAGAACTGGAAGACAGGCGGGCAGAGGGGTGAGAGTAGAGAGATAACAAGACTGATTGACGTATGAAGGGTGAGATGAGAGAGAGAGGGACCGAGAGAGCAGGAGAGAGAGAGAATGCCTGTGGAATGCTCTGTTGTCCCTCACCCCTCTTCATGTCTTGCATTAACCCTGTCCAACAGAATATTTTTAAAAGCATTCCAGGCAGTTCAGCCATCGTCCTAAATAGCACAGGTTTACCAAATTAGGCGTTTTGGAACCATATGCTAATATCCTTTTAACAATCATTAGCTATGGTGAGGTGTATATTAATACTACTGTAGAAAATACAAGGTATATGACATGGATTAATATGAACAGATTAATATAAGTAAGTAATAAACAATGTGTATTTTAATGTTTAACTGCTAAAACTGAGTGGCATTTTATAATACTGTGATGATTCAACTTTCAATTTTGACCATGGACCATGATGGGCCATTTAACTGGCCTCTGGAGGTGGTAGGTTAAGCATGTCACTTGATCTGTCTTAATAGAACCCACCTCATATCCTAGCTAATCAGTTACTGAGTGTGGCCAGAAGATAAGTGCTCTTCAGTACTCTCTAGCAATTAGCAGCTTGTTATTTGCTGTTGTATTTGCAGTTTGCCTCACATTAAAAGTGGATGTTCAGGGATCTATCAATTACAAGAGCACTTTTACTACAAACCATGCTGTGTTTTAATACAGAAGTTGTGGGTTTGCAAGACTAATGTCTAATTTTATTTCTATAAACGTGTGTATTAGTGTGTATATGTGTGTGTGTATATATATATATATATATATATATATATAAAATAGTAAGCTGCTCATATGTAAGTCGCTTTGGATAAAAGAGTCTGCTAAATTATGTATAAATGTAATCTATATCATTTACTTTATTTCTGCAAAATAAAGTATATATTATAAATTAACACAACAACATAGTAATAAATCCTTAATAAAAGTTACAAGTTCCACTCATTTAAAGATGCTGGGGTAGCCATGCTCACACTAATATATAATGAGTTAAATATAATCAGGGGCAAAAATGTTGGCACCCTTGATTTATTTTGTTTTCCAGAAAATTAAGTATTTCTCCTAAAATTTCACAGGATATGTGTAGGACAGGGCCAGAAACTATTGTTTAATGTGTGTGGCATTTTAGCTCTGAGAGAGCAATAATAAATATGGCAATATGGGTTTAGGCATACTCCTGAAAACCACTTCCCCTTATAGCAGTGGGGGGGTTCCCCATGCCCATCCAGGGGAGAACGTTTCTGGTGCTGGGCAGATACACCCAGCTGGGCACACAGCTATCGCTGGGCACACATTCACTCACACACACGAAACTTGGAGCATTCATTTTACCTTGATCCATGGTTTTAGACTGTGGGAGGAAACCAGAGAACCCAGAGAAAACCCATGTGGACACAGAGAGAACATGGAAACTCCACCCAGATTGGGATTCAAACCGGGAATTCCCAGCGCTGAGAGGTGAACGTGCTAACCACTAAGCCACCGTGCCGCTCTGCGTCAAAAAATATAACCTAAAGTTTGACTTTTCTAGGCAGAATCCAATAAAAGAAATAAGTAAAAAGACTACAGAATCCAATGAGCTCAAACCTAAGCCTGAAATAGCATGTGGTAAGTTCATATTTCAGCATTTTTTTTTGCAGATTTTTCTTAAAAAAGACTACAGAAAAGGACTGGTTTCAGTGATGGTGTGCAACATCTGACATGTTTGTGTTACATTGGTATCCCCGGCACAGGCAATTTGAATGTACCTTTGATGTAAGTGAAATTAGAAATTTTAGGAAGACAAATGCTATATTAAGGTGAGTAATCTTTCTTTGTAAACTTATTTCAGCAGGGAAAATTTAGTCTTCATTCAGCATATGCTCCAATGGCACTGTTTCTTAGCCACTGAGATGTGTTCTTGACTGACATAACTGCTGTCTGTATCTATTTCTTATTAATAATCTATTAATCGTCATAAAGACAAAAGTCAAAAATGTATTTATTACATTCTGTAGAGCTGATGGTGTCTGAAATTAAGCAAGAATTTAAAAAAAGTTGGACTTATGGCTCATTATATAGTTGCACTAATTAAAGTTGCAGTAAAGTCAAAAATGACATAATGTAAGATTCACATGAAGTACTGAGGCTGTGGAAGTAAAGAGGGGCAAAAGCTTGTTGCTAAAGTATGTTGGAGCTTTTGTTGTGTGAACCCTAAACATTTTCACACTTCAGCTTCACTTTAGCATATTTGCTGCAAGGTCACCTCATATGTTAGAGATGGCAGCGCACATGGGCCTCATTTAAGATCAGGCACGTTTCATGTCTAATTGGTTCCCCAGGTTGTCTACAAAGGTAACATCTTGTTTCCATGCTAATGATGCTTCACCATGGTTTTACAGCTGCAAAGAGACAGGAGGGGTGAGAGGGTCAGGCAAGGCGTGAGGGTGGCAAGACTTTACCCCGCTTGTGTTGCCTCTGAGGATGACCTCAGCACAATGTGGATATAACCAGCTTTTACTGCTGGAACATTTGGGTTAGCTAATGTTAGTGGCATACAATGTTATGTTAGCCTGACTTATGACTTAAATTGCTGTCAGTGGGAATGTGGCCTTTCTTGTGTTTAGGTTAACATCGTTTTAATGGCAAGACTAACATATTTGTCTCGTTTTTAATTTTATTATTATATATATATTTTTGTTATGATCGTTGTTGTAAAAATACAATTATATAAATAATGTGTTATAAATCGTTGCGTATATTTTAAAATCTAATAAATACAATTAAAATTTGCAACAACTAAAACTGATTGGTTGACTTTTAATTCTCTCTTCACTACACAAGTTTTTATTAATCTGTACAATATACTATGATAATAATAATAATATGAGCATATCATTCATTCATTCATTATCTTCCGCTTTATCCTATTTTAGGGTCGCGAGGGTGTTCCCCATGCCCATCCAGGGGAGAACGTTATGGGCGCTGGGCAGATACACCCAGGACAGGGCGCCAGTCTATCGCTGGGCACATACTCACACTCACACACAGACACGCACACAAACACACTCTATATGGGGCAATTTGGAGAACTCAATTGACTTGATCCATGTTTTTGGACTGTGGGAGGAAACCAGAGAACCCGGAGGAAACCCACAGGGACACGGGGAGAACATGGAAACTCCACCCAGATGGGGATTCGAACCGGGAATCCCTAGTGCTGAGAGGCGAATGTGCTAACCACTAAGCCACCGTGTTGCCCTTGAGCATATCATGATAGAAAAATAAGGAATTATATATATTCTAAGTCTCTTATTTCTCTATTATAACCTCTATTACATTTGTTTTCGGTTATTTAGCAGATGCTTTTATCCAAAGCGACTTACAAGTATCCCAACTTCATGGCTGCTGTCAGAACACTGGGACAGAACCCCTAAAGCAATGAAGGTTAAGGGCCTTGCTCAAGGACTTTAACTTTAGTGAACATGGGATTTGAATCCTAAACCTTGAGATTGATAACCCAACACCCAAACCACTTAGCTACATCATCTAATTACTATTTGCTATAGTTTATTCCAGGGCAGGTCACCAGTCAATCACATGACAGACACACCAACACATTAATGAAGACATTCATAAGCATCCTTGGGTACTAAGAAAGGTGGTATATAAATGTAAAATGATATATATATATATATATATATATATATATATATAAATAAATCTTCGACTTAATCCTCCACAAGGGTTGCACGTGGTGTTTCAGGCACTGGGCAGATAGACCCAGGTGCCAACCTATCTCTGGGCACACTTAGACACACACATAAACACACACATTCAGTTTACCTTAAATCCATGTTTTTAGACTGTGGGGGAAACCGGAGAACACAGAGAAAACCCAGACGGACCCAGATAGAATATGGAAACACCCAGATTGGGATTCAAACCTTGAATCCCCAGCGCTGAAAGGTGAACGTGCTTACCACCAAGACACAGTGTTGCCATATTTTTTTTTATTATTATTATTATTATTATTCATAGCTGGAGGCAAGTCAGTGTTTTTTATAGCAGCTATGTAGCTTTTCAGTCAGAGTGCAACAATGTTAGTCCTAACATTAGTACTAACACAGCAAGCTGAAATGAAATGTTAGTTAATTTATTTTTTGGTGGTTCTGGAATTCTTATATTCAAGATAAAGGAACTGTGAACATGATAACAATCCACTGGCATTTATATAAAATATCAAAAATATGTATGCTTTTAAAAAAATTTAAAATAAAAGCACCCACTGTCTCCTGTGCAGACGATGTAACCCTGCATGCTGTTGTACTTGTATGGAAAAATAATTAAGCTAGCCTTTGAAGAGGACTAGACAAACAGTACAGGTCTCTACATGCAGCTTTGCAGTCTGTTTATGTTCTTTCACTTACTCTGTTCTGTTTTATTGTATTAAGCCTATGTTTTGTCCTGTCAATTTTATAATTGACCTTTTCATTTCCCCATTCTTTCTTTCTGAATTATTTTTTGTTTGTTAATATAAGACCTTTTTATCACTTATAAAGATTTTGAACACTCAGGTTGCAATTCTCCAACACAAGAAAACTGGTAGTGTTTTTTTGTATATTTTTCACCATTATTTATAGGAACCACCTCGTTTTTCTATATTCGCAAGAGCTGAGTGTATACATTTTATTTTATGATCAAAAAAATAAGTGACCAAAAACCATAGGTGGAACTTTAGAAATTTTAAATCATTACCACTTGATAGCGCTTACATAATCTTTCATTATTTCTCTCTCTCTTGCTTTTTCACTTTCGCTTTGCGTCTTAATGTGTCTACGCATGTGTTGCAGGCTTCAGTGATGAGGACGTCAAGGCCTCTAACTAAAACATGATCTGTGAAGTGGGAATGCAACGAGGCATCTCTCATCCTCTCTGTTCTCTCCAAAACCCAGTTAGAGATGATTGAGAGATGAGTCAGACTCCCATTGGGCCACTGAAATCCCTTTCGTCGTCGTCTTTGCTGCTTTTTTCCTATTGGTTTTGTTGCTCACCCTTAACCTTGTCTTCACAGCTGTTCTGGCCTACTGAGTGTCTGTGAGGCCCGAGATTAAAAAGTGGAGTTTTAATAGGGAAAGAGAAAGGGACTGTGAAACCTATTAGTGTGTATATATGACAGAAAGAAATAAAAAGTATGATGGCGCGGAGAAAATGGAAATTGGGAACTTGGGGGAAATTGTGTAACTTATTAAGGTTTAAAGGCAGTGATTAAAACTTAACTATAATCTATTTTATATGCCGAAGGTAAAGGCTGTTAAAAAAATGTAGAATTTGACAAAAAAAAATGCTCTCAATTGGGTCTTTTTAACAGCTTGTCATTAGTGGATTTTTTAAAAATGTTTGTTGGATAAATTACAGTATATAATTATTATTAACCTTTGTTTAACCAGGGTAAGACTAATTGAAATTAGAAATCTCTTATGCTGTGTTCTAGAGTGACAGCAGGACAACCATGATTATAATACTCTAATACAAAATATAAGAACTTAGTTAGATAATTATCAAAAAGAATACACAGATTACCAGAATGCCAATATATAGATTTTTACTAAACTACACCTGGCATTATGTATGTATTCAAAAATCAAAGTTTAGTCATGTTGTGCAAGTGGAATTCTGAAGAAAAAATTGATCAGTCTTCAATTGCATTTAGTGACATTATTTTAAAAAAATAACAAAATGGAATTTTGAAAAAAATGAATATATAATAACAAATATTTCAAACTTAACATAGAGCAATGAAACAATAAAAGCTTCTGACATTTTGTGTTTTTTCTGCCTCATGTCTGTCTGCATCGCCATTTGCCAGCTAGTGAGCACAATTTCCCACGCTTTCATAGCCTTGCTATGTCTACACAAAGAGCAGTGTTCCCTGTTTTAACCTACATTGCTTGCTCCTGCAGCAATGTGGCTTTTTATATTGTGCCTATGGCACTACTGCTAAACTGAGTCTGCTTATAGCTGTCTCTGATATTTAATCATTTCTGATGGCTAAAACCATGCAGTGGTGACCTGCCAGTGCTTTTTACGGCTCCTGCCTCTGTGTTGCTGATCATGTAGAGCTATTAAATTAGCAGAGGAAAGATGTAAAAAGCAGCACAGGAGAATGCCGGGGGGAGTGAAAGGTGGATAGGGAATGTAAAAAGCAAATGCACTGAGAACAGGCAACACTTGGAAGGAGTCCAATAACACAGTTTTACAAATGGACCCCAGACCCAAGCGCGAGGCGTGTGAAACTTAATGACACTGGAATACAGAGAGCCAGACTTAGCCTTAGTTCAAGAGTTCTGAATGAGCTACATGCCCCAGTTGCTGTTAAAAGTAGCGTATCTGTTATAACCCTTTTTGCTATTTGATCGTTTTATCATTTGTTCGGTCAGTAGAAAGTTCAACATTATTGGAAAAAGAATGTTTCTTTTTACTTTTTATATGAAGTCACATCACACTGCAGTTATATATTAGATACACCTCCTTGTCTCTAAAGTCATTGTCTAGTTTATTTAGTTCCATATTCCACACAGATGTGCTTAATTGTTCTACAATTACAGACTCCAGTCTTTTTACCTATCTGCATACTTTGTAAATTTTGTTTTTTGGTTGCTTCTAGACCGATGTCTATAATTTGAGGCATCATCAGTTTGTTTGAGGTATCAGGATCTCCTCATCCGTAATGCCACTACCAGCAATTACTAGATGGAACCTGGATTTCTGTTGGACTAGTGGCAATGCAGTCCTGCAGGATGACCAAACTGAACTGATACTGTATAATTTGTTCATTTTTCTGGCCGACACAATGCGCTTATAAAAATTAGAAAAGAAAACAGTTTGTGATCATGTTGTACATCCAAATAGATTTTTGATACCTTAAATCTGAGTCTACTGAAATTTTACAACCTTGGGTCAAATTATGTAATTTCTTTGAAAGATTTTTAAGACTTTTTAAATCTATACAACACACTATATGGCATCTAGGTTGTCTACAAACATAAGTGGTGTATACATGTAAATAAGAATATAAGATTCATATATCAGTGGAGGGCAGCACGGTGGCTTAGTGGTTAGCACGTTCGCCTCTCAGCGCTAGGGATTCCCGGTTCGAATCCCCATCTGGGTGGAGTTTCCATGTTCTCCCTGTGTCTGCATGAGTTTCCTCCGGGTTCTCCGGTTTCCTCCCACAGTCCAAAAACATGGATCAAGTCAATTGAATTCTCAAAATTTCCCCAGACACAGTGCGTCTGTGTGAGTGAGTGTGTGCCCAGTGATGGATTGGCGCCCTGTCCTGGGTGTATCTGCCCATCGCCCAGGATGTTCTCCCCTGGATGGGCATGGGGAGCCCCACCGCGACCCTAATAGAGGATAAAGCGGGAGATAATAAATGAATAAATATCAGTGGAATGGAGATTATATTAATAAAGCGCAGAGTAGAGAGGGTGCAAGGGTACAGAAAAGTTACTATCAACATGAACTTTTTCTTATAGCCAGCCCTAATGTAGAACAGTGAAGGGCAAAGACATGTGCATAGCCAAGAAAAGCTTTTGATTTTACGAACCATTAGATGCTTTGATAACAGCATACCAAACTCTGAGTCCTCCAGGAACCAAAGGATGGGTTTCAAGCCAGAGTTCTTATAGGAAGACTACAGACTGAAATATTGAAGGTCAACTTCAAGTGAAGCAAAGCTGTATCTTGTTTAATCTTCTCTTCTCAGCCATTACCTGCCTCTTCCACCATGCTCCGGCACATAAAGAAGGAGTTCACATGGAGTACTAACTTAACGGTGGTCTATTTAACATCCGACAGCTTCAGGCCCATACAAAGATACCGGTCAAATCGCTGAGCTCCAATTCTTAGATTATTGCATTGTCTTGGCTCATAGCCCAGAGTCTTTACAGCATGCCTCAAGATAATCTTTAGGCTATATCTATCATTTGGTCTTCAGGTCAACACTGGAAAAACTGAATTCATGGCACAACTATATCAACGCCATCCAGTCTCCTTGGCTTCAGAATTTTATAAAATGTCATGATTAAAGTCGTGATTACGCAATGATATTTACTTTTCACACTACTATTATTGATAAACTGGGCATCATTATAATTGGGTACATGAACAGTATGTATACCTATACTCCTTGATTTATTCATTGACTTTCTTTTTGCATAATGCAGTTTCGGTAGACATTTATTTATGCAGAGGCAGTTCTGTGTAAAGTACCATTGATTTTTAAGGTACTCCTGAGCCCATGTGGCTATGTTAAACATTTTTACAATTTTAATAGAAATTGTAGATGGTAAAAGCTATGTACATATAAATTCCTAGTCTGGGCAAGAAATCAATTTATCAGCTTAAAATAAAATAAATTTGTGATAAATTCACAATATAACTGCAAATTATCCATATTTCACCAATTGTCATTTTATGTGCATTAGGCTGGAACATGTATTATAAATGATAAGAAGAAAAAAGCAGATTACCTTGTATTTCATATGGCATAAGTATTAATAGCATGTGTTCAGATAAAAAAAGTATATCTGAGTAAACACAGTTGGGCTACGAAAAAAATACTGACCTCAGACATTCATGTACGTATCTACAGCCACAAGATTTTCATAAATATATGCCAGAGAAATACATTCTTCCATATGAATAAATGTTTAAAAACATTCTCGTTTAACAGGTTCTCTTGTTTGATTTTCTCATGTAAGTCACATTGGATAAAAGGATCCGCTAAATGTAAATGTAAAAATAAAAAGCTCTGTATGGGGAATATGCAACGTCAGGTCTCATAATAAACAAGCCTTTAGAAAAAGACAAAGGTAACCTAGTGGTTTGGGTGTTGGACTATCACCAGGTTGTGGGTTTATTCCTGCCCTCACCAAGGTCTCACTGTAAGCCCTTGAGCAAAGACCTTAACCAAGTTTGCTCCAGGGCCACTGTGTCATGACTGACCCCCACACTCTCATTGCAACCTTTAAGCTGGAGTATGTGAGAAAAAGAAGAGCCTTGTGTTGTATACTTCATTTTTAGAAGTCATCCAATGTAATGTACATTTTGCACATTTAAATGTATAATTGCAGTTGTTTTGGAATCTCATAAAATAATAAAATGTATGATAATATTTGTATTTTATTTAATTATTTTATATATTGTTAATTTTTGAGGTGTGATTTGTTAAATGTCTATTACTTTTAATATTTTTGTAGTTGAAAGATAAACTGGTATGCAAAATGCATAGTTTCATATAAAATAACTTGAATTAATATAAAATATTAAAATATAAACCTATATTAATATTTTCATTGTGTCAAAACGTCCTCACGCCGTAATCTGTTTATGGCTTCAGCAGGGTGTTTTAAAGCTTCATAAACATACTTGTACTTGTATATATGTACTTAAGAAATTACTGTTTTTGGAAATGAGGGAGATCAATATTTGGTCACACTGACCAAAGATTTAAAGATCAGTGCAGATTTTGGTGGGGTTGTTGAATATAATTTAAAAAATCACTCCAGCTGTTTAAAACAGGGGCAGATTAATCATGATTTTTGTTGACTCCATTAGCATGAAAAACAGTATAGACATAGAGGAGATTTTTTTTTTTTTTTTTACAATTTATGCATGTTTTTAGATGTAATGGTTGAAAAAGTAATGAAGAAAAAAAAATCCACATTGCTAGCGTTATGAAACTGAGATGATATTTATTAAGCTTTTGAAGGGAGCAGACATTTTGATCAGGTCATCAGTTGGGTCCCAACATATATAGTTGTAACTAAATATCATAAAGTGGGAAATAAGTATGTTATACTATTCATCCATCCATTATCTTCCCATGACCATCCATCCGGGGGAGAACGTTTTGGGCGCTGGGCAGATACACCCAGGACAGCGCGCCAATCAATCGCTAGGCACACAATCACTCACACAGACACACACACACACACACTCTATATAGGGTAATTTGGAGAGTTCAATTGACCTTGATCCATGTTTTAGACTGTGGGAGGAAACCGGAGAACCCAGAGGAAAACCACACAGACACCCAAATTGGGATTCGAACCGAGAATCCCTAGTGCTGAGAGGCTAACATGCTAACCACTAAGCCTTGTTATATTATTTTATTATTTTTATTTTTAATTATAATTATTCTATTATATGTTGGTATTATTATATTACATATCATAATAAATATTAGCTCATGTTCTAGTACAAGACAGTATTACTTATAATCCAATAAATGCACTCAGTCTCACAAAAACCTGGTTAAGAACAATATTATATTATGTGTTAAATAAATTCTTTCCACCTGGTTACATTTATGTTCATAACCCATGACTTAGTGGCCCATGGAGAAAGAATGGATACAATTTATAACAAAGAAACAGATGTTACAATTAGATCTGACTGTAAGCCAAATCCATTCAAAGTTTTCATACTTAATAAAAGCAATTCATCATCCATTAAAAAAAATCGAATTTATTTTACCTTATTACCATATACTAAACCCCAGGCCCTTACATAGAGGTTATGAAATTATTTAGCAAATTTCTCTTTGCAGACAAGACATTTTTGAAACCATGCAACATCTATTTAAATAAGCTTTTGTATCTGTCTCTGATTTACATGGTATCACATACAATGCGGTTGGTGCGAAACACAACTGTCATTTTTACATGGTGTTAATGAATTATAACAAATAATGATGTTATGTGAGAGCATAATCACTTAAAATACAAATATATGCCTACAATACAAGTTCACAGCAAGTGCAATATTACTCTTCCTACTGCTGCTTAATTAATGTAACAGTTACCTGACCTAAATATTACATCATCATAATTATTTAAGGTTTATATTTTAAACTTTAGACAGCATTCATTTATTCAATCTTCCGCTGTATCCTCTATTAGGGTCGCGGTGGGGTTCCCCGTGCCCATCCAGGGGAGAACGTTTCGGGCGCTGGGCAGATACACCCAGGACAGGGCACCAGTCTATCGCTGGGCACACACTCATTCACACAGACACGCACGCATACACACTCTATATGGGGCAATTTGGAGAACTCAATTAACTTGATCCATGTTTTTGGACTGTGGGAGGAAACCAGAGAACCCGGAGGAAACCCACGCAGACACGGGGAGAACATGGAAACTCCACCCAGATTGGGATTCGAACCGGGAATCCCTAGTGCTGAGAGGCGAATGTGCTAACCACTAAGCCACCTTGCCGCCCCTTTAGACAGCATAATTCTTATTAAACACAATTTTAAAAGAAAAAAATACCTTGTGACAGTAAACTAATCAAACATGTATTTCAAAATAAATTACTAAGATCATGGAGTGTAATGTCATTGTTGCATTATGTGTAATTGCTTTTGAATTGTTGAATGATAAGACTGTTAAAAAACTTAACCAACAATTCACTGCAGTCACTGAAAATGAAAATAATAAAGTTACTTCAGGACTGAGGAGTTTGTCAACGGACAGTTGCATTGCATTTGCATAACATTAAAACTAGATTAAAGACAAATTAATTTATTTCAATAATTGGGTAGTATAAAAGTTCAAATTATGTTGAGGAAGTAACTTGGAACAGTGCTGTTATTTTACCACATTACCACATCTCATCTCATCATTAAGAGGGGGTGCTGAAATGCTTACAGTTCAACGAGCCCTTCTAGTTTCAGGTAATTTAAGTTCAAGTAATTTATTTATATAGCGCCTTTTACAACAGTTCATTGTCACAAAGCAGCTTTACAGTGTTATAAGCCTGAACCCCCAAAAAGCAAGCTAAAGCAACAGTGGCAAGAAAAAAACTCTTTTTTGTTCTTAGGAAGTAACCTTGGGAGGATCAAGGCTCCATCCAGTTAGCCGCAATGCTCCGACAGTGTCATAAATGAAAAGCTTAACAACATCTCAAAGACATCTCTTAGCTAGGAACTCTGCAAGCTCTTTACTTACAGCAATTCTATTATTTTTAGTGGTGCTGTAGTTTTATGTTATATATGTTATGTTATGGTGTATATAGTTTATGTAGTTAACTTATTTATAGCATTTTGAACAACTTGTGTTTTCTTTCTGTCATTGACACTGCTGCTGTTCTGATGACAACTTTGGAGCACCTTCATCTTAGTGCAATTAATTTTAACTGTTGTGATATAGCTGTATTCTTTTGTTTTAAACATCTGGATATAATCTATATTTCATTATTGTTTACCACCTGTTAACACTGCCAGGCTGCCAAAAGGAATGGTTCTGCCATTGAGTCTTGGTTCTATCAAGGTTTCTTCTATTCTGGGATCACAGCCTGTTTAAGAACATGGTATACCAACTCCAAAAGCATATTTCTGTATGAACGGAACATGGAGAGAAGCCCCCGATGGATTTTCAAGCATGGTTTATCAGGTGGCTGCCTCAGGAAGAATGTTTTGTGTACCTATTTTTGTGTGGTGCTTCGCAAAAACTGACACTTAGTGTTTGCAAAGCCAAATTAATGATTCAAGAAACAAGCTAATGATAACATGTGGTGGCTTATTACTGTGAATGAGTGAATGGCAAAAAGCAGATGAAGCTCAAGCTCTCCTGTGATGATGTAGTCGCTACAGACCATTCGTCTTGATGGTGGAGTCAGTCTGAGCTTATATGATATACGAACGAACGAGACTGAAGAACAACTCTGGAATTGTCTCCAAGAGGCTGGAAACAATGTGGCACCCAAGTATATAGTTGCTATAAGAAATAATCAATTAACAGTTTTTTTTGTAAAGAATTATTTACAGTTATATAAAACCCCACCACCCTAACACATACAGTACATATGCTTACAGACAGGCAAACACACACACTCGCGCACACACACACGCCCATAAATATATACATACATTTATAAGGACATGTGAATGCCTTCATGAAATCAAATAACTATACCCTCACTTTGAAGATCATTTGCTTGCTTTGCGCCAATCACATTCCTTGCATTCTGTACTAATCTGTGGCTCTGGTGTCGAGGTTCCTCACCATTAGTGTGTTTGTTTATCCATTTCCTTCCCTCCCTCCAATTAACATGTCCCTCATTCTGGGTTTGTTCTGCCAGTGTGTGTTGCTGTGACGCCTGTCCATCACCCTGAGGCCTTCTGAAAGAGCACTTTAAAAGTAAGAACAATGGCACTGCCCCTCCGTCAGCACGGTGGAGCATTGGTACTCAAATGAGTCCTCTTCCCTGGGGTGTGTTTTGTCTTGGCAACTCTTCTTGCTTCACTCTGTGAGTTCTCTGATGTATGTGACTGTAAGCTGTCGAGTGTTGCCGCGGTGAGCTGCTGGGCGAGGAAGGAGCCCAGCTTCAGCAGTGACATGTCTAAAAGCAGAGGACTTGCGAAGGGAGCCACTCCTTGTCCCCTTAACCCCTCCTGGCCTGCTGTCCCATCACTCTGGAAGAGCCACCAGGCCCCAGAGGCGAACAGCAGGTAGCCTGCTCCCTGCAGCCAGGCACAGGGTCTGCCTGCCCTCCTCTTAACCCCAGGAACATCGACATCCATCTCAAACCCAATAGGGGTCCTCCACAAGTCCTGCCCCTCCTCATTTTAATTCTTTGATTTTTTTTTCTCTTGGTGCACATTACATTTTGTTATATATTAGTTTTCTTATTCAATACAACATCATACTACCCCTATTAATCTTTTTGTCAGTTTATATTGATTTTTTCCATTCTGACCTGATTATTTTAAAAAAAAAAAGTGTGGTCTTGGCTGACATGGGTATTTGGGTGAGATGAGGCTTGGCTTGGGCTCTGTTAAAAAGACAAACATTTACAAAAGAAAAGAGACAATTAATCACCACTGATGATGACCTTGATCAAAAATGTCAATGTTTAGTCACCATAAATACATCTGCAATTTACGAACTTTATATACAAATAATATGACATTACCATTTCCGAGATTAATCTTTATGACTGCTATGGTTTTCTGTGCAGAAATTTTACAGAAACTGTATACAGGTTAACATATCCATCATCATCATCATCACACACACCGTTATTTTTGAGCCAAGTAAGTAAAATCACATTCTTTTCAAATTGCATGAACCTATGGTGGACACTTTTATTGTGGAATTTGCATGTTCTTTTTTAACTACTATTTTCTTTCCACAATCTAAAAAAAAATTTGTGAGAATGTAAAATATGGATTGCAGATACTAAATTGTACTTTGTTGCAAGTAAGTATGTTTGTTGGTACGTCCTCCCACATGCACACAAACATACACTATACTAGATGACACATAATTTACTCCACTCCACAGGTGCAATTCATGACACTATTCAGAACCCATTATTCATCACTGCACAGAAGTCAATGTCTCTTATTTCTGTCAGATTTCAGATGGACAGAAGCAAAGAGAAATCATTTGTTGTCTGCAGAGTCAACCTTTCAAATTGTTTTTAAACAGAACAGCCACAAATCTGACCAAACGAATAAAAAGGCCATTCAAGCTGTTAATATTCGAAAACCAAAAACAGCATACCTGTCAGTGGCCATGGCAAAAGTTATATGCAGGACCACATAATGAAAAACGATATAGAAAAAATTCAAAACTACAAAAGGTTTCATCCAGAGACGAGTCTTTTTCTGAAGACTTTTTGTATTTAGAATATCAAATCACATTTAGACTGGACAAAAAGAAAAAAAATGCATTATAAATCAGTGCGAAGCATGCCTTTCAATTTAGATTAGTACATCAAAACCATCCGCTGTCCACTGTTTTTAAGTGTGTCATTAAACACACACAGATAAAGAGAAGAAATGCAACTAATTAAACACCTAACACAATCCATTATGTTACATTAATGAAAGAACAGTCAAACAAAACTTTAAAAATGTACTGTTTTACTGATTACTTTCTCTCTCTCACACACACACACACACACACACACACACACACACACACAAAGGAAAAATAATACAGATGCAAGGGTTGGGGCCATACATTTTTATTGCAATGCACTGAATACCTGTACAGGTTGTTTCCCCACCCTTTGCTCTGTGAGAGCATGAGAGCTAGGATAGGCTTCAGCAGCAACTGCGATGCTAATCAGGATAAGCTGATTAGAAAATTAATGCCTTAATGTTTGTTTCTAAAGTTAACCTAATGCTTGTTTAGTAATGTGTGGTTGACAGTTAAGTGGTTTACAGCCATGGACTTACATTAACTTTACCTAAAATCCTAAAAAAAAAAAAAAACTAAAATCACAAAACATGATGCATCTATGTAATAAAAATATTTTGTGCCTACGGATAGAGGTTTGTGGCTCCTTCTACATGTGTTCCTTGGCTTCTGCCATATATGTTAATATCCTCGCACAGCCGCCAACTCATCATAAATACATGATACCAGTCTTTTTTACTTTGTGGGACATTGATTAAATCACGGTTTTGAAATGCCGCCCTCTTGTGGCAAAAGTACCGTAAGCGCTGCTTCTGCGGACTACATTATTTGAAAAGCCACACTCAGGCAAAGTTAGAGAGAACTTCAGGTGTTTGGTAATTGACTTGATTTCTTCTTCCTTTTGCTACTTTATCGTGTAAATACAACCTGATCATATAAACTGATTAATTCTTGACAGAATGGCGTACATTTACATCATCATAACGTCACCCTTAAATAAGACCTGATCAAATGGCTTCATTTGTTGAGCCCTCGATGCTTGATATGATGTAGCTATAGGGCGTCGACCTTTTAGTAATTTTGCTGAATAGCAAAACTTTGGATGAGCTTGAAAGGTGTTCAAATCAACGAGCGGCCATCAGCAAACAGATTGGGTGTGGTTGATTTGTGGTGATTCCAACTCAGACCTTACATGCTTACAAGAAGCAGTCATGCTGAATACCTTTCAATATAAAAATGGGATTACAGTTTGAAAATCCAATGTTCCAATGTATTTAGCCTTTAATAAAAAGGCAGCATGCTTGCAAGTAAACAGTGAGTCTCCTGCTCTCTCTCTTTAAAGGGAGCAATGCAGGGTCCTATTAAAGAAACGCTAATCGTCTGTAATCCGTTTAATGTCTCACACTTCTCATTGACAATACACACGTCTGCAGGGAGCGGGTCGTGGCGTTGCACAATGGCCACAGTTTCACTGGTCACATCCCAAT
Source organism: Corydoras maculifer (assembly GCA_019802435.1). Classification (NCBI taxonomy): domain Eukaryota; kingdom Metazoa; phylum Chordata; class Actinopteri; order Siluriformes; family Callichthyidae; genus Corydoras; species Corydoras maculifer. Next base: position 4,141,362 of record JAFMOD010000250.1, read on the forward strand.
TAACAAAGTTAAACTTGCTCCACTGCTACAGAGGGGCAAATATAAAATGGCAAACTCCGGTAAGTAAAATAAGATACCGTTTCTGTTAAGTTGAGTTGATTTAAGTTAAGTTGAGTTTAGTTCATTTCTACTGCACGTTCTGGTGCGTTAAGACACAGTTTTAACGTTGCCAAAAATCACCATGTTTCAGTCGGCAAATCTGAATATAATATAAATTTTTGTTAAATATGATATATTGCACATATGCTTTTAGGGTGGGTGAACTTAGTAACAATGGCGCGCAAACTTGCGCAAAACCTGCATTGCGCGCCACAATCCTGTGCGGCTTTTATTAGTGTTCATCCTTAGCTCAGGTGAAGGTTATTTTAAATTCACGGGGAAGGGGGTGTGCAGGGGGGAGTCGCTTTTGTTCTGCTGAGAAAGGGGGCTTGTTCCTCCAGGACCAACCTACCATTTTAACCGCGGCTGTAAAGCGCGCACAGGATTGACATTGGAGCCTGCCCGGCGATGGGAGAAGAGGAGGGGATAAGAGGGGCCGTTCAGTCCAGCAACACAGTTCCCTGAAGAAACCACATCATCATCTTCATCCGCAGCATCAACACGAGTGATTGTGGTCAGAGATGCAGCGTCCTGTATCGACACACTGACATCCAACCGGAGTTGCTTGCTGGGGACACCCGTCTGGAACAAAACGTCAACGGTGTCCCCGCTGGAAAGCCGCACAGCTAAGGGCTTTGCTGTCATTTTTTTAAAAAAAGGACGATGCGCTTTGACTTGTGCTTGTTCATCTTTTTGATCTGTTAGATATGCATATCTTTGATAGGTGAGGTTATTTGACCAACCTGACGGAGCAGACTATTTTGCATTGATTGCACTTAATCCCACAGAAAGCGCCGTCGTCGGTCAAACCTTTCCAAACCTTAACTTACTTCTCTGGTTTGTGGGGTAACGATATCTTTTGAATTTCGGAGTTTTGATTCCCGATCCGAAGCAAATTCCCTGCTGCTCGGACCTGCGTCCTGTAAGCCAACCTTCGGATGCCCTTATGAGAGCGACCTTTTGGGGCGTAGGACTTTGCGTATTTCTACTAAGAGTCTCAACACTTGTTATCTGTTCGTTTAATTGTTCTTAAAAACCATCGCAAGGACTTCGTTCAACAATGAGACTCATTCCTTCCCGATTAAGTTATCTGTAAGTATCCTGCATGGCACGTCCTGCGCGTTCAATTCGGCTTTTGACATTTCTTTTCACTAACGCCCTGTCTGTTTAACTGTCTGTTTTTACCAGGTTCCTCCATCTATTTGCATTCTGCTACTATGCTCAGGTATGTCAGAAATTTACAAACCATTTTAGAAGTATTTTAAAACGTGATTGAGAGTCGTTATAAGTACAGAACTGAGAGCAAAGAACGCAAAAAGGCCCGTGCGCATTCGGCATGTGCCAGCACCACTCATTTGAAAAGGGGAATAAATAACACATCTTGTGTTTTAACGAGTTAAATATTGAAGTTATAGCTGAAACACTGTAGTTATAATGCCGTGTGGATTAACTTTGATTTAATAGGTTTTTTTTCCCTGAAGAGGAAGCGGAATGGCCAAGCGCAAAGCGCACTGATTGCGCAAAATCCGTGCTTTGCGTCCGATTTAAATCACTATTGAAAAGCTATAGGCCTCATACAGAAATGCAAATTTATTCACATAATGTGTAATATGTCGTCCTATGATTTTGGCCTTTCTGTACTGTGCTTATCAGTTCATATAGTTCAATACAATTATTTTTTACGCTCCAGTTATAGCTATAGTGCATAATTGGTAATAATTAGTATTGGAATTAATCATTGATTTATTTGAACTTGTGGATCAATTATACAATTATTGATTGTGTCGTACCATTGAATTTCTGACAGGTAACCATTCAGTCCCCGCCTAATTTTACACAGCATGTGAATGAGCAGAGTAGGGTGACGGACCGAGTCAGCCGCAGACTTATCCGGACCTACCAGCTTTACAGCAGGACGAGCGGCAAACACGTTCAGGTTCTAGCCAACAAAAAAATCAACGCCATGGCCGACGACGGAGACGTGCACGGTAAGCGCTTTAAAGCTTGTAGAGCGATGTCTTATGCTTGATTCTGATTTACTTGATCTTCAACTGACGCCCAAATGGCTGTTTGGGGCTTGGAAGAGCTGTGGAAGTAAAAGGTTTAGCAGTTTGAAAATGGATTTTAGATGGTTCTGTAGGTGACTCTCCAGAGAGGCGCGCATGATCTGGAAGAAACATTAGAACTCATCTCACTCCAGCGTTCTGAACATTTCCAGAATAACACTCTTTTTTCTACTAACTGACTCATAGACGAAAAAATGTGAATTCGAATTACTGGCTCTACTTTTAACACCTATTTACATTAAACTGTTTCCCTCTCATTATTTAGGAAAGCAGTTACACAATTGTTTTGACCCCTACTTATTTCCTTTTTAAGCTAAATAAAAATGCTATAGACTTGTATCATATATATATATATATATATATATATATATATATATATATATATATATATATATATATATATATATATATATATATATATATATATATATAATCTTTTTAAAAATAAGCATACTTGCATGTCAGGTATTGTCTGATTTCTATCAGTAATCATAATTCTTTTTTGTGTACCTGTGATATTATTGTGGTAAATACAGATCATGACAAGCATAAAAAATTCTTACATCTTTGTCTGTAGTTCATTTAGCCCTGGACAAGCTCCAGTTCTATCTTTTGCATGTGAGGTTTCAACACATCTAAAAGCCTTGTAATTACAAGTCATGTTGAGGTATTTTAGGCAGCCTGGCGCAGGCCATGCACGGCTGTGGTGACATCCGTGTCACCTGAGCATGTTGCAAAGACAGCAGGGTTGTCAGCTTGAGCCAATGTCTGACCGCAGCTTGGGGCCTGGGGTCTGGCAGCAGGTTCTCTGACCCCCTCTATTTAAACTGTAACTCTTTACGATCACTGCTTACACAAAAGCTGAATGAAAGTGGGGCTGCAGTTTTTAACCTTGCCTTGAAGAACATGGCTATGGTGGTAGAACATGCTTTTATAGAAGCCACTTTTTCTGGATACACGAACATATATTTTTTAAAGGATACATTCAGTGAAGATACATTTACTGAAAAAAACAATGTAGTCTCTTCACAGCATTTTCTTAAGATTTTGTAGATTAGAATTTACACTTGTCCATTGAGTGTGTAATAATTTATTTAACTGTTGTCTTAAAAACAACTTAATAAAACTACCAATCAGTAATAATGCAGGTTCAATGGAATTTTGGTTAATTATTTTCTTTAAACAATAAATATGTATTTTTTATTAATTTGCAAAAATTGCAACTGTCATTAATCCTAAATAATATTCTATATGTTTTTTAATACATCTGTGTTCGTGGGTGAATGCTTGTATTTTTGTAGAATATGTATTTATATTTATTATTAATATTATTATTAGTAGTAGTATTAATATTAGTACTAGTAGTAGAAGTAGTATTAGTAACCACAAATATTTACACAGTTTATTAAATTGTCAAAATTGTCTTTTATTTCACAGCGAAGCTCATTGTGGAAACAGACACGTTCGGAAGTCGAGTTCGAATTAAAGGAGCTGAAACAGGGCTCTATATCTGCATGAATCGAAAAGGAAAACTGATTGGAAAGGTAAGGCAAAAATATCATCCTAATCATACCTACCAGCAGGAGAATTTTTAACCAAAACAACTGAATCTATTTAATAAAACGTAAACATTGGAAGTATTGGCAAGTATAGAACACAGTTCACCTCCGCAGGCACTGAGAATAATAACATTAACATATTCAGTGAAGAGAGGGTGTTAGAAAATAAAAAGCGTGAGCATAGTACATCCAACATTGTTCTTTTGTCTGATAAATACAGTTTTCTGCAGGCTTTTCATCAGTTACAGTATGGGTTATGAAGTGTAAGGAATAGGATATTTCCTCCTTTTTTAGCTGACCATTCTAGTTCCAGGGTGGATTTGTGCTTCTTTCTTGCTGTGAATGGTAATAAAGTGGGATGGAGACTCAGCCCCCACCTTTCAGCACCCTACCAGGTGGACCATCTGCTTGGCACTCCTGATCTTATGCTATCTGACATATTGGCTGCCCAATGGCAGCCTGCATAAGAGTTTTATGCTGTTGTTTTTTCATTGGCGGAAATATACGCATTTTATGCTGGATATGGGGTTTCTTTAATTGCCCTATTTGTTAAGAGGTGGGAGCTTGGTTTGCACTTTCGGTTTGCCTCATTAAGTCATTTATATGTTGGCCAGTTGACCTCAGATGGCACAGTTGTGAGAGTTTAAGTAGCCATAAAGATGTTCATGGAGTAATTAAAATCATGAGCTGTATTTATCTCATTTTTTATTTATATTTTATATATTTCCTTTATATAGCACACATTGTACTGAATGTAACAGTACTGAATTGTATACGTTCATGTTTTCAACAGGAGGAACCTTATGGCGTTCTGAATTCCTGTGGCTATAATGGGCTAAATTCTATGAAAGCAATTTCCTATCTTGAATTCTTGACCTGTAGCAGCCCAAGGTGGAAAGGGATGAATCTGTACTTGTGTTTACAGAGGGGGGAAAGTCATTGGTTACTGCTGTCATTTCTCTCCCTCTTGATCTTGAACTATAACGACTTAAGCATATGCTGTGTATGTGTGTAGGGCTGTAGAGGGAGGGTGCATTAGATCTAAGCATGGACAGACTGCAAATAGGTGTTATAGGTTATAGATCTTGCATATTTTTTTAGTTAGCAATGTTACCTGCTAAATCATTTTACTTGTTTGACTTACAATCATGTTCTTTTTGCAGAAGAATGGTCATGGAAAAGACTGTATTTTCACAGAAATAGTACTGGAAAACAATTACACAGCTCTTCAGAATGTGAAATATGAGGGCTGGTACATGGCATTTACACGCAAAGGAAGACCTCGCAAGGGCTCCAAAACAAGGCAACACCAGCGGGAAGTCCACTTCATGAAGCGAATGCCCAAAGGACATCACATTGCAGAGCACAGACCCTTTGATTTCATCAACTACCCTTTCAACAGACGGAGTAAACGCACTCGTTACTCTGGACAGCGTTGAGGAGTGATGGAAGAGAAAGGAGGGAGACACTGAGGGAGACTATGAGAAAATACCTTCTCAAATAATGAACGGAATCCTTTCGTGGACTCCTCAGAGAACTTTTGTACTGATATTAATATTAACATTTAGTTTTTTAAATACTTTTTTTAGAAAGAAAAAATAACAAAAACATCTCGGAGAAAAAACAAAGACAAGAAAAAGTTCTATTTTTGTACTCCAAACTTTTAGTACTGTCTTGTGTAAAGTTTTAGGAACAAAACACATGGCTTAAGTGACATGCTACATGATGGAGGTGATATTCTAGTAGTGCGTGGACTTCATCTCATATGTTCAGTTTGTATTGACAGTTTTAGAGTAATTTGTACTCTATTCATATTGCTGCTCATGGGGACGTGGGAGGGCCTGAGAGAATGCACTGACAAAAGAAAGCTGTATTCGGTTACACGTACTGCGAGGCAACTCTCGACCACCCAGTGATTAGACACCCAGCTCACCTGAGAAACCTCTCCAGTGCTTGTTTCTGTGACTTTTTTTATAGCAAAAGCAACCAGAGCTTTAAATATATATACGTTACTGTGGCAGCTATATTTTGATAAACATACCATGATTTAATTTGCAATGTTTTCAAGGTGCGTATAAATGCATTATAAAAAACATGAGAAACTTTTGTTCTTTGTTGCATCATGTCTGTCTGTTTATACATATATAAATATATTTTTATTTGAGGATGTGTAAAATAATTTTAATGATGGAAATATTTATTTAAAAATGTATAATAAATTTACCTTAGGATACCAACAACTGTGTAATCGTTCATCATTTCGTTTTTCTTTTTCTTTTCTTTGGATCGTTCCCAATCATTTATGAATATTAACACATAATGAGTAACATTATGATCAGATATTTAATTGAAATTATTTGTGTCCAATGCAAAAATTTTGTCACTTTGTCTAAGATATTGCAGTAACAGCAAATTAAACAAATGATATCATGTAGTTTGCATTGTAAATTGGGTTATTAGGTGTTAACTATATGTCAATAGTTAAAATATACATTTCTATTGTCCAGTGATTTGTCTTCCAGTCTAACCTTTTATATGGTCAGTTGATATATAGATATTAAGCACCCAAAAGTAGACATGTACAAACGGCTTACATAATTACATCATAATAAATACCACTTTTGTTTGTGTAACCCTTCTGCTTACCAGTGCCAGAGATGAAGTTACCGCGTAAAGGCCTCTCCCCTGGTGTGTTAGAGGAGTAGTTCAGTACAGGTCAACAGCTCAGTAGGACTGACTCTCTGGGGGTCCGCATGCTGTTTGGTCTCCTTACCGGTTGAACTGGACACACTGCACCTCTTTCACTCTTACCCCTTGCCATCTAACAGGTGTTTTTCTTTAATCTTAGACCTTTAACACCCTGTAGCTGAATTTGATTGGAACAGTCTATGTTCTGTTCAAGGAGGTTGTGTATGTTTGCAGACAGGGTCCTGGGGAGCCACGGGACAAGATCAGAGGAGCTAACACAATGAGTAAATGAGAAATAAGACGAAGGGCAAATATTATTATTAAGTCTGAGAGAACTCATTATTTGCTTTTTTTCTACCTAGCGCATATTTTGTATTTAAAAAAGTGCAAAAACCCTGAAATAGCATAAACAATATAAAAAAAACTTGCACAACACAAATAAGCAAACTTAGGACCTTTAAAAACTGCTTAAAAACATTTATAAACTGGTTACTTGTTTGAAGGCAATATGTTTGCTTAATTATGTACAATAATGCAACAAGCTATGAATGCATAGGTAGTGTCTTACATCCCTGAGTAAATTAGACACTGATGATCAAACCATTGAAATGCTGAAAATAATGTGACGTGGTCTTTGTACAGGCAACATGTTAATGTTTAAATAATTAAACACTAACTGTGCATTTAAATATTTAAATATTCATACACACACACACACACACACACACACACACACCATGTGGTCTTCTTCATGTTATGCTAGCAGATGACCCAGGGTGCAAGGGTCAAACTTGTGGACACGGCGGTAGCTCAGCGGGGCTCTCTGAGACACAACGTTTCTGACTTCTACATTTAGTCCCACTCATTTGTACTTAGCACTACTTGACCTTATTTAAAGCGCCTGGCTATAACCTTCACTGTAGTCCTTTATATTAAATTGTAGTCCGGTACTAAATCGTAAATTTAGGCCTAAATTAAACTTATGAAAATAAAACGGGAACAATTTAGTGGTAAACAGTTAGAGCAAAGTCTCTTTAACATTAAGCCAAATTTTTTAGAGTAACATTTTGCCCCTTTTGTATAGCATTGTATTTATTAAAGTAACAGCTTTTCATTTATTACACATTACTTATAATTGTTGTGGTTTTTATGGTGCCACTCAAAAAAGCAGTGGACTCCCTGCAGATTCTACATTTAGGATGATCAGTACTGATTAACAGGGCTTCCTTATTTGTGACAGCTATCCTACATTATCTGGTCTTGGTTTACCCTTAAATTTGTATCAGTAACAATAAAATTGTAGAAACCAGAGGGATCCAGCAGGTTGTGGGAAAAATCACACCTTCTGTGTAGCTTGTGATGCCATGCAAATGAGGGGCAATTCCCTTAAAAGAGGGGGCCAAAAACTGCTTTCATCCATTTTATTGAGCTGCAGCCGTCATCCTTAACCCCAGATAAGCAAACAGGGCTACCTTCTTAATTTGCTTAGGGAGCAATTTCGACTTGTACAAGCCCCCCTGCTGAAACTGTAGAATGCAAGGATGAGAGAATGGGATGACCCAGACTATTAAGCAGTCTGAAATCACATTCTCTTTAGTCTTTAGTCATAAACGTAAACATACATACAAAGTCACTTAAGATTTAAAAATTAAATTTTTTAAATTGCATTTTAAAAACAGCAAGCCACAAATTATAATAGGACAAATGTCACAAAAGTCACATTACTAAAATGCAAACAATGATTAAAGGAAATATTAATTTAGCCAGTTTAATTGTTTATAAATGGGACTTATAGAAGTCTTGTTGACTTTTCCAATTGGATCTGTAATCTTTGTTTGCTCATGCATTTCTAAGACTGATTGTCAGAATGTTCTGAACAATTACAGGCTAAATGTGTTTGCCAGCCACACAGAGAACCCTGCACCCCTCCAAAGAGATCAAAAGAGAAGGTTCCCCCTTCTATGTTTCCTTTCAGTGATGTCAATTCAGCTGGAAAGTCAACCATAAATGATTTTTTAGACGCAGAGTGTTTGGGACATGACCATTCATGGTGTCTTAATGTCAACAGCTGACTCGTTGAGATGATTATGCGTATATCATTTAATTGTTGTAGACAACAGATCAAAGCATCCTGGATACTTTCTGATTATTATTTAATCTTTATTAAAACACATAATTAAGAACTTTGGTCTATATTGTAAAATTATTTTACACATTATAATTAGAAACAAATTTACAATAAACAAAATTATTTACATAAAGACAAAAAACACAGAAGTACACAAATGAAACAGTGTGCTTCCAATTGTTTAAAATTAAAGCTGCTGGATGAGGTCCTTTTGGTGCTTCTTCAAAAGGATGCTATACAAGAACAAGGTCTGGTTCACTAAAGAACCTTTTCAATGGTTTTTATTGCTGTCACAAAACAGAAAAAAAAATCTTTTCCCACCATAAATAATTACAGTTCGTGAATGTTTCTTTGTAGCAAAAAATAAAGATTAAATTCACTAACAAAATAGCCACAGAGCTATTTATTAAATAGTTTTGAATTGAAACAAAATGGTTCTGCTGTGGAATCGCGGTAGAAAAAAATTTGCACCTTATTCTAGGAATTCTTTCTATATAATTGAACCTGATTCTGTCCTTGTTTCAAAGTCCAGCAATTTAATTAAGACGAAATGAAAAATTACCAAATTTCCAAAGAATTACAACTGTACTTAAACTGAGAAAAAATGTTTATACAAATATTAACACTGAAATAAAATTATTTAAAAAGGAAATAGATTGTGAGATTGTGTATGAATATAAAATGAAATGCATATAAAAGAAATAACCTCCTATTTTTAAAACACTGTAGCTAAGTCAATAGGAAAACCATCCATTCAATTAATGAAATGTCCCAAGGGGAAAACTTTACAATTTTTTGCTTTTCCAGGAATAAAGAAAGTCATTGAAATACCAAATAGTCATTTCAAATACCACTTCATAAAACTGCTAACAGATGCAACTATTACAAAGTTGCATTTCTGTCAATAACTTACAATAACATAAGATTTATATATGTGCCACTGTTAAGCTAATTTAAAAAATACACAAATACTAAATGCTTATATGAGGTGGGGTCTTCATTAAACCTCATGCCATAAACAAAAGCAGAAGGAGTAAAATAAGACTGATTTTTATAACACTGATGAAGGAGTCTAAGAAAAATATAGTTGGGGAAAATGGTGAATAAAGAAAATACAAATTAATAAAATCGTGCAAAAACAGATTTGAGTCACTATACAGTTCTGGTTGAAATTTGGGTGCTGTTAGTTAGAATATGATATATTTAGCAAAAATCTGAATTTATTATTATCAGTTAAGCACGTTTGCTATAAAGATAGTGTGCATTTAAAATGCATAGCTTTATGGGTCTATAATTTTACAAAATCTCAAAAAGCATTATGTAGGTTTAATGTATGCGTGGAACCACAATGCATGAACCAATCTACCAATATGTAGTTGTAATAAGTGACTGTGGGGCTGTATGACAGTTAGTGCTCCCTATCTTTAGTCTAGTTGTCACAAATCAATAAAGTGTACTTTAATGCTTTTTACATTATCTGTAATTGAAAACAGCGTATTCAATTATGCTTATTGTTTCAGGTTTGGTACCTTCACAGTATGAACCAATGAAGTGTTTGTATTCACAGAGTATAATCACAAACATACGCAGGATTATAGTTACTATATTTTTGTTTGTATATTGCGTTTATGCTAATTTGGTGTGAGTGTAATGCTGAAACCTATCTCAGCACACACTTGACTACATTTTCAGTTGGTGAATTCTTAAAAGTGTAGTGATGTTTTTGGTGGTGTGATAGTGTGTTTTGCTTGTATATGTGGATCAGACACAGCAGTGCTGCTGAAGTGACACCACAGTGTCGATTGTCTAAGAATAATCCACTTACAAAAAAATGTGAAACATATTTAGACAAACAGCTTCCTGTAGACAGCATCCAGTCAGCACTGGCGATTAAAAAAAGTTTAACACTGACTGTGTGGCAGCAAATGAGCTGTCTCCAATTTTATATTTACAGAGAAGGTGCAATACAGTAGATGTGTCTGACAGAGTTCACACTGAGTGACAAACTCCAGCAGTAATGCTATGTTTTTTTCTGTTTGTACCAGCACAATACACACTTACACACCACCACTAGAGTAGTGTCACTGCATTGCTAATGATTCTGTGATTGTACTTTTGTGCTAAAAGGGACTAACAAACAGCAAGTATGCAAACAAATTGTAATTGTATTTGTTTGTGTTGTATTTTTATTGGGGCAGTCATAGGCTTGTGGTTAAGAAACCAGACTTGCGAACTGAAGTTCCCTGTTTCGCTTCCTGGTCCCACCAAGCACTATGGCTGAAGTGCCCTTGGGCAAGGCACCTAACCCTAATTGCTCCCAGGGCGCCGTATACAAGGCTGCCCACAGACTCACTTAGTGTGTGTATATGTGTGTTTCACAAATTCCTCTGTGTGTACAAAATAGAGACAAAATTGTTCAGTTTACTTTATCACTATATTTCGATTTATGTAGCCCAAATTCATCCAATATCTTCTGCTTTATCCTCTATTGGGGTCGCGGGGGGGGGAGGGGTTCCCCAGGCCCATCCAGGGGAGAGCGTCTCGGGCGCTGGGCACACACTCACACAGACACACACAAACACACCATATGGAGCAATTTGGAGAATTCAATTTACTTGATCCATGTTTTTGGACTGTGGGAGGAAACCGGAGAACCCGGAGGAAACCCACGCGGACACGGGGAGAACTTGGAAACTCCACCCAGATGGGGATTCGAACCGGAAATCCCTAGTGCTGAGAGGCGAACGTGCTAACCACTAACCCACTGTGCCGTCCCGTTATGGAATATCAGTATCAGTAATAAGTGCTGATGTCTGTACTCATACACAATGCTACAGATTCCTCTGTGTGCAATTACATTAAGCAAAAGAGATCACACACACTGCATAGGCCAACATTTACACACGTTTACAAAAATGAATAAACGTAGAAATATCTTTTTACTACGCCACACTAAATGAAATGTCATTTAACAGCTTTATTCCATTTTATTCATTCGAATAAAATAAAGCTCAGTCAGTGCCGACAATGAGACTTTCACTTTGCTGCAGGTAGTCACGTGACTCCCTCCGTCTCACTAGAATGGCTTCCAGCACAGCTTGTGTTCACACGCTCTGAAAACATGGGATTCGTCCTCCGTCTGTCTGAACCCGAAACGTCGAAACGTTGTACAGGCGTTGACAGAAGTCTCGTCGAATTCGACCGGGTCGCTGACAGCGGTGAAGGGGCGGTTTGGAGAAGGAGCCGAGGATGTTTCTCTTTCAGTTACCCGATGACGTGCTGTACCTCATTCTGTCTTATTTGGATTGCAAGTCGCTGTGTCGCCTCGCTCAGGTCTGCAGGAGAAGCCAGCACTTTATTCACCGGGACCTCGTGTGGAGGAAGATAGCGAAAGACCTGATCAACACTGGAATTACCCGAGGAGGGGACGACCTGTAAGAATTGCATTTCAAATGTAATATAAGCCGCTAAACTCCGGCCTATTGAGTATCGTAAACATCAGCGTCACGTCATGCAGCCCGGGTGCGTCACGTGTACAAACACCGCGGCTACACTGTTACGCTATGCTAAATTTAGCACTAGAAGATAAGTCAACACAACTATAGGGACTTGTACACAATACAGTTTGTTGGACACATGTAAGAGTCTAATTGTTAACGGGAAAATTGTTCGTATTTTCAAGCGGACCTATTTTGAATACATTACATTTGGTTATTTAGCAGAGGCTTTCTTACAAATATCACAACTTGGTTGAGATCTGAACACAAGGTTGGTCATGCAGCATCCCTGGAGCAATGAGTGTTAAGAGTCTTACTCAAGGACCCATATTGGTAATTTCAGTGGACCTGGGATTTGAAGCCACAACCTTCTAATTGATAGCCCTAAGCACTAAGCTACAACATGCTCTAGACTAGAGCTTCTAAAGCGCTTATACTGCAATAAATATTGTGCTAACTGTACTATTTTAATATCTCATCATTCTTTTTAGCTTAATCCTCTACTGGAGTCATGGGGGGGGGGTTCCAATGCCCATCCAAGGGGGAACGTTTCAGGCACTGGGCAGATACACCCAGGATAGGGCACAGATTCTTCGCTGGACAGACACACACACACACACACACACACACACACACACACACACACACACTATATAAGGGTAATTTAGATGGGGCAATGATGGAATGATCTTTCCAACATAATACTATTACATTCAGCATCCTTAGGAAACAACTAACAACCCATACATTTCAGAAGCAATTGCTATTGAAAGAAAAACAGTAGGGAAAGTCTAGACATTATTAATGCTACAGTGAAGCTGGTTCCTCTTCTTTTTTTAAACTACTGACTTGTGTTCTCTTTGTAAGATGCTTTGGATAAAAGCATACGCTAAATGACTAAATGTAAGGTTATCAGATAAATTAATTCAGTACTGTTTTTTTGTCGCTCTCCAGCAGATAAAGTAATGCTTGTAGAGCATTAAGTAATGCTTGTTCTGTTCCACCATGAATGTGTGCTAGTGTACAAAGCATGTCCCATAAATACTATTAAAATGATTAGGTCATTTTGGTGTGGAAAAACTGATCTGTACAGACCAATGACCTCATCACCATCAAAAACTGCTGGGACAAATTAGAATGAAGATTGCACGCCCGGCGCTCTAGCCCAACATCAGTGTCTGACCTCACAAATTCCCCTTTGGAATAATTGACAAAAACTGATGAGAATCATCTACTACCCAAATACAACCTATTTCCTTCATTGTAGTGGTTCTTTGGGGTCATAATGATTAAAATAATAACATAATGAGAAATAACTAAATGTATGTATTTTCAGCATATTTATGTATCGTTCACCACTGCAAAATGGTGGAATGATCTTTCCAACTCTCTTGTATTGTGGAGCCATTCAGCATCTTTAAAAACTTCTAGAAGTACTTGTTATTAAAAAGTGGATAATATGTTTGAGTGAATCTATGCATTAAAGCTGGATTGAATAATGAGCAGGTTTGATTATACTACACTGTAGCTGGTTTTACATACACTAAATGTATGTTTTTAAATGTATAAATGCAAAATCAATATTAAGAAAAACAGATGGACTACAGTCATGTAAAATAAAAGTACTCTATTTACATTTTGGAGCAATGAGCAATGACCAAAAAGAAGCAAATGTTGCTGCTGATCAGTCTGTATAGAGGTCTATGGATGTTTCCATAGATTTCAAGTTGTTAATCTTTTACTAATCTCCTTTCAGGTATCCTACACTACCATTAAAGGACAGAGTGAAAATTTCTCAGAATTGGAATCTTGGAAGTTTTCGTAAAGAGGTTCTTCTCAAGTGGAAGATCAAGTAAGATTTTTAATTTGTAATACAATTTTAAATACAATATAATGCCTGTACACAAGCAGTTCCAAATTTGATATTTTGATATTTTAAATGTAACATTGGTTCAAATAATCTAATTTCAGAAAGGCAATGTGAATTAATGAAGTGTATATATATATAAATGTCCTAACTAATTAAATAATTAAAACATTTATTAAACAGGAACAAAATATTACCTATTCAACTTTGCAAAATTAAACAGTATGTTCCTGTATACGTCATCTATATGAATAATAAAATTAATATGTAATTATATTTTAATATATACTGTATAGTTTCTCTTTTTGTTTATTTGATCATTGAAATATGGTGGATTGAATCTGAATCAATATTAATTAAGAAAAACAGAAACTAAACATGTATTTATTAATTATTTATCTTCCACTTAATCCTCTACTAGGGACCATGGTTGCAGGGTGGTACCCTATGGCCATCCAGGGGAGAGCATTTCGGGCCCTGGTCAGATATACCCACGACCAGACACCAATCCATCCCTGGGCACGCTCACTCACACAGACACACAGTATTGGGGCAATTTCAGATATGGGCAGTTAAAGAGAAGTCAATTTACTCTGAATCCATGTTTTCGGACTTAAACCTATCTGGAGAAAACTCACGCCGACACAGGGAGAACATAAGAGCTCCACCCAGATTGGTATTTGACCTTGAATACCCAGCGCTGAGAGCTGAGAACATTTTCAGAAAAGTGTTATCTAATATAGTTGCAAGGGAGCCATCCTAGTATAGGATGTCTCCTAATTCCAAAGCTCTTACATATTACAGGTGGGTCTGCTTATTCTTTTGTTCATATAGTGTGTATATACTGCTTCATACTTAAAACTATATTATGGATTTTTAATGTTCTATTTTATTAGACTGTGTAGGACTTTTGAATATTAATACGATATTAATAAAGTCATCCGCGTCCCTTATCAAATAATGGAGAATAAGAGACAGTCAAAAATCCAATGCCTGTTTGATGAATTAAAATATCTGATTCCAAAGATATTTGTTTTTAGTCATCTTTTCCTACAACTGTTGTAATTAAACTCTAAGGAGACACATTGACGTCCTTACACACAGCCCTTTAATATGCATATGGAGGGTGATTTTTAGCAGGTGATGGTTTATTGTTGAAAGTGGGTTAAAGGAATTCTGCAACAGTTTTAAAACATTCTTTAATCTTAAAATTTTTTCCCCACAGCTTGTTGCCTTGGCTACAACTAGACGGCGATATACTGTATCTGTCTCAGGCAGCAGAGATTGGAGCATACCACCTAAGGGGAATTGATGGGGGAAGGTTTCAGAATAACAGAGTTGCCGTGTTTTCAGGACACAGAGAGGATGTGTGTCGTTTCAGCCTGACAGATGCCCACCTTGTCAGTGCCGGAGGGTACATAATTATTCAACTATTATACAGCTTCCTTGTTGATGGATCATGGGTACAAAATTGCTTACTGGCTGCAACCAATCTCTCATTATAGCATAAAGGCTAGGACCATTGGTTTCTCATGGTAAAGAATTTGAATTGGTGACATTTGCATGATTAGTTCATTATTGCATCTTTCAGTCATTTAGACATCATTTTAATAATATGTCATCATTAATGTCACCATATGGTTTAATTAGTCTTGTTAGTATTGTGCTTTGGGTCTAAGTTGAAACTTTGAAAGTTTCACAATTAACTCCTATAGAAAAATATTTTTATTTTACAAACACCATATTTTTGCTAAATTACTTAAATGTTAAACGTGGAGGACAAATTCCTCTGCGTCTAAGCACAGTAGACTAATTAGATCACTTAAATCTTATGTTATTTGCTTATTATACTATCACCAACATTTTGTGTTCCGTCAGAGATGGGGAGATCATTGTCCATGACAAATCAAATGGCTTTTCAATGGCATATTATGGCCATAATCAGGAGGTGAACTGCATTGACTGCAGAGGTGATTTAATAATCAGTGGCTCCAGAGACAAGACAGCTAAGGTAAGCTTGACACTAAAGAACAGTAAGCTTAAAAGTATTTTCTTTGCATTTCCTGGCACAGACAACAGAGGTAATTTAGGTAAAACCTAAATTTACAAAATTGGATTTACAGCCAAGGTGCTTTGCAAAACAACTGTCAGCTGTATTATTGTGCTAAAACTGCACATCAAGTATTGTTGTGGTGTTCAAATATCAGTTTGTTTATTAAATTTACAGAACGTTTTTTTTTTTTTTTTAGATGTGGTCAATAAATTCAGACCAGATTGGCAAGAATCTTCATACAATTTCTACCCATGATAGAGTGTGGTCAGTTGCTATAAGCCCCTCTCTATGGTGAGTCCAATTTGCCATTTTTTTTTTGTCTTTTTAGTATAGCCCCCTAAACAATAATTGGCAATCTTAGTTAGGAGGTTAAAGGGTTTTTTCCTTTTTGGCTGAATTATCTTGATCTTCTACAGGGTTATGTGAACTGATGGATTAATTAGCAGATAATTTGTTTGAAATTGGAGGAATTTTTTTGTATGCAAAAACAAGATCAAATTCCTAGTATTTAATATAAATGACTCATCCATTAATGCTGCACAAATGGGTCACTACATTACCTACATTAAATTTTCACATATGTATGCCTGTAATAGATATTTACTATTAGATTATTTTGAATGAAAATATTTTTTGAACTCTCTTGTTTTTTGTTATCATATGTTAGTGTTTGAAATATGAATCATCACAAAGTCCTTAACACCAACCATTAGAATGCTAACAGTATAAATTTGATCTTTACCAATAAAATATATCAAATGTTTGGGAGCTGGAAGGTAGAGAGAAGTTTTAGAGGGGTGAAATGGTCAGAGAGTGGCTGAAGTAATACAGGTGACCTAACTCTTTCTTCTATGTTGTCTTCAATTTATTGCCATGTCATTGCTTTGAAGCCAAGCTAGTTAACACCTCTAAAATGCAGATGGAGTAGAATGGAATTTAGGCTGTAATGCATTAAAATATCTGTATTATATGTTCCCTCTAAATTATTTACATTTACATGTAAAGTAAAAACATCAGAGAAGTGTATTATCATCTATATTTTAAGAGCTATATCCCAGACTCTGCATTCCTCTATTAGCATGTTAAACACTGATATCAGCACAATATACAATACCAATTGTACATAACATAAATTCTATATACCAAAGTATATAGTGAAATGTGATGCCATTTATCTAAAGCTTTTATCTTTAGCTTGGTAAAAGCTGTGTAAATGAATTTATTTATAGTCCTAATCTTTTGCAATGATTCAGTCAAAGCCCTACCTTTGAAAAAAAAAATGAAGGTAATACTTCAACTTACTCAAATCCCAGTAATATTAAGTAACTAGAATAATCTACAACATACTTTGTGATCTACACGAATGAAATTGACATTATTGGCGCCATCTTGTGGACAGCATAACATTTTCTCAGGCTATTACTGAAATAATATAAATTAAAATGATTGATCAAATTTTTATCAGATATTATTATCATGTCTATACTTTGGCAGATCAAAATAATATCATGTGGGAAAATATTGCAATACACTATCAAAATTTTAGTCATATTCTAAAGTTTCATAGCTCTCCCTTTAAAGTAAATTATAGTTCAACATATTCTTGAACTTTTATTGTGTCTTAAAATTTTCCTGCAGATCTTTTTTTAGCAGTTTTTACATGCAGATCTCGTTTAAGGCTCATCAGTAACTTTACCATAATTTTCAGGTCATGGTCATAAGTTCTTCGATTTGTATCTTTTTACGGTGATTTTTTGCGGTGAAGTTTGTGTATCGGTATGTTTGTGTTTCATTTAACCCCTCTTCAGCATCCTTTAAGTAAATAATGTGCTTCCTGAATTTGCTAATGACTTTATGGAATCCATTAATTTTTTTATTTAAATGGTAGTTATTTTTTGTGGTCAAGACACATTACAGTTGGAATAGCATTTTTTTTCATCCAAATGTATTTTTGCTGATTGTGATTTAGACTTTATGTCCACTGTTTTAAAAAAAAAAATTCAACCTGAACTAGATGTTTTGTGCAAGCAATGCTGAACACTGGAAGATCTCACCACCAATTTTCACTCCACTAAATTTAATGGGGCAGCACGGTGGCTTAGTGGTTAGCACGTTTGCCTCTCAGCACTAGGGGTTCTCGGTTCGAATCCCCATTTGGGTGGAGTTTCCATGTTCTCCCCGTGTCTGCGTGGGTTTCCTCCGGTTTCCTCCCACAGTCCAAAAACATGGATCAAGTCAATTGAGTTCTCCAAATTGCCCCATATAGAGTGTGTATGCATGCATGTCTGTGTGAGTGAGTGTGTGCCCAGCGATAGATTGGCGCCTTGTCCTGGGTGTATATGCCCAGCGCCCGAAACGTTCTCCTCAGGATGGGCATGGGGAACTCCACCGCTACCCTAATAGAGGAAAAAGCGGAAGATAATAAATGAATGAATGAATGAATGAAAGAATAAATAAATTTAATGGCAGGTTCTTGACAGTCACGTGGAGCTTTTAATACCTCTTTATTATTAGAACACAATCATCTCTGTTCAAGTGTTTTTTTGTTTTTTGTTTTGGTCTTGATCTTGACAGCTTTCCCAAACAGTTTTTTAAATATCATTATGCATTGTGATTTCTAATACCAATCTAAATGGCCAACATTTGGTTGACTTCCTATGACATTTTTTACTTAAAGAAGATTAAATCCTTTTTTTTATTTAAAAGTAACTGCCTTTAGACATTAGTTTAGATGAGCCCATGGTTGCTGATTCAGTGCTGGCACAAGACTTAAAAAGCCACTTATTTAATTAATTTTGGAAATTGGATTTACCTGACTGTTCATTGCAGTTTATGACAAGCATGCTTGATTTGCTATTTTTAAAATAAAAACCATGATAATAAACTTTAGAGAAGAACCTAAAATCTATGGAATCTATAAAAAAGGTGTTCAGACTGCCATACATATTTTTTCTTTAACAATATTGGAAAATCACCAATACAACTCCTGAGTATTGTCACTTAGGAAAAATTTAACCATGTTGGCGTATATTGCAGCTAGCAAATCCACTTTCTTCTAAAGGGACAAGCTGGTTAAATTTTGTGGGGAAAAAGTTAAACAAAGGCAGTTAGAGACACAAAAGGGAGAAAACCAAGGAAGGATATAATGTCGAAGCAGGGTTGCCTTCACTTTGGCTGCCTTTGATTGCTCAGCCATGTATACACCCACACACTTAATGACACACAGCCGCATGAAGCTGTAACACTAGCACTGAGCCTCCACCTGCCTCTATGTGTCAGGCAGCTGGTCTGTCAAGCGCGCGTTCACACCATGGCTGAATAAATGAAATAATCGTGTTCTGAAAAAAGCTTAAAACAATGATTGGCTCTTCATCAGCTTCTGCTTCATCTTTTTATTAATAATGCTATGTGTGCGTAGCCATAAAATAAAAACATTTGCTCTGTGCTGCTTTATTCCCTCAGCTAAATTATTAAACCCTGGTACCTGAACCGTTGAACCACAAATTTAGATTTCTGAATAAGTAACGATTATCCACGCCATTAATTCTCCAATTTGATGGCTGAAATAGCAGACCACTGAAACAGACTGTCGCACCAAAATAATGGTCTTTTTGATACACTGACAAATAAAAGGAAGGTAATTAAAATTTTCTAAATGGTGCTAAGTAACCTGTAAACCACTAAACATATTAAATCCGTGTTATTATCATTATTATCATTGTAATTTATATGCACATTATATAAAATGTTCGAACAAAATATTCCCATTGCCTCACATAAAACAACAGTGTAATGAAGAGTAAAATAACTCCATGTCAACTTTTCCAATTCTTCCATGAATTTTAATTGTAGTCATGGTATGTATTTGGATTTGGTTGTTTGTTAGTATCATATTAAAGCAATGACCATTAATGTTTTCAAATCAAAACAAGCCATATGAGCAGAATGCAGCAAGCTTCTAAACTTTGTCTGATGAATTAAAGATCTGTTACTCAGACTAATTTTACTTTTAAATTTTTCTAATTGCACTATATATGACATTTTGTGAGGTAAGATTTGAAAAGTATAATATCAGTTCTTTCTTTCTTTCTTTCATTTTTACATGTAAACAGTCAGTTCTGATACCTAGAGAGTACAATTTAAAATTCATAGACCTTTATGGCAGCTTATCCCTGACTGAGAACATTGAAATACACATTTTAATGTAATTGTGCATTTAAACATTTACCATGTGAGTGTGCATTATTAAAAATCTACATTTTCATTTTATTTTGGGCATTCAAGTTAATGTCTTAATTGTTACATTTTTTGAAATGAGCTCACATTTTATCCACCACTGTTGGGTAAAAATTTTCTATTATTGTTGCATAATGCACAGAAATTGGTACAATGCTTAAAAGCTACATAGTGGTGTGCTAAAAGATTAAAGTATATTTAACAGTTGTTAATTATCTTTTATTATTTCTCATTGTTTACTTTTGTAACTATAAATTATATTTGTATTGGCTCCTTCAATACACAAAAAGTGTTTGATAACTAATTTGGCAGCTTGCTTGTAAAAATAATGTGATGAGATTTTCAAACAATCGATTACATAAACGATATATAATCCCAGTACATAACTCTAGTAAAAATGGGATAACATTTAGTAAAACGTGTAAATGCAGGATAAGTAAAATTAAAATATTTTCTATTAATTTAATATATAATATTAAATATATAATATCTTTCAAACCTTTTACAATATGTTAATTTAGAGTATTCTATATGACCGTTAAACCAGAGTACATGTTTCTTTATTGGTAATGTTTTGGATGCCTTCCTCGTATTTTAAAGATATTATGTAGGATGGATGGTTTGGGGGTGGTTACAGAGTGCTGATTGCAGAATGTCTGTTTGAATTCTGAAAGCTACTTGAGCAAGAGAAGGGAGCCCCTTGTGTTGCAAATGTAATTGTTCCTGCTTCACGCCTGAGGTATCTAAAGCACAGGGAGTAAGACAGGAGGCACAGCAGAGAACGACAGGATCCAGAAGAAAAGAACCAAGAAAGAGGAGCAAGAGAAAGAAGTGTGGGTGTGCTTTTGATACTAAAGTACTATGGTTGTTATTACAGGCACGGTGTAAAAAAGCAATACAAACACATCAAAAAGTACAACCATAGTCCCCTCTAGTACACTGCTGTTATTTTTGTACATCCACACAGCCTTTTATGTCCAGTATCTATAAGCATATCTTTGTCTGTTCTCTGTCAGTGCTTTCGCTTGTTCCTTGCTCACTTTTTCTATTAAGCATCAAATAAAAAGTACATTATGAGGGTTTGCTCAAAAGACATTGATCAAAGACCTATCTGATATTTGAGAATTGTTTTAGTCAGTAATAAGATCTGAAAGATCTCGAGGTGAGGAGGAATGAAAAGGCAGATAAGTAAGGATTATTAATTTGACTTCTGAATCCCCCAAAATGCTTAATGCCAACTTATGTTTTGCTTTCATTTAATTTTATAAAAGAAGTATCCAAACTCCACAACTATGATTTCTTACTTTTGATGTTAAACCTCGAAAGGCAACTTTTTTTTTCTACTAGTTATTTTCACAGTTTTTAATAATTTCTGTGACCTGTTGATCAGTCTATCAAGGATTTGAAATGAAGTCTCAGCTCAGATTATTTTAGATGATACACCATTCCGTCCACAACATGCAGTGACACATTGTCTATACCACAAAAAATCCCAATCTTATAAAGGGCATTTTTCTATTTTTAAGAAAGTGTATATATCATAATTTAAATGAGCTTTTAAACATTTCTAGTAACAGAAACTCTTCTGTAGAGACAAATTTTTGGACTGTATATCTTATGTGATATATTTATATATTTCACCTTTATATCTTTATTTTATTAAAGCATGCCATTTTTATAACTAAAATAAATGAATTATCCTAAATGTGAAAATCCATATTAAGCAAGATTTATTGTATCAAAACTAGTCTTGGAATCAAAGAATTTCTGAAAAGTTCATGTTATTCTTAAACGTATTATATGAAGTATCTATATTTATATTTGATCTATAAAGAATTCTTAAAATTGGTATATTATACATAATTGTATGCTACTGCAATTTGGATTTGAAAGTTTGCTCAACTTTACTTAATCATATTTAGAATTTGATGATAAAACTTTCAAATAATATTGTATAGATCTTACAGTCTGATGCCATAATCAGCAAAGAGCCAAAAACCTCAATCTTGCATTAAGGTGGGGTGACTTTGCATCTTTAAGAAACAACTGAAAAAACATCTCTTTCACAAACACCTGAATGGAAAATGGGGGGGGATGCAGGATCGGACAATGATCAGATTTGATAATTCTACAGTGTAGCTGGTTTTTCCATAACTACTGACTTGTGTTCTCATTTGTAAGTTGCTTTGGACAAAAGTGTCTACTAAATGACAATGTAATGTAATATGATGAAATTACATTTTAACACCTGGATATTACTTTTACTTTTTCACACCAGTATTTCATTGCACTACACACTATGTGCATCCACTAAAGCTAATTGATGGTGACAACATCTCTATGTGAGGGGTTATTACACTAAGCTTTGTAGCAAGGTTTAGGGAAATGAGGATGCTTCTGAACTGACTCTGCCTCCAGTTCACAAACTGATGCATAAATCACACCCTTGCTGCCACAGATCCCTATCGCCTGACTGGGCAGTCATCTGATCGGTGCCTAACACCCCCCCCACCTTGGCAGGAAAAGAAGTCTGCGACCACCATCTGTTCCTCTGCCCTGTGGACCACCTAAAACTTAAAGGGCTGGAGTGATAAATACTAGTGAGTGAGCCACGCATTGGCATCTTTCATGTGATGAAGCCACTGGAGTGGGGTGTAATCCAAACAAGGGGTGACGGCTTTTCCTAGTAGGTAGTACCAAAAGATTGGGACCACCCTTTTGACTCATCTGCTCTAGTGTAATATCCTTCTCAGGGCTTTCCCGGAGTGGCGGGCTTGACTTACCCTTGTCTTTGTGACACATCGCTGACAAAGATAAACTAGAAACTGCTTTTCCAACCAGCTCTGCTTTTTTGTTTTGCTGCGCTTTAATAAAGCTGGGCTCATCAAATTTATTACCATAAGAGAGAAAAACACTGTACAAATATGTAGATACACTCACTCAATTTATTTTCCTCCATCTATTAAATTGTTCAAGTCATTTATTGATATAGAGCTTTCTACAGTGGTACATTGTTACAAAGCAGCTTTAGAGTTAAAACCTTGAAACCCCCAAAGGGCAAGCCGAAGTGACAGTGGCAAGAAGAGGCTCCCTGTTATGTTGAATTTTAAGGAATAAACCTTGTGGGGACTCATCCTCCTTGAGCGGCCGGGCAGAATAAACAGTGCGGGACAGCCATGTACAGATTGAGTGGTGATCAGGTGTCACAATCAGTATTTCACAATTGTAAAAACTATAATGATTGGAAAACTATATGTCCATCAAGGGCATCCTGCAGGACTGCCAGTCCTGAAATCCAGGTTCTATCCTGTAATTGTGATTGTCGTAGCCAGGCTTTGGTAGAGCCATGGATGAAGACTTGACGACACCTCCAGGAAATTGGCAACACCTCAAAAGAAACAGACAAGAAAAGCAGTAATAAATAAAGCACAGCACTTAAGTAATAACCTGAGTTTGATTTGACAGAGTGCAGCATGTGACTCCTGCATAACTGACTAGAGCAGCAGAACTAAAAGGGGTAGATACTGCAGACTCTACTTAGTTAAGAGCGTTCCCCGGAATAGCATCATTTCAGCACCACACCCTCTACTAATGATGAGCTGGATGAAGAGGAGAATTGCCAATAGAGACTATCCCACATCAACTAAACACCGCCAAGCCTGAGATTGGGATACAAAAGGCTATTAGGGAATATCATTAAGCACACAGCAAAACTATATCACTACCTGTGTTTCTACACATGCACTGTTTGAATCAAGATTCAAGGAATGCTTTTATTAAAGCCCAAATCCCCCAAGGTTTGATGTATACACCCTTGTACTCATAGGGCCCTTTTTTTTTAGCAATTTTTAGCAAGCTGTCAACCACACACTGCACAGCTCGATTTAGTGCATGTTAGTGTGTCATAGTGTTTGTTTAAGACTAAGCTCTATTGTCTTCTGTTTCATTCT
The DNA here is from genome assembly GCA_019802435.1 of Corydoras maculifer. Taxonomy (NCBI): domain Eukaryota; kingdom Metazoa; phylum Chordata; class Actinopteri; order Siluriformes; family Callichthyidae; genus Corydoras; species Corydoras maculifer. The sequence goes on from JAFMOD010000250.1 coordinate 4,165,505, forward strand.
CTGATGGATGTCGTCAGATGTTTGTCCAACTTTCTCAGAATCAATATCTTCATAAGGAATCGGATGGAATTTTGGTTTCTTATTCGGGTTAAACATTACCTTGCTTGGTTGTGTTTGTTGTTTCAGTCTTTGTAGTGATGATGGGAAAAGCAAAACATGCGTGGGGGCATGTTCTAGTTCTCTTAATTATTCATGGGTGTGTTTTGAGCATAACGTGCAACAAGCCTATCATCATGTCACTCGTGTTGATCTGTTTAAGAGCCAGGTGCAGTCTGACTTTGGCATTTTGATATTTCAAAGGTGCAGCTACACAACGCCAGTCAGTGTAGATATATTCACAAGCACTGTTGCTATTTAAACGATGCAGACACAAGGCATGAAATAGACTTGTGGTGGCATGTAAGACAGCAATGTGTCTCGTAACATGTCTTTGAGAAGGATGTAAGACAGGGCCCATATATTATGCTGTATATCTGTTAGCTGGACTAGTATTTTCACCTGTACTTCGGGCTGACAAAATGTTGGAGGTTGAGAAGCTGGGAAGGCTGGGAAGGTCAAGGCGCTTTCAAACTGCTAGGTTTGATGTGTCGACAGGTTGATATGCAATTTATGTTTTTTAACATAAGCTATATGGACAAAAGTATTCTGACATCTTTTAATCAATTAATTTACTAAGTGTTCAATTTAGTCTTTTTGCCAGAAATGTATACAATCATGCCATTTTAAACAATTGTATGCCTTCATCTTATTGAGAACAGTTTAGGGATGACCATTTTTCCCCTATCATAAATGTGTCCCACTGCTCAAGGCAAGGGCTATGGGCATGGCTGTGTATGTTTAATGTGGAAGAACTTAATGTTCTGACATTAAGGGTCAAGGGTCATTAATGGGTAAAAACTCCTACAGACTGAATTTCATGGAATATGTTGTGGGGGGGGGGGGGGGGGGGGGGGGGGGGGGGGGGGGGGGGGGGGGGGGGGGGGGGGGGGGGGGGGGGGGGGGGGGGGGGGGGGGGGGGGGGGGGGGGGGGGGTTCCTCCGGGTTCTCCGGTTTCCTCCCACAGTCCAAAAACATGGAACAAGTTAATTGAATTCTCAAAAATTGCCCCGTTTAGAGTGTGTCTGTGTGAGTGAGTGTGTGCCCAGCGATGGATTGGCGCCCTGTCCTGGGTCTATCTGCCCAGCGCCCGAGACGTTCTCCCCTGGATGGGCATGGGGAACCCCACCGCGACCCTAATAGAGGATAAGCGGAAGATAATGAATGAATGAATGAATGAATGTTGTGGTGGTGGTTTTCGTGGGAAAATCTACCAGAGGAGATTATGGTGTTTTCGTGTTTTAGATGGCAGAATCCATAAGAGGATATAACTTTTTCAAAGCATCTTCACTTTAACACCTGGAATGACTTTTCCTCAAGGCAATTTAAAAAACACTGCCCTTTTTAACTAGTAAAATAAAGGCCAGAAAGAATAGACGTTACAATTAGATCTACGCCAAAGTCTTAAAAACCCTACAATTTAAATACCTAAATGTACTGGTGCATAAAAATATACAAACCCTTTAGAATTGTGACTGTAGATGAAGAAAATTATGCTTATGAAAAAAAAAAAAAATTACACGTGGGGGTAAAATGTTCAATATTGTCCACTGTATGGACCAAAATATGTCAATCCACCTCTTAATTGTTCAATTCAGATTCAATAACCATGCATTTTGGGGCAATTGTATGCTTTAAGCTTTTCGGGAAATGTTTGTGGAAAGTCTTTTTATGTTCCTGCATATGCACAAAGCATTGTTGGGTGAGTTTGGTGTGAACGACCTGAACTGACTTGCACAGATGCCTGTCCTCAACCTTACAAAACACCTTTGGGATAAATTTGAACTGAGATTGCAAGGCAACCTGTTTTGTTATTGAATGAACTTATAATTGTGCTTTGGGTGAATGGGCAAAAGTTTATACAAACACGGTTGTTAATCATGTAGAAAGTTATTCCTAAATGATTAAAAGGTAATTGCGTTATATTTCTATTAGATAAAAGTTACAACGTTGAGATGGCTATTCCAAAATATTAACTTCAAAATTTTCACCTATTTTGGTAAAATTATGTGTCTGATGCAGCATGTTGTCTTCTTGCATTACCCACTTTGTGTTGAGATTTAGGTCACAGGCTGATATTTAATGTAGAATTTGCTGATATAATTTGAATTCGTCAATGTTGATTGAAAGCATTTCTGGACTAAATCCACCAAAACAGGCTCAAACCGTGTTACTACCACCATAATACGACTTATTCACATGTGGAATATGGTTCTCTTTTTGAATGCTGTATTTTCTTTTTACCAACCAGAATGCATCAGAATCAGAATATTTTAATAATCACTGGAGGGAAATTGCAGACTAGCTAAAATAAAAATGTTTTGGTTTTATTGGTTTTATTTATCTATAAAACATTTTTCCAACAGCAAACTGCAAATTTCCAGCAATATTCAAATAATTTCTCCTTGATAACCTGATGTTATTCATGTTTGTTCATGGTTCTTCCGATGGCGGACTTATGAATATTAACAATGTTAACATTTATAAATGTAGCCTTTATTCACTTTGTAACCCTGTGTACTTTGCTCTGTGGTGTGGTTCTTCTTGGACATTCATTACTCACACAAATATTTTAAGAATTTTTTCTTAATCTGATGAAGTTATTGTTTTTTTTCTGGAGTGCTTGGAAATCTATATTATGATGCATTTATATTAAGCTGTGTATTACAGAATCATATATTTCTGTTGGGAAGCACGGTGGCTTAGTGGTTAGCACGTTCACCTCTCAACAATAGGGATTCCCGGTTCGAATCCCAATCTGGGTGGTTTCCATGTTCTCAGTGTCCGCGTGGGTTTCCCTCTGGGTTCCTCCCACATTCCAAAAATATGGATCAAGGTCAATTGAATTCTCCAAATTGCCCCATATAGAGTGTGTCTGTGTGAGTGACTGTGTGCCCAGCGATAGATTGGCGCCCTGTCCTGGGTGTATCTGCCCAGCGCCCGAAACGTTCTCCCCTGGATGGGCATTTGGGAACCCCCCGCGACCCTAGTATCGGATAAAGCAGAATATAATGGATGGATGGTTGTATTTCTGTATTGAAATAATTCTGCACATTAACACACTGATTAACATCTTAATGATTAAAAACATCTGAATGTAGCTTAATATGTAGTGTGTTTGTTGTAATGTCAGAGATACCAAGTAGCCTTTAAGAGAATGTTTATGGTGCCTCAGTTTGTTCCTCAGTAAATAAAAGGTCACCCTATGGCGTTACAGCGATTTCTGTTTGCTGTAACATTCACAGTTTATCTTATTTTGTCTTACAGTCTCATACTAAGTCACAAGTTGTCATTTTCTGAGCGCCTGACTAATAGTGCAATTGTTTTCGTGTAATGTCAAACATTTTAGACCCTTTGCTTACAAGACAGGGCTTGTTTTGTCTGAAAGACTCGAAGTACAGGTAACTCTATCCGATTTGTGAGTACTCATTACAAATCATTTGTTCTTTTTTGGATGGTCTTCTCTTACAGAAGCTACAATTACATTTTAAAGTTACTCATCAATAATACTTTAGAAAATTGATTTTGTTGTTTTGTTGATTAATTAAACCCTAAAATCACTTTTACTTTTAATCACTTCACGCTACATGTTTTCACATAAATATTTGTCAGTTGTATTTGCATCTGTGAATGTGATTCCTTATAATACATTCTATTTAGTGCTTTTCTGGGACATCAAAGACACTTTACAACAATAAACACAATATAGCATTAATAAAATGGTCATTTTAAAGCTTATTTTTTTGTTTAACAATAACAATTTAACTGGGCTTGCACGGTGGCTTAGTGGTTAGCACGTTCGCCTCTCCACGCTAGGGATTCCCGGTTTGAATCCCAATCTGGGTGGAGTTTCCATGTTCTCCCCGTGTCCATGTGGGTTTCCTCCGGGTTCTCCGGTTTCGTCCCACAGTCCAAAAAACATGCATCAAGTCAATTGAATTCTCCAAATTGCCCCATATATAGAGTGTGTCTGTGTGAGTGAGTGTGTGCCCAGCGATAGATTGGCACCCTGTCCTGGGTGTATCTGCCAAGCGCCCGAGACCTTCTCCCCTGGATGGGCATGGGGGAACCCCCCCTCAGCCGCAACCCTAGTAGAGGATGAAGCGGAAGATAATAGATGAATGGAATAAATTTAAACTTTTGTTTTTTCAGCTTATTGTCTATTATATGAACTTTTATATATGGATGTACTTTGTAGTTTCATATTTACAGAATTTAGTCCATCTGCTTCACTGCAGTCTTTTAGAAAATTTACATTCGGTCATTTAGCAGCCTTTTTTATCCGAAGAGACTTACAATATCTCAACTTATTGGCTGGGGTCAGAACATAAGGTCAACTAGCATACAGCAATTTTGGAACAATAAGTGTTGGGGTCGTGCAAAAGGACCCACATTGGTAACTTCAGTGAAACTGGGGTTTGAACCTCTTCAGCTTCAGCTTAAATCCCTTAACTCTCTTCACTTATGACCAAACGTTCCCAGAAAATGATCACAGCACAGGTATAATGTGGTTGGAGTCGTGTGCTGTGCTATTATTAAATATGGTATTATTAAATAAATTAGTTTGTAGCTTAGGTACGACTAAATCAGACACAGTTCTGCTGACGTTTTTACTCACTGTGTACACTTACTGTGCACTCCCTTTGACAAGGCCACCTCACTGCTCCACATTTCTGCACAATTTGTGTTAGTCATTTTATGAAGAGGACACTTAGGAACAAGGAAAAAGACCACAGACAAGTTGACAGTTTATCACAGAACAATAACATGGACATGCACATGCACACCCATGTTCAGGTCACCTGGCATGCATGTCTTTAGACTGTAGGGGAAAAATAAAGCTTTTAAGGAACACCCAAGTAGATGTAAAAAAAACCCTGCAAAATCAAGACATAATCAACCAGATTACTCATCATTCATTTGTTGATATGTTGATAGTTAACATGTTTTACAGTTCATATTATTTTTGTAAAAGCAGATGCTTTTATCTAACGTGACAAATAAAAGAACACAAGCCGGTAGTTATGGAAAAAACAGCTATACAGTGGAATAATTAAACCTAATCTTTATACAATCTGGCTTTTTATATTTTATTTAGGGGCGGGTTAGCTCAGTGGTTAGGGTGTTGGGCTATCAATCTGAAGGTTGGGGGTTCAAATCCCAGGTCCACTGAAGTTACCAGTGTGGGTCCTTGAGCAAGACCCTTAACCCTCATTGCTCCAGGGATGTTGTGATTAACCCTGTGCTCATCTTGTAAGTCGCTTTGGATAAAAGCGTCTAATAAATGACCCAATTGTTTTATCTATTTATTTTTTGTATCAAGTGTTTGTGGAGATATGTTTTGATTTGTTTCTTGAAGATGCTGCGTGACTCGCCGAGTTGGAAAGATCGTTCCACCATTCAGCAGTGGTGAACCATACTGCGGTGGAGAATTAGCACCACAGTGAGGTTGAATCACTAGGTGACATTCATTAGCTGAGAAAAGTGAACAAGTTGGACTGTGTTTTGTAAACATAGATCGAAGATAGAGGGGGGGCAGATCCAGAGATTGTCCTGTAGGCCAGCATCAGTGCATTGTACTGAATGCGAGCAGCTGCAGAGAGCCGATGGAGAGATTTTCATTTAAAGTCCCTACAATATGGTTTGCTGTACATTCATTTTATTATTAAACAAATAAAAATGGTAATGGTAGGGGTCCACAAGTTTACTTCTGATGTTTTTTTGTTTTTTTTACTTTTCAGATGAGTAAAGCAAAAGAGGCAAATTGGCATTGCAGAGGGGGGTTTAAAATCCCGCCACAGGTCCACTTCCAATGAACTCAAATGATATCAATTAGCTTCAATCAAAAGCTTTTGAAGTCATGAAATTGGTTAAACATTTTTAAGCTATTAAAATGTAGTGTCAAAGAATTCACTTGAATCTATTGAATTGTGAGTCCAGAAATGATAGTTTTTGGACATTGACTTTGTGGAAAGGATATAAGAGTGATTGTTATTTCTGTGTATGTGTAACAACTGCATACTGTTTCTTAATTTATACTTGCTAAACCTAAAAATTGGAAACATTTTGTCAGTGTCCAGCAACCTGTAAAATTATTCTGTTGTAATATTGCAGGTGAAACTAGTTAAGTCATTTATAGTAAAATTATGTTAAAACTTTGTAGAAGGAGAAAGTTTACACTTTCAGTGCATGAGGGATGGGGGGGTGCAAGCTATCGAAGGGAGAAGCAACCCCAAGGAGAGGTGAGAAAGGGTCCTTTTTTGGAGGAATCTGTTTTGTCTAGAGTTGGTCAAGCACAACTACAAAGATGTTGCAGGGGTAGTGCCTTTGAAACTTTCTAAAGAAAATGATTGTTGGATAAACCGCCCCCAAATCGCCTCTCTCTTGCAAACAGAAGGAGCATGACCTCTGACCCTTGGTATCAAAGTACATGGAGACTCACCCCTCTTTGCTACTACAACTCCACCCACCCCAATTTCACCCCTATTGCTCCACCCCATTCAAACAAAAAAAGAAAGATAAAAAACTAAAATTCACATCTTTTATTGTGCCTTTCGTCTCCTTGCTCGCTCTCCCTTTCTGACTTGCTTTCTCTCTCTTCTTTAGTTGAGCAAGCTGTGTCTTAGGAGTCAAGAATTCAATTAGTTTAAGAAAAAAGAATGAACGAAAGGGGAGGGGGGAAAAGTCTGCTACAATAATGCGATAACCGACAGAATGTGCGTTCCCACATGTTAAATACAGGGCGCTGACTACTGAAAGCACGGCATGGGAGCTATAGCCACTGACTGCAGGTGGTGTCCAGAATAATTGCAGTCAATATGTCCTTTCTACACAGGCTTTGCAGAAGCAGATCATTAGGCACATGCCACATACAGGTGTTCCCCTGGGTGTATTTGAGATGGAAACTTCTGGTGCTTGCTAAAAAGCAGATTCTTTTGCATTTAGCCTACTAAAGTTTACCTGCAGGTTGCTTTATTCATTTATTTATTTATTTTAACATAGATAGTGCCTTTAAATGATAATTGCAGTTTCCATAATAACCCATGCTAAAATATTTAGTATTGACTAAATAGACAATATAAACCACTAATAGAAAAAAATGTTTAATTATTTTAACACATATTTTCAATTATTGTAAATATGCAATTTCCAGATGAGGATAACTGTGCAGAATCAGAAGTAACCATCCGATGTGTTGTAGACCTGCATCGCACCTTGCATGTGTTTTATTATAACATAATAAGCAGGTGAGTAATGTCTTAAAGCAGCATAGAGAGGAGGTGTATCGGGACTTCTAAGCTTCTCATGAATCTTCTGTTGTATTTTTGCCAAAGTGATCTAGGGATGTTCCACCCAAATAAGCAAAAGGCGGTGTGTGGAATGTTCTTCTGACCTCAGACACAGGGGACATGAACAGAAAGCCAAAAGGTCTGTGAACTCGGGTGTGAGTTGAAGTGGGGGAAAGAGGGCGGGAGCATCAGCATAGTGAAGCCAAGAAAGCAGGAGTGAGCGAGACCTTGTCTTTTGTCTATTTCAATGTGATATAAATACATAATAATCCCTTGACTATCCTAACACCTCTAGAGGGTCAGATGAAATCACTTTTAAGTACTATGCTAAATGTCCGAGGCCAGCTTGTTTCATTTATTCCAGGTTCAGGTTTTACATAACTATATTGTTTGTTCGGGGTTACTTTCATGAGCCAGGGTAATTTTTAGGTAGTTCAGTTAAAGTCTTTCGATCATTCAGTTAACCATGCTGACTTTCATCAAAAGGTAAGGAGTATTTGAATAAGAGTAAAAATGTGGTAATCAATAATGCTTATTGAGTTAGAGCTAAGACTCATCATTTCTGTGATGGTTCATGCTGATGCAAAAATACAAACATTTTATATAATAAGGTCTATACATATTAGTAGAGTGAGTTCAGTGACCTTCACATTCTAAGTAAACAAAAATACAATATATAACTGATTTATAATGTAAACAGCAATCAGCATGTTGGTCAGTGTAAACTGCAACAGGACAAATGGTCAACCAAACTCACTGAGTTATATCGGCAATGTACTCTGCTGGGTTAAATAAACTTAGTGTGAGTTCTATCTAATACACACCCAGTAAAAATGTAGTAAAAATGACCTTATTTGAGTTGTTTTTTTTTTTAATTTGCAATTTTTTAACATGTGAATATTTTTTTTATAAAGCCCAGGATCATCAATAACAAATAAACAAACTGTTCTGGCGCAATGCTATGTATTGCATTTACATGTAGATTCTGATCTTATTATTATGATTTATTATTATTATTATTATTATTATTATTATTATTAATAAAAATAATAATTAATAGAGTGGTAGTAGTAGTATTACTAGCAACAGTATTAGTCTTGTAATTGCCGTACATATTTTCTTTCTTTAGATTTCTCCTTATAAATATTCAGTTATTTATCACTTTTAAAAGTCACAGCATGAAGCAGTGGTTAGCACTGTTACCTTTTGATGTTTTTGGAAGCACAGGTTTGCATGGTTTTTCTTATTTGCATTGGTTTTCTACTGAAGCTCTGCTTCATTCCTACGGCCAACAGTCAGGTAAATTGTTGATGCTAAATTGTGCATGTGTGAATGTGTTTGTGTATTTGCTCTGCGATAAACTGGCAACCTTTTCAGGGAGTTTTACAACTTTTACCTACTGAGTGCTGGGATAGGATTCAATAGCACGAAAGCTTTAGTTAAAACACAATTATTGAATGAATTATATAAAGGTAAAATATGATTTTACCCTTTTTTTAATGTTTGTCAAATATATTTGTGTCACATTGTTGACTTTTATGTGAGACTGATTGTGTCGGTTTGGCCTTAACAGTGTTGCTACTGTTAAGTTCATGTCCCAACGGGGGCTGGATTAAAGTTTGTGTGACCCCAGCACTAATTTCGTGCTACAAAGTACCTCAAATAATGATGTCAGCTGATTAGGTTACCAAAATGGTTGTTAGGAGTGAACCCCTGACATGTTCTAATGATCCTGAGGGGCACTGTGTTTTTTGGGTTAGGGGAGTAGTTGGGGTTGGTGGACCATTCACGATGCTAGCGTGGGCAATGTTGGTGACAGGGGCCTCAGGCACTGAGCATAGCTCTGAAATCAGATGGGAGGGGTGCAGTTATAAGGATGGAGTAGAACAAGTACACATTAGGCGAGAGAAAGGATCTGACCTTTTACAACTATAATATCATTGAGACCCATTTACAGAACAGACGGGGTGGAGAACTAAGGGACAAAAATGTGCAAAGAACAAAAACGTGTTTCATTTTGGGATCGTGTTTGCTTATTATTCATGCTTTCTTTATTTTTTTCCATAATCGGAGTCAGTGAGGGATGAGTAATCAAAGTAATAGAGAGTAATAAGGGCTGGGAAGAGAGCGCTTGGCTTTGCCCCTATTGTATCTTGTGTCAACCAGGTTCAGGGGTCATGAAGCCTGCATATTCTATTAGAACACATGGCCTTCATTGGGGTAAATGAGTTTACCCAACAGTAATTAAAATGCCAGCACTGGCGCAACAAGCTGAATATGGTTGATGGGCCACCACTAACCAGGCTGACAGCTGCAATGGCTGTTCTTACCAGCGGGATTGGTTCATCTTTGAAGAAAATTGTAGAATCAAATTAAAGAGAGTTTAAAAAATTTTTCAAATCATATTCTTGTCATTAATTAACACCAGGTATTAATTTGTGAGGTTCTTCTTGGTAAATTCGTTTTTGCTTTAAATACCAATATGCCAATTACATTTAATAAATGGGGGGGGAAAAATTCCATAAACTTTTATTTGCTTTTATTGTAATATTAGAATAACATCTAGATGATTCTCTATAATCCTAGCTGTGCTACAGGGTTACTGTCCCTCATTCTGTTTTTGTCCTCTTGGTTTGGAGTCGGACCCCTGGCTCTAGAGAGCTTATTCACACAGGCTGGTTGTTAATTTGAGGCCACACTGGTATTCCATTGTGGCGCAGTTTTTTTTTTTTGTTGTTTTTTTTTTTAGGGAGGGGGTAATGTCTGCAGGGGCGGAAAGCCCACTACTCGGGTGTTCACTGGTGGTATGAAAGTATGTTAAAGAAAGAGCAAGTTGCAGTAAGCCGCTTTGGGACTCATTGTTTCATGTGTTTTTAATGCTGAGCACCGTCTGAAATAGGACGCATATTTTAAAAATTAGCCAAAATCACTACTTGCATTTAATTTCAGCTGGCACACACCCATGAGAATCAATGCCTGCTCTTGTTTCCATGTCTTTATTCAGCTGGCATTAGGACTTAAAGCCAATTGGGGTATGGGGGAGAATCAATCCCAGCAGGACATTGGAGGAATACCTGCACACTAAAGCTGTCACATTCCTAACTGTTCAGTAGTGTGGGAGTCCTATTGTGCGCCTCACCTCCACACACAATACAGGGAGCGGTGGAGGCCTGGAGCCTCACCTGCCAATCCCAGCTGTCCAGGAGGGCTCTAATCCCTAACTATCAGGCAGGTCAAAACCATGGTGCACATACTCACATGCACTCAAAACCTCCTCCCTACCTGTTCCAACTAATTTTAACCTGTCATCCAAATCAAAGGGGTTACCAAAGTGTTTTTGTTTCTCTTACTTAGACACCCCTCCCCACCAGCTTGGTGAAAGAATGCACATCCTTAAACAGAGACCGACAGTTTTTTCTTACTGCTTAGACTCTTTTGCATGTCCTGTATGATGTCTAACGTCTTATAGCAATACTTAAATATATATATATATATATATATATATATATATATATATATATAAATTAGAGTATACAAGTTATTGGTTATTTTCATTAAATCTTTTTATCTTCTCTCTCAACAGTACTTTCGTCATCGGAACTGCGTGCTATAAGAAATATGTCCCTCTGTGGATATGGGACACGGAGAGGTACCTAAAATTTACATTTCAAAATGTTGTGTGCATGTATCATCTATTCATTTAATATTAAGCTTATGTCCTACTTGATCATATTAATTAGGCTGAAGCTTTGATTGTAGACTTCTTCTGCTAACCCTGGTCTAAATCATCACCTGCCTTTGTTAATTGTTCAGATTCTTGACTGTGTGTCTGTTTGAGTGATTACAAATTAGTATGGGCAAATTCGTTTAACAGTTGTATTTGATATGCTTAGCTCCTTTGCTTTGATTTTTTTTGAAAGTTCAAAGCTGACTTCAAAAATTCCTGTCTTGAAAGGCCTGGCTTAAACCTGATACAGCCTAGCTGCTTCTGTAATTCTCCTGCTTTACCTGCAGAATTCCGACTGCTTACGTGTTGTCATTCTAGAGGGCAGGAAAATTAAGAAGGGTGGAAAATAGTTGGTTCCGGCACCAAATAAAGAATTCTTAGAAGGATTACAAGGAAAGGAGGGGTGATTCCATATGTATGTGCCTTCAATAAGTATACAGGAGCTAATATAATAATATGTTATATTGGCAGATGCTGAGGTTGAATCTGTGAAGTAGGGATAGCTAGAGTCAGTCTGAAACACATATACCAGGCATCAATCAGCAAATAGATATTCTCTTTAAAATATTTGAAAGTGCTTGAGACAAGCTGCAGTTTGATATGTAGATACACGCACATAAGAGTATGTTACCTCTTAAATACATGCTTTTGATCATGGAACATGGTCTCAGCAATGTCATATAACTGCTTTAAAAAAGTGTCGTATAGACTTTCCATTCATCTTTGTGCACTTGTGCTCGGGTTAGATGCTCCGTGCCCTATGTGTTTCTGTCTGGTAATCAGGTGCACCTTGTGCAAAACAATGCCTCCAGTCACAGGGGGTCGAGAGAATAACCATGAGTGAAGGGGTGGTGGAATGGGGGCCTTAAGTGTAAATGTGTGTGTCTGTGTGTGTGTGTGTGCGCGTGTGTGTGTGCCTTCGCGCATCTCCCTTTTTTTTAACATTTCCCAGACAGACCACCAGCATATTCCTCAGACCACCACCAACATTACACGACACATTAGGGTGGAAACAGTATCAGTGATAAAGCCAGACATCAGATCGTAAACAGTATTACAGCTGTTTAAAACAACACAGGCAAGTGATTACAGTTTGCTGATAATCTGACATTATTAAAAAGATCTTTAATTTGGAGGCAACACAGAAGCAAAGCATGAATTTTGTTCCTGGTCTAGTTCAGTAATAAAGCTTTTTTCTCAGCTTTGTTTGTGTTGTAGTGATCAAAAATAGGTGTTAATGTGCAGTTTGCGAGAAGTTTTGAAAATATAAAACTGCATATTGTGCCATTGCTATATTTAAACACTAAACTTTAAGCATGAGTCTTTCATGATACCTAATTAGGATCGTTTGCACTTGTTTTGAAGTATTCTCTGTGTAAATTACAAGGTCACATTTTGAATAATCAGAAGTGTTTCGCATCGGTTGTGTTTGCAGGGCAATTAGAATGGCAAGAGATCTTCTATTCCTGTCCTTTGTTTATCTGGCTACCTCAAGAACCACTTTAAGGATAATGACAAGTGTCCCTGACATTTTTCTAGCATGTTCACAAAAGATGGGGGCACCATTTTAAACAGTGCATGTTGACTAGGAAGACGAATAATAGAGCAGACATGTACAGGCCAAGCTCACTCACACCCTCATGTCTCAACAGCGCAGCTGACCAGCTGGTGGGAAACATACATAGATGTTCTGACAGTATGAGTTTGCACCAGGGAGCATTCCAAAGGCAGAAATCATTGCTGCACTGATTCTTTATTTATTGTAGTCTGTATTTCCAAATGGTTTGGAGCTACAAAGTTTATTCAATGTCCGAAATCACTTATCATTATAAGGTTTTTTTTCTGTATGTGGCATGTATTGCCATGCAATTTAGCATAAACCTTTGATTGAAATCAAATGTTTTTGTTTTTTTTGTTCTCATCTTTTCTTACCTCAGAAAGCCTGTGATCACCCCGAGTCCCACACAAGTGGTGCTTTAAAGACTCCCCAAACTTTTCATGAGGCCGTCGGTCATGGATAAACACAGAGAAAAGCCATCAAAGAAACACACAATTGCACTGGAATTCCTTGCATTCTTCCCTGAAAAACAGGGTTAAATGTCTGGATCTGGCAAGAGCTCTGTTTTACAAATTGCAATCTCATTGTTTTTTAAGAGAACGCGTGGTGACATTTAAAAGTCTCCATTGTCCAGCCCTCTGACATTCCATGCTGTTTTTTTCCCTTTCTTTTTTTCATTCTCTCCTGGCTGGCAGTTATTTCAATTCTCAACTAAATTGGCTGACAAGCAGACGCAGTGCTATTTCTGTTTGTTTTAGGCAATGAAAACCTCAGCAGGGCTCTTTATGTACCTGTCTCACATCCTTTTAGGGCACTGACTGTTTCCCATAGCTTCTCTGTGCCAGTTTACCCTATATACTTAACCTTAGTGAAGCGTTAGTGCAAAATTACCTTTTTTTGTGGCTTCAGTACCCTAAGAAATGCTCTCAGCCTCTCCCTTTTTCAAAATCCATCAATTCATTAAAGACTCCATTCAGTGTGTGTTTGTGTGTGGCCCAAATGACCACAGAGAAAGTACTGCTGAAGAGACCAGCCCCTTCATTTTGCTTCATGGCCCAGAGACCATAACTCTAAACTAATCATTAACACATGTCATTCTTTATAGCCTGGAATTAGTATTTAAGAGCTTTTAAACAATATCAGCACATAAAAGTAGATGGACTACTTGTCACCTTTTTTATTAGTCTGTTACAGAAATGCTAAAAAAAAAGACATGATGTTGAAAATGATATTTACAAAATTAGTAGCCTCATTTGTATGTTACAGAAGTACAATTGAGATTTTGACCTTAGCAGCTCTGATTTAGACATGGCCTAGGGTCAGACAGAATTAGGTGGAGGTCAGAAGCCTACTGAGGAGTGATTTAAAAGAGCCATGAAATATAAAGTGTTTTTCCTCAAGTTTGTCGTGCTGTTGGCAAAAATTAGTCTATGTGATCTCTTTAGCAGATTGCACCACTCAAATGCCCTTAACATGTCTATTTGTGACCTCTTAACTGTCCATCAAGCTTGGAGGTTAGTTGAATTCCCCAGAAAGCAGTTAAAGCGGTAAAATAAGACATAATAATTCCTAATCCTCTCTGCTTTTGGCTTATCTTTGGTCAGGGAAGTTGTTACTATGCAAATATTCTTAATATAATTCATACCTGAGAAATAACCAGTTGAAAGTGTGTAGTAGAATTTTTTTTTTAATGCAAAGGCGTGATTTTTTTGTCATGCCCTGTTTTGTCAAACAGCTTAAAAAACATTTTAAAGCTATTCTTGCTTGCATTAATGTATTTCCTTTTAATGTGGATGCTGATCAGAATTATATGGCATTAGTGCCACCTTATTAGAGTGAAATCTTACTAAAGAACTGGCTTTAAATTCTACTATACAAAATACACCACTGCAAAACTGTCATAAATGGCTGATATATTATGAAACTTATTAAAAACACATGGATAGAAAGGCTAAATTCAGTAAATTACCAACCAACTTCCATTAAACCTTTTTATACAATATTATTTTATTTGGGGCGGCATGGTGGCTTAGTGGTTAGCACGTTCGCCTCTCAGCACTAGGGATTCCCGGTTCGAATCCCCATCTGGGTGGAGTTTCCATGTTCTCCCCGTGTCCGCGTGGGTTTCCTCCGGGTTCTCTGGTTTCCTCCCACAGTCCAAAAACATGAATCAAGTCAATTGAATTTTTTAAAAATTGCCCCATATAGAGTGTGTGTGTGTGTGAGTGAGTGAGTGTGTGCCCAGCGATGGATTGGCGCCCTGTCCTGTGGCTATCTGCCCAGCACCCGAAACGTTCTCCCCTGGATGGGCATGGGGAACCCCACTGTGACCCTACTAGAGGATAAAGAGGAAGATAATGAATGAATGAATGAATGCATTATTTTATTTGTAATAGTGTCAGCAATAGTATAGCAGCTTTTTACTGTAGGTTAAAATATTTGTTTTATTCTGAAAACTATTTTATATTGTACAATTTTTTAATAAGTTTCATTATCTATTTATTAACTGCATTATTTCATTCATTAAATGAAGATAAAACATAGCTGTCTTTTGTATTTTGGATAGTTATTCATTTTTTATAAATAATTTATTTTGGGCGGCATGGTGGCTTAGTGGGTAGCATGGTCTCCTCTTAGTGCTGGGGATCCATTTTCGATTCCCAATCTGGGTGGAGTTTCCATGTTTTCCTCATGTGTGCGTGGGTTTCCACCGGGTTCTCTGGTTTCTTTCCACAGTCCAAAAACATTGGATTCAAGGTAAATTAAATGCTTTAAATTGCCCCGTCTCGTGTCTGTGTGTGTGTCTGTGTGTGCGTCTGTGTGAGTGTCTGTGTGCCCGTCTGTGTGCCCAGCGATGGATCGGCGCCCTGTCCTGGGTGCATCTGCCGACCCTAGTAGAGGATTAAGCATAACATAAGAATGAATGAATGATAATTCATTTTGAAAGAGAATCAAAAGTTATCTCTTCCTAAAGAAATGAACAAATACAAGTTGATTCCACATGATTAAAACAATAAAATTAATACATTTTAAAAACCTTTTCTTCCTGCCTTTTATTCTTTGGCCTTCCATCTTAATAACACTATTATATGAGCAATTCCTGGTCTTATAGCAGTGTCTACTTGGCCCAATAATCATGTCCGTTTCAGGATACTTTACCTCCTCCTTAATAGTCTAAGGCTTCCATTTACTCAAACTCTTCCCTGTTATCATGTAGTTTGTGGGACAGGTATGGTTTCACCTGACATTTCCCAAGTTCTAAGAGCTTTTTCGACATACTCTGCAATGCTGTCGGATCAGCCTTTTGGCCGACTTTGGAAGAACAAGGTTGGCTGCCATGCAGATGGAGCAGTTTGAAAGATTACACGGTTATCTCCATCCTGTAATCTTCATAAGTCTTCTCAAAAAAGAAATAGTGCACATAAAACCTGTGACCTAACAATTTAAGAACCCTTGTGTTTGCTCCTCTGCATGGAACAGTGCTATTACAGGCTTTAAAATCAGGAGCACAGATGTGAGGACTTCTTTTACGACACTTGTTTTTCTCGCGTCACGCTTTGACATTTGCAAAGGGCCAGGCAGACGGCGGATGTGCCTTATTGACTTGAGTTTACACATTTTCCTTAACCACTTCATAAACCCATATGAGGTGCACTGCTGTAATGAGAAGGGTTTTTTTCTCTCTCTCTCTCTCTCTCTCTCCCTCTCCCTCTCTCTCTCTCTCTCTCTCTCTCCCTCTCACTCTTTCGTCTAGATCAATGGACTGTTTCCATTGTGCAGTGCTCGATATATGATTGCGGGTAGGTGATAAGCTGCAGTTTTAGCAGTGAGGGGTAAATGATGAGTTCTTGCTTAACATAAATACCCGTGGACCAATAGAGCAGTTTGTCTGTTGTCTGGCCCACCAGGGGTATTGCCTTTAGTTTTGGAGGTCTATCTTTTAAAAAGCTTGTGTCTAATAAGACCCCCTTGCTCCCCTGGAGCGAAGGTTGGGGATTACTAGTCTGCCGTTGGTGACAACAAGCTCACATGAGACCCCAAACGTGGGGTGGGGGGTAGGAGTGGTCGCTATGGCCATTGGACTCCTCTAAATAGTTGCTAGGGACCAGGTATCAAAGGTCCACAAGTCACACACAGTCATGGTCATGGAGGGAATTAAACAGCAACAATGAAATTGTTATTTTACAATAATCTGGCTTCTGTGGTGTGGGCCAGGGAGGTGAGGGGGGCACAGCGGGCTTGTTCAGCCTGTGATCATAGGAGCGTGGTACTAACACAGACCCCCCCCCCACCATCTCCTTCTCTTTGCTCCCTGTTCTTTCTATGTCCTTCTTTTTTTTCCCATGAACATCTTTGAATAGAGCCCAGGACTGGCTGTAATCTGCTTTCTCAGGCCATTCAGTTAGGTGTTTGCTTTTTTCCATCTATCTCTTTGGATTTCATTTATCCGATTTGAGGTCAGTAGGGAATATGGTAATATAGTGGGATTTGAAGGTAATTAACTGGTCAAATGAAGGCATTTGGTCCAAAATGACAGCTGATGAATTGGTCAAACTAACATGCTAACTAAGACATGAGACCTTGGGACAACCTTATAATTTCATTAAATGCTCTGAACAATGCACTAAGGTATAAAACAACCTTGCTTTAAAAAAAAAACAAACACTCAGTTAACTTGTTGGCATTCTGCACATCTAGTCTACTGTGTTGTACTGTGTTTTTTTTTTTAAGTTTGATAGTCAAACCATCATGTTTCCTTTTTTTGCCCTTTCTCGTCCAGGTGTCACCTGGTGTCGTGTCTTGGCACAGAGTTCCGCAGAGGCGCAGGTGTGCTGGATATTGCATACGAGTCTCCCTCCCAACTCCTAACCTGTGGATATGACACCTTCATCCGCTACTGGGATCTACGTGTCAGTTTCAGGTACATGGGCTCTCCTCCCTCCACACCTCTTGTGTGTATTCGTATGGTATGTCTCACACCTGTGGACTGTGTGTAGTATTTGCGTCTGATGAAACAGGCCTTTCATATAGTAACAGCACTGCGCTAAATTAGACTTGGAGCTGTCGGAAGAATTGCGCTGTCAGCAGAACCCAGCTTATCTGCGTAGATTAATAAAGTGAGAATAAAGTCAGCGCCAGTGAGAAAGATTAGTGTTTTCAGTTAATCTAATAAGCCCTACTGTGCACAGAGCACCATTTAGACAAAATAAGAGCTTGGACTGAGTCTCCTCTTGGCCCAGTGGACACCATTGTTCCTTCATGCTGCTAAAAAGGACCCCCTCTTTGAGAGGGACTCTTACTGGAGGACTCTGACCCACCCAAGCCTGGAAAACTCGGTGGCCATTTTGATGTGACACTGTGCATCTCCGGGGCAACGGGGTGAGGCAGACAGGACCCCTGCGGCAGGCCTGGGTAGAAGACCCACCTACATTCAATCGCGTAGGGGCAGTCAAGTAACACAAATCAAAGGTGATTGAAAGAGGACCCTAGAGAGTTTTAGAGGAGGCAAACGTCCCCTCTTAGGATATCAATAATTCATAGTGTAACCAGTCAGGGGCCAATATTTGGCCGTTCTACACTTGGCCTGTGGGTAGTCATCTGAAAGTTCTCATTACTGAATTGTTCCAGCACACACAGCTTTAATTGTTAGTGACAGGTGCGAGTGTGAAACGAAAAATGACAACCATTGTTACTGTCATTACACTAATTGTTGTTTTTTCCTGACAAAAGAAGACTTCACCCCATCTTGTTTCTTCTCACATTCTTGTTCTTTACGCTCTGTTATGTTCTGCTCCTGACAGCAAACATATGCTGGGTACTAAGAAGCACACGATCAAACTCTTTTTAATAGGGTCAAGCTCAGGCTCACACTCACAACCGGACTTAATGTGATCTAATATTGTATTTTTAATAATGAATGTTCAGTTTTAGCTATTTATTATGAAAGCTGGTTGGTCTTTTAATTGCCTACTCCATTTTTTTTAAAAAGTGCAAAACTGCCTTTGGTAATTGTAATATATGGAACAAATTTGTGTATTTCGACTCATGTTCTTATTTATTTTGGCAGCTGAGATCTTTCTTTTGGCCGTTCTTATTATCGGTTAATTTGATATGATATTTTAAGGAGAATTGGATAATTTGTATAAAGTTTGGTTGTTGCTTTATAGTACTGTTGTGAGCTGTTCTCTTTGGCATAAAAAATAATTTTATGTTTTAACAGGAAAAAAAATCAATAATTGGAAATAATGAAAAAAATACAGTGCAATACAGAAACCAAATAAACGATCCATGCTTACTTTACTATTTAAACTAATGCCAGATTTATTTAGGCTGAAATGATACTTAAACGTTTCTTTTTCTGCTCAGCTGATTTTATAAGAATAAAATCTTTGATTATATGTCTTTAAAATTTTATCTGTATAGTTATTATTTTAAAAAAAAATCTATTGTTTTTATCAAAAACAGTCAACAATACTAAAGTCAGCTGCAGTTTCAGAGAAAATTTGTATGTTCTCAACATAATGCAAATTAAAACTTGGGAAATAAATCCTAAATATGTCCATGATTTTAATCTTTTAATATCAACATAATCATTTAAATATAATGCATATGTTATAGAAAGAGGTTCATGTCATACATGAGGTGTTCCAAAAATTACAAGTGATTACAACTGTAAAATTTGTTATAGTGCATTAACACTTTGCTTCACTCATGGCCACCGCCTTTGTTAAAATTAAAGACAATATTTTCAAAATAAAAGAGCTTACATCGGCATCCTCTGCAGTCCTGATGTCTACACACCAACCACACTACATTTCCATGATTTATTTATCACCTCCATTAATGGAGAATTGATCTTTATTGGCTTAGCATATGTGCTGATATTTTACCTAACCTTCCCACCTCTTTTCTCGTCTGCATTAAATCATGAGAAGCCTTTTTAGTGTGTTAGCAATGACTGTTCATCCTTACCCCTTTAAATCAGACAGTTCAAGTTCAGGTTTATTTATTTAAATAATGCTCTTTACAACTGAAGATTGTCTATAAGTAGAGTTACTATCTTCTAAACCTGCAATCTTAAACATCAAACCGAAGAAACGGTGTCCAGGAGACACTCACTAGTAATGTTGTTTTCATAAAGAGAAAACTTGTGAGGACCAAAGCTCATTTGTGGTGTTAACAGGTGTAAGACAAAAAAGCTTTAAAAAAATTTTTTTAAACAAATATGTTGTGTGTGTTTGTATATATATATATTTTCGTTGTATTGTGTGTGTGTGTGTGTGTGTGTGTGTATATATATATATATATATAGTACATTATATATTACATTGAACCAAACCCCTGAATTTAAAGAGGTCAGGCTTTAAGGTCATTGCTTAATTATCTTACATAAAAATTTCATGACGTTTAAGGCAAGTTTGTGAGATTATATAAACAGAACAGTATCAAATTATGACACAGTGCATTATTTTGTTGACTTTGTTAGCCTCATAACTCATACATAGTAAATATGTTTATGTATTTATCGTGGATAAGTAAACATCAGTGTATATAAAAAGTTTTTCTCCTTTAATAGGAAATGTGTGATGGAGTGGGAGGAACCACATGATGATGCTCTTTATTGTATCAAGACAGATAAGAATCACATGATTGCCAGTGGCTCCTCCTACTATGGTGTGGTTCGTCTGTGGGACAAACGGCAAACGCGCTGTTTGCAGGTACGAGTTCAAGATGCAGATAGTTTTTAGTTATTACTATAACTATATTACGTAGACATAAAACTTGATGTTGTGTTTGTGTTTAGATGCTATGGGTGTTTGTATTTGATATCTTTCTGTGGTTAATTTTGCAGATGTTCCAGCTCACTTCCATTACCAGCAGCCCAGTGTACAGCCTGTGTTTTAATTCTACTCACTTGTATGCGGCCCTCGACTCATCCTTGCTCTCCCTAGACTTTAAAACATCTGAGACCCAGAGATGGAACAACAAATCTCACATTTAAAGGTGCCTTGGGTTTAAATAAACCCTAACCCTCCTTGCTTTGGTCTTTCTCTAAACTTTAAACGAGCCATTTCCAGAACCCAATTAAATCATTCAAACTCAGTGTGGCCTTGGATTTGTGCCACCAATCGTGGCAGAGTCATCATTTCTCCACTATTTTGTGTCATTGCCTCAGAGAAGACCAAAGGGAGTAGGGTTCATGACCTCCTGTGGCCTGAGCTTTAACTGACTTAACACATTGTCAGTGACCTCTGGGACTTTTAAAACAAACACTGTTCCAAGCTGCCAGAAATGCCCAGTAGGAATTAATACGAAGACATACAGTTCAGGAGTTTAAAGATTTCCAATTATTTGAATCATTGTTTTTACAGTTGTTGCAGTTGGTTTCTTGACTCCGTGCTTTTGTCCTTTGCATTAGTTTAATATGTGTGGACAGCACTTAGACAATTTTCCTTGGTTTTCACAAATAAAGATTTTATATCAATGGTGGGTAACCATCATCGGGGTAATTGAAAATTGTTTTCTAATTGTTTTCTGACAACCTGAATGTCTAAAATATATCCGGCTTGCCCCTTAACCAGACATATAATTGCTAACATTGAACACCTTTAAATCAATAGGTTTAGCAATTCATAACATAAAGACATAAAATCACAATAAACTTTTTGCCTTTCTAAAGAATAATCTCAGAATGGCTCATAATGAGGATCTTGGTAACTTTTAAGGTAGCAGTGTACTCAGCTTTAGCTACTGCTAAGGCTGTTCAAATTAATGTGACTATTATTCTGAAGTGGAAATAGCTAGAAGCAAAAACAGATTAACCACAAAGTAGTAGGCCACACTCTAAGAAGTCGACCACCAAGTGCTAAAATACAGAGTATATTAGAAACACATGTACATGGTTGCAATAGCACCTGCCAAATTCCTAACTGCTGCTGACTGCATATTAGCAAATTTATCTGGAGCTTCATGGTTGAGTTTCCATGACTGAGCAGCTATACATATGTTTGAATCCACAACATGCAGTTGCAAAATGTTGGTGGGAGTGTGACAAAGCTCCTCCATCTGGCAGGCTGATCACCAAATCTGGGTGATGGCAAAGAAAAGACTTCTATATTGGCTAACATTACACAGTGATGTTTTAGAATTTTACAACATTTGTGGAAATACCTTTTATTTTTCATGATTACCATTTTCACATGTTGCATAAATCCTGCAGAATAAGTTACGGGATTTTCCGGAGCTGCACTTTCATGTCTACAGCATACAGCAGTAGATCACACATGCCTTCTTGGAACGTTCATCTGTTAAAAAGATATCAAGGTAACATCACAGTCATGTATTCACTTTGTATCTTGGTTATAAACAACCAAGCATTCTGTTATTGCAAATCTGGTCTGATAATTTAATCATATGATTTTAAGTTCATTTATTCATTATCTTTCACTTAATCCTCTACTAGAGTTGTGGGGGGGCAGATATGGCATGGACAGGGCGCCAATCTTTCGCTGGGCACACAGTCACACACACAAACACACACTATGTGGGGCAATTTGGAGCATTCAATTTACCTTAAAGCCATGTCAGGAAGAACATGGAAACTGAATCCAGATTCGGATTCGAACCTGAATCCCCAGTGCTAAGAGGAGAATGTGATAACCACTAAACCACCGTGCCTTTCTTTATTTTAAGTTTTTAGTCCTTATTGTCTTTCCTGAATCTTTTTAAAACACATTTTGTTTTAGTTTTTTTATTGTAAAATTGCTGTTTAAAAAACAGCTCAGATCTAATTCAGATTTAATCTCTCTTTGCACTGAAGTGCTTGAAACATACATGTCCATTAACCTACAATAGAAATACATTTGTCAGTATAAACACGACATCTCTGGACAAAAAAATGCTGAATTTTACTGTAAAACAACTGCTAGCAACAATATGTCAGCACTTGTAATGTTCTATCCACAAAGCTTTCAGCACAGGCAATGGTGACACCATATGGAAATCTGTGACGTGATACAAGCATAAGGATTCTGGGCAAGCCAACTCAGTTACACAGTTACACTTTTGTTATATCCAGTGTAGATTTTAATAATTTCAGTGGATAAGCATGTGCTCTTATCTGCTGTAAATGCACAATTCTTTTCAGTTGTAATGTATGTTTTGAAACTTTTAACATTGGGCTTGAAAGCTTCAAAGGCAATGACTCCTCTTGTTGTGACATGCATGCTGAGTGACTACACCTAACAAAAATACTGCTGTTAAATGCACAGGAACACCCATACAACTTCTTAGATATTTAATGTAGTTTTAAAGCAGTGTGAATCTCTGATATGCAGTCCAGACATATTGAGAAAGTTGGGTTTGAACATCTTCATTATGTCCTTTAATGCAGATGTGTGTGCTTAATGACTGTGTGTGGTTGTAAAATATCTGGTGGTCATGATGTTGGAGCACAGACATCTGCTAGAGGCATGTAAATGCCAGAATCTTCTCTTAGTGTGTACTAAATCTGATGTTTTACATCACACCGGTGTCTGTCTAAGTGAAAGAGCATCCATAGAATGCAAGTACAGGCCTGCACTGACACAGATAATTCACAGGCCTTCCCAAGACAAACGACTCTTTCCTCTGATGTTAAAGCCCCTGGATTTCACCTGACAGAGGATCACATTGGCAAGGTGTTGCCCCTTAAACATCCAGTCAGGTCCCTTTTCTCTTCCTAATGTCTGTGGAAATCCACAACCACTCTGTCACACCTTAAATAAAACATCAGTCTTAGAGCCTTGTACTACTCAAATTTTAAATGTTTTGGCCTTAAAGAGACAAAGTTGATGATGGTGACAAAATGTGCATAGCAACAGTGTCATGTAAGTTTATAATAATACTAGCTAATTTAATGAACTATTATATTACAAAATATATCTTTTCAAAAAATTTAATGAAATGTTTTGTAGCTTGAATATATTCATCCAAATTAAGCAGGTTTCATACAATGTTATACATTTTGCTGTATATCAAAGGGAAGACTACACACATATTTTATGCAACCATGGTTTCAAATTATCTGATTATCTTTGCACATTGTCACTTTAAAAAAAAAAAATTTTAAATAGAGGAATATATTTTTAACTACAGTGTGACAATAGATTTGTAGCAAAACTATACAATAAGCATAAAATGCATTAAGGAATTTAATTTATGGACAGTGATGGAGCATGTGAGATCATATTTAGTCTGGAACAATCCATTAGCAAATTTCCCACTGAAATTGAAAGGATTGGCTACACCTCCATATGGAGATTGCACAGTCATGCAAGAATTATGGCCTCCCGGGACAAGAAACATCCAATGAATTAATAATAATCTGCTGCACTTGAGCTGTGATGGAAATTAGCACTTAGGTCCATTATGTGTGCCCATACTATTACCTTTACATTATCAAGATGTTCACAGGTACATAGATTGCATTTAGTATTTATTATTAATTTATTTTGTATAAGACATATATATATATATATATATATATATATATATATATATATATATGACCCAAATTACACTTAATTAAAAAAAAAAAAAAAAAAAAACACTATGTTGTTATGACACTATGTTATGACACATATGTTATATCCTGAAATACATTTTTTGTAAACATTTGTCATTGATGCTTTTAAAGATAACACCATTATTGCTGGATTTTTAAGTCAAACAGATACACACAAGGTTAAAGTAAGCCAAAAGGGAATTGTGGTTAAGCAGAGGAACCAGAGAATATAGTGTATCCTTGTGTTCAGGGCACCTTGTAAGAAAAAATGCTAAAGGTGCACAAAGAATATTAAAGTAAAATGCTGAAGGCTGCAAAGCTTGTCATACTCTTTATTTTTTAATGAATTTTTAAATTGAAAGTTCTTATACAAGGAAATTAGTGATTACACAGAGTATGACGTTCAGCATATGTGTTATGTGCTTGTGTATGTGTATTCATCTTACAATTCCGAAAAATTCAAGCGCAATTTTTTATACTTTTTCTAAAATTTCTTTTTTTTCTAATCTATTTTGTAATCAAAATCTACTTTATTATTAGGTCCATTCAATTAAATTTGTAACTTAATAATTCCACAAAACTGTATCATTTTTTTAGTATAATCATTAGACAGTTGTGGGGACATTTGTTCATTGCGATATGATGTATTCTAAAATTAGTTACAATTACATTTGATTGGTTTAATAATTAAGTCTGTGCTTTATGCAACACAACATAAAAGCAGGTAACAAAGTAAAAGAAAATTTAATTTCCAGAGTGAATTCAATTACAGCAAACATTTCCTGTTCTCACCAAGGACAACATCTTGCAGGTCTGTAACATCTAAATGTAATCTGTAGATAGATATATGATCTGAGATTTGCTTTGAAAAATAAATAAAAATTAACCAGAGCTTTTTAACTAATACATCCAATTTATATAACTAAATAGTTAAACAGGTAGAGCATTGTTTTTTTAGCCAGTCACTTGAATTGTGAGAGACTTAATAGTCAGAATCAGAATATCTTTATTGTCATTACACCTGGTATGAGGAAATTAAGGTGCACTACTCTCAGGTATTACAAAAAGTACATTTTATATACAAAGTACAAAAACTATAACATAACAAATTACAATAAAGTTAATAATGTTTTTTTTATTTTAAAAAAATTGCAAAAATAGCAAATAAAGGTGTACAGAAATGTACAAATAACACACAAACAGATCCTTATGTCATTAGTTATAGACTTGTACAGATTCTAAATACAATCGAATTTACAAATATTGATTATTTAGTAAGCAGCAACTATACTGTACAAAGAGGGACCTATTTTGAAGTACACCTTTTGAAGTTATATTTGTTAGATTTATAAAACATGCTGAAACACATTGTTAATTCCCAGAACTTTGTGAAACATGCATGGTGTAAAACTTCAAGTGTGGTTTTGTAATTGCAATTAAAGTTAAATCTATCCAATTTCACACTCTCTGTGTTCACCTGTACTTCTGAACCACAAAGAAAGCAGAGACTGTAACCCGAGCACGTCTTAACAGCTAGACTATGTTTTGCTTGGCCAAGTTCACTGGACATAAATGAAATCAAGGACTTCCTTTTAGTGCAGGTGACCCCTGTTTCCTACAGGATGATGCCTCTGCTGAGGTGCATTAGCTTGTGGTTAAGTATCGCGTGTCAGGGCCAAATAACACAACCAGCAACCCAGTCAGGCATCTCTGGGGGTTTGGCGCTATTTTTACACAATACTGCCATCTGAAGGTCATAAGGAATTTTACATTACCCCCCGAGTTGAGAAATCCAAGCACTCAAAACTAGATATTCATGCATTCATTATCTCCTGCTTAATCCTCCACCTCTACTACTCTAAATTTTGTAAACTGTGCAGCACAGTGCTGCAGTGGTTAGCATGTTCTCCTCTCAGCACTAGAGATCCAGGTTTGAATCCCATTCTGGGTGGAGTTTCCATGTTCTTCCCGTGTCCCTGTGGGGCAACTGGGTTCTCTGGTTTCCTGCCACAATCCAAAAACATGGATGAACTGGCTGCTCTAAATTACCCCATAATCTATAGTCTGTGTTAGTGAGTGTGTGCCCAGCAATGAATTGGCACTCAAAACGTTCTCACTTGGATGGGCATGGGGAACCCTCCAGCGACCCTAGTCCCCATTATAGGATTAGGTGAAAGATAAAGAGATGAAATGAGACATTGTAAACACTGGTGTGGTATCCTGCCAGAACAGTGGCAACTGTTAAAGCAATAGGGGTCAAAGGTTTTTGGTATTACAGTGTATCTGTTGCATTTCATACAAATTTGCTTAATCACCATTCATCTATTCACCTAGCCACAGATAAAGCAACATCACAAAACTTTGCAACATTTTGTAATGGTGCTGGATACTAATAAATATCTGGTGGAGCCCATGTAAGTAATCAAACACAATTACAATAAGTACTACAAAATGTGAATATTCATGCACTGGGTGTGTGCAAAATCCTAATGACTGTGTTTATGATCAGATTTAAATGTTTAGTATTTCTCATGTACGGTTTGTGGAACATAATTTAGAGTTCTGTAGAGATATACTAATCTTTATTTTAAAAAAATAAAAAAATAAAAATAAATAAAAAGATCACATTCTTAATGTGAGTAAAAGTGTAATCAGGAAACAGGCCTTTTTTAAAAAAAATTTTTTTTAAAAATAATTAAAAAAAACATTTGAATATTTGTTATTTATCATGGACAGTGTGAAAAGGCAGATAGATCTATCTGTCATACTTTTCTCTTTAGAAGTAATGTGTCTTGCATTATAATAGATCTGAATCCGAGAGCAAAGAAGATGACTCAGCTTGAGCCCACCGTGCTTCTCCACCTCTCCATCTTCTCTGCTGTGGGAGAAGACCAGGAGCTGTCAATCATTTGCTCGCATTGAACCTTAAGAATATATGCTTTTCATAAAGACCGCCAGCATTTCTTTTCATGCAATCTCACAAGCACTTAGTGGAAACCAGCTCCTACTCAAAGAAAGAAAATAAATAAATTTGAAGTAACTCAAACCTACTTTGCAAATCAGTCAGTAGATACCTGATTGTCACTCCAAGAGTCGGGGACTAATCCTTTTGTGTTTCTATAGGATTACTTGCGCCAGATCCCACTCCCCCTTTGGCACTGCATGGGAGAATAGCCAGATTAAGGGGATTAGCTTGTATCCTCCTAACTTGTCAAGCCGGGATGTAAGAAACCATTGACTTCTCTTTTCTAAATGAGAGAAGTGCCTAAAAAAAGAAATGAAAGGCACTGAACAAGAAAAATTCCTGCCAGAACAATGTCATTTGTTTGCTTTTGTTTCTTTTAACTCAAGGCGTGGTTCAAAGAGTCTTATCTATGATTCAGTTGTCCAGAAATGATATGATAGAAATGGTAGGAAACGGCACATTTTTAAAGAGAAATTGAGTGTAAACCTATAGTCCAGTGTCAAAATATTATTTTCTGCAAAAAATGAACAAATAAGAAGTCTTTAGTTAATCATTTAAATTTAACTCTTTAGTTGATCACTTAAATTTAAAGTTAAGATAGCAAAAAAAAAAAAAAAACACTGAGCAAGAGTTTTTATAAAGTACCTTTACAAATTTCTTTATTTTGTTATTTACTTAGTCAAACGTTTTGATTTTTGGTTTCTTATATTTGCACTTAAGTAACAGAATTAAAAAGTAATAAAATTCTCCCACCATAAATTATAAAAAGCAATAAAAAAGAAATGTGGCCAAATCACCAGTTACCAAGACACATAAAACACAAAAGAAAATGTTTTAGTGCTTCAGAATAAACATGTTTTCCTTATAAGATTTTACTCTAGACATATTCATCTATTGTTCTTAAAGTGGTTTAAGAAATTTTAAAGTTTAATGCAGTCATGTGATTTGTCATCAAAGTTTCTAAAAAGCCTCATGAATAACAAGTGCATTTTTTAAAACTAAAATAAACATAGGAATAGCGCCCTCTAGTGTATTATTATTATTGTAGCATGTAGTTTAGCCAGAGGTTTCACACCCATTATTTAACACTTAATCTGTAAACATAGTGCTTCAAGTGGTTGAGTGGTTGATTGAGTATATAATTTATGCAGTACTGATTTTTTTTGAGAATGCTTTATAAAATGCCTATTTATAAAATCACTATTTAAATACAAAATGTCCAGAGGCAAAGTTCATAAATTCTGTTAAATGTCTTCATATAAGATTGAAAAAGGGCCAAAACAGTGGTGTACTGGTTAGCACATTTGCACATCAGCGCTGGGGATAAGGGTTTAAATCTTGATCTGGGTGGCGTTTTTATGTTTCTTCCACAGTCCAAAAACATGGATTCAAGCTGATGTGACTGCTCGAAATTGCCCGTATCATAAATTGGCACTATATAGGGTGAGTGACAGGGGTTGCGGCCCTGTTCTGGGTGTATATACCCAGCACATGAAATGTTCTTCTGAGGATGGGCATAGGGACCCACTGTGACCCTAGTAGAAGATTAAGCAAAGATGATATGTAATATTAAATGAGAAATTAAAATTTTAGACTTTGCCAAGTAATGAATAATGTTTTAATGAGTTATATCATTTATTTATAATGAAGTATTTAATTTTTATATAATGTCAAAAGTACTATGTAAGCTTGGTAAGAAAATGGTAAAGTCGTTTTTCAAAGCTTTTTAAAATCCTATTATTTAGAATTTCAATAAATTAGTCTATGTAATAGGGGCGGCATGGTGGCTTAGTGGTTAGCACGTTCACCTCTTAGCACTAGGGATTCCCAGTTCGAATCCCCATCTGGGTGGAGTTTCCATGTTCTCCCCGTGTCCGCATGGGTTTCCTCTGGGTTCTTTGGTTTTCTCCCACAGTCCAAAAACATGGATCAAGGTCAATTGAGATCTCCAAATTGCCCCATATAGAGTGTTTGTGTGCGTGTGTGTGTGAGTGTGTGCCCAGCGATAGATTGGCGCCCGGTCCTGGGTGTATCTGCCCAGCGCCCGAAACATTCTCCCCGGATGGGCATGGTGAACCCCCTGCGACCCTAACATAGGATAAAGCGGAAGATAATGGATGGATAGTCTATGTTATGATAAGAAAACATTTCATTTCTTTTCATGCAATTTAGGAAAAATGGGACCTTGTGGAAAGCAGGTGCGTTTAACTGTGGAATACAGAACCTTCAGTCTTGTTTCCATTATATGGCTGATATAATGGAAGAATAGTTTAGTACAGTACAGTACAGTACAGTCTATTATGTTATATTATTAAACAGTACGATATAGTATAGTCTATTATAGTATAGTACAGCACAGTACAGTGTGTTATGTTATATTATTGAACAGTACAATATAGTATAGTCTATTATAGTAGAGTAAGTTCAAGTTCAAGTTATTTATTTCTATAGCGCTTTTTACAACAGTACATTGTCACAAAGCAGCATTACAGAATGAAAGGCCTTTAAACCCCCAAAGAGCAAGCCGAAGCGACAGTGGCAAGAAAAAACTCCCTTTTATGTTGTTATTCAAGGAATAAACCTTGGGAGGACCAAGACTCAGTGGGGGACTCATCCTCCTTGAGCGGCCAGGCAGCAACAACAATGTAGTACAGCACAGTACATTATATTATGTTATATTATTGTACAGTACAATATAGTATAGTCTATTATAGTACAGTACAGTACAGTTTAGTATAGTATAGAATAGTAGAAACATAGGAATAACCAATATCTCGTTAAATTAATTTTACATCACTTGTTTACATTAAATAGAAAGTTGTTTACGTGTGTTCTTCATTAGCGCCTCAGATTTATTGCTGTACCATTTCTATAGCTCTATTAATTTTATTAAACAAGCCATATCCATGCCGTTATTTTTTGGGTCGTTGGGTTTTAAGTACAATATACAAATTATAAGCAGTTACTACACGATATGAACAGTAACTTAAAGTATATCAGTTGAATCGACGAATAAACTTATATTTTGGTTTTATTGAACAGGTAAAATGCTGTTGTCCTGTTAATTCTTGTGTGAAATTCATTTTCAAACCTAAACAGTGTCTCGGTAGTTGGGGTGAAACTTCTCAGACAAGGAACTCACATTTACAAAAAAACTAAGTTTGCGTGAAGGTAGCACCAGTCACACCCGCCGCAACCTCACCAGCTGTGTCAGCGACGCTGCTCGCATTTGATTGACGGCTCGGTTAACAAATGACTTAACGGGATTACTGTAAAACCAGGAAGTTTCTTCTTGAACCGTCCAATAGCAAAGTAAGAAGAAGGCGGGACGTGGTATACTTTGAGACTTCTTGGGTTAGCTAGCTGGCTAATTAGTTGAAGAAATAGAAATTAACTTCCAGGTGGCGACGCGTTCGGGAATTAAATGTCCTGCCGCAGCGCAGATGTACGCACAGGGACAGGACAGCGGGCACCGCGGGAGAGGGAGAGGGAGAGGGGAGCGTTTGGAATAATGGCTCTGCTTCTCGTGAACGCCGTGAGCTCGACCGCCGCGGAACCGCTGATCTCAGAGGTAACGCCGCAGAGTTAGCCGCTTAGCCAGCCGGCTGCGTGCGAGCCTCCGCTTCACCTTTGTTGTGGTCGAGTCGAGTGTGTGTGGTCTTTAATCTGATGCGTTTCAGCAGTGACAACAAAGAAAAAACACTGTCTTCATTTCCGTACTTTATACTCTCCAACTAAACAGTAGATCAGCTCAGAGGACTGCTTAATGTCTGCTTTATGAGTTGAAAGTGCAGCAGCGTCGCTCTGCTGGTTGATTAATAACACCAATCTGGTTTCGCTCATGTACAGTGTATAAAAACAGAAACGTATATAACCTTTACTTCTATGGACAAATGTTTGTAAAATAAAACTAAATTTCACGCTTCAGATGTGGTTTTGACCTTACATACAATTGATCACAAACTTTTTTTGTACAATTTGTATCACAGACTTCATATTAAAACAAACCTAAGTGAAGTAACAAAGCTCGTGAAGTGAAATAACGTGTCCTTCTTTTTAAACAGAAGGCTTTTAAAGTTTCTCAGTTTAAAACATGAGCTGTATGGGAAAAGGTTGTAGAGAAAGGGAAATATTCATTGGTAGAGTATTGTCCTCGGTAGTGTTTTCTATAAAGAAAGTGTTGAATGGCTGCGAGTTTATCGGCAGCGCAGTTTCCTGTTTAAACTCCTCGCTCGACAGTTTGACAGACAAAAGAATGGCTTTGCCGAGCTTAATTTAATATTTACTGCTGACCCCAGGTCTATGCTACTGTACATTGATTGTACAGTGCTGTCCTTGTAATCTTATTGTAAAAATTTACTTACTGATATCTTCCTGTTACATATATTAATATTGTTGAATTGATGCCCCCCTATTTTATCATGAAGCTAAATACTTTTTTTATGCTGAACTGGACATATTCTAGATTACAGTCCCGCTGGAAGACCCAAGGACAACCTTTTTTTAGTCCTTGATGTATTTCCAGTCCTTGACTACAGGTTTCCTGCAGCAGCGATTCTTCAGCTTTGTTTTTTCCATTAAAGACTGATAAGAAAAATAAATTTAAACAACTTCTCTGTTTTTTACATTAATATGATTTAGGTTTATTTACAAATTTATGAATGTATAGCGAAGTAGCAAATACTTTTTATATTATTAACTTACAATTTGTATTGTTCATTCATTCCTATCTTTAATTTAATCCTTTACTAGGGTGGTAGGGGCGTTCTCCGTGCCCATCCAGGGGAGAATGTATGTATGTGTGTGTGTATATGTACAGTGGGTTGCAAAAGTATTCATACCCCTTGAACTTTTCCATATTTTGTCACATTACAACCACAAACATAAATATATTTCACTGGAATTTAATGTGAAAGACCAACACAAAGTGGTATACAATTGTGAAGTGGAATGAAAGTTATACATGAATCAACAATTTTTTTACAAATAAAAAACTGAAAAGTGCGATGTGCAAAATTATTCAGCCCCCCTGAGTCAATAC
>JAFMOD010000250.1:4201937-4219793 GCA_019802435.1 Corydoras maculifer
ATCCCCATCTGGGTGGAGTTTCCATGTTCTCCCCGTGTCTGCGTGGGTTTCCTCCGGGTTCTCCGGTTTCCTCCCACAGTCCAAAAACATGGATCAAGTTAATTGAATTCTCAAAAAATTGCCCCCTATAGAGTGTGTCTGTGTGAGTGAGTGTGTGCCCAGCGATGGATTGGCGCCCTGTCCTGGGTCTATCTGCCCAGCGCCCGAGACGTTCTCCCCTAAATGGGCATGGGAAACCCCACCGCGACCCTAATAGAGGATAAGCGGGAGATAATGAATGAATGAATTTTGACATTTACTGTTTAACTTGGTAACTGGTTGCCTCAAGCTAATTATCTGGAGTTATTTTGCAAAAAGGTTTATTCACTCTACTTTATTACATGATTATTGTTCACCAAGCTCTTTAGTTTAGTTAAAAGTGAGGTCATTGAAATTCAGCCATGTGGTTATCGGACTGTCACGGGCCACTTTCATACTTGGTAGTGAATTTTAATACAAATAAGATTGTGACGATGTGTCCTTAATCTAAACAGCTAGATTAAATTTCATACCACTGGTAAAATGTGCATTTGTGTTGGGATTGTACTTCATCATCTTTTATATAGCATACTTGTTTTAAAGGCACAGCATATAACCCTATTAAAATAAATCCTGTTCCTGCCAAGGTCTTCTTTAATCTACATAAACTCACAAAAACAACATGAAGTTTTTTACTTTTTTTTTGTTTTGTTTTTTCACCATTTTAATACTAACATTTTTTTAAATTTATAAATAGTACTAGGTTTTAGTTAAGTTTGTTATATTTTATTGATCTTACCGTATTTTGAACATTTAATTATTGAGTATTTTTTTTTAATTATAATCTCAATATTGGTCAAATGGTTGTAGTTATAAATTATGTTGTAAATAAGCAGTCATAGTAAATAAACAGATATATTAAATTAACAAGTTTGTTCATTGTCTAATATATGTTTCAGTGAAAACATGATAAACATTTTTTAAAACTTTTGCATAATACTTTATGCATGTTTGCTATGTGTCTGTTAAACTTGACTAAAGATGCAGCGCTCTCATCCTGTTTACTTGAATTCTCTGGCATGTGTTCCTACATTCTAAATACTGTGAGAGGGGGCTGCAATGGTCTGTGTGTGCATGTCTAAATTGATACCAGCCATCAGACTCTGGGAGTACACATTGCGCTGGACCATGTGTAGCTGTAAAATAGCCTATAGCCCTTGACCTTCATTTAGTCTGTGTCTTTCTGAACTGGTGTAGCAGTTATATCTTCCCTCAGGAACACACTATGCCTTTTCTTATCGGTCACCAGAAGGTAATTTAGGTCAAACTTGCAATAGTTTGTATTATTTTACATCTTTTATTTAAATTTCAAAGATTATGTTCCTGTAGTGGAATAATACTGATTTTATTTTTAAGATTTGCATAAAGCTATTTAGTCAGATACAGTGAACATGCTTTTTGTAGCACTTTGTATTTAAAGTTTATATAAGCAATTGTTACAAACAACTGTTCAGTTGTATAGCTTGGCCAAAAACATTTATACCTATTTGTGTCTCTCAACACCTGCAGAAATAAGTATTTCTAGTAATCTTCGTTTAAAATCTGCTTATTTGTAACAATTTAATGAAGTGACTTTACTAAGGCTGCTCGGACCACTAATTTTCATGATTGACAAAAAAATTGTTTACAGCATTTAAATGAGTATCATGAGGATTTTGACTCATTAGGTAATATCAGTAACAATACTTTTGAAATTATAACAGCAAATTCTAAAAGGAAAATGTCAGGACACAGGTGAGAGTTTTAGGTCTAAACTAGAGAAACGTTTTTTCTAGGGGGCAGCTTGCATGTGTGGGTATATTTCCCAGTAAACACTGGAAGAAATCAATATTTTTTATTTTACATTATTGTTAATTGTTTTCATATAAAACATGTCAATTGATAGTTTTTACACAAGTCCTGTGTAATTTGTAATATCTTAAGTGTTTTGTATTTCTGTAGAACAAGTTGATTTGCCTTGGACTAAACAACCAGAGCTACATCTGTGAGTCAGGCCACTGCTGCAAAGAATCTCAGTGCTGCAGCTACTACTATGAACTGTGGTGTAAGTACTTGAAAAACCTTATTTGGTAACTTTACATGTATACATTTTTAAAAATGGTGTCAGGATTTAAACTAAATATTAAATTTAGGATTACTATGCTTCATGAGTGTTAATGTTGAATAATGTTAGAATCTATAAATGGAAATATTCTGATACCTTGAAACTCAACATCAAATGGTTCTAGAATTGCATTAAATTTAAGGAGTTGAGTTTCCAGGTATTTTTCTTTCTGTAAGAGTGTATGAGAAACTGTAACAACACTCTCATATTTCATTTTTGCCGTTATAAGGATTACTAGCAATAAAATGTACAGGAACGCAAGAAATGGAATTTCACTGATCAAGAGTTCTGTGTATTTTATTGCCAGTAATCCTTATAACGGCAAAAATGAAATATTAGGGTGGTGTTATAGTTACATTATATTTGTGTTATATTCAGTGTGCAATTGAATTGAAAGGAGTTCAGTGTGAAATGAATTATCAGGTTTCGCAATACATTCTTACAAAAAAATTTTTTTCAGTATGGCATTCTTTTATTATTTACACTTTGTGGTTGTTATCTGTATAAAAGTAAACAAAGATTGTGTACAATTATATATTGTGTACTTTTTAACCCTTCCCTGCATCACTCAAGCTCTGGTAGGCCTTTTGGGTTCAGACTTAAATCCTTATCTTGACCATTACACAGTAATTCCGCTGCATGTTTTGTGGAACAAAAATACACTCAATAAGTTACAGATTGCACTTTGTTTAAAACAACACAGAACATCTTGGCATTATGTTGTTTATGTAACAATCAGAAATTGAGTGTTTTTTTTCTTAAATCTGATTGGCTGAACCATTTGTCTAGCCATGACATTATTCATAATAGAGCATGCCTCTGACTGCTTCGCAATGCGCGAAGCGTGTAAACTTGGTTGAACATTATTTTACATTATGCACCATAGAAATGAACATACTGGTTAAAATAAATAACAATAAATGATGAGCACTAAGCCAGTATCCTATTGCCTTAGTTTTAATTAAACACATTTATGAATAAAAAAAAATTGCAATGATTTATAAAAGCAATAAGGCACTCAAGGTAAATTCTGAGGTTTGTGCTTAACAACACCTCTTTACAGTGATTTATTTACAATATTGCATGACCTCTCGTGCCTTATTTCTTTATTAACTCTACCAAAATGTTAGAACTTCAGCAAAAAATCTTATTAGTTCACTCTTACTAAAAATGGTATGTTTAGTAATATTATTGTATTGTAACAGGAAATTAAGTTATAACTTATTTAATGTTTTTAGTATGATTTAATTCAGTATTTTGGCTTGATTAGTGAATTGCCAGTCTTATGTTTTTATATTCTCTAAATAATGGTTGCCCTTTTTTGTGTTAAATTGTATGTTTGAAAAACTGGAACCACCAACAGAGAATTATTACTTGTAGTAGTTTACAAGTAATCAGTTTAAAAAGATTAGTTATATTACTTTATAGAGATACATGCCTGCTGTTGAATGATTATATAATTGAGTAGTAATTAGTAAAATTACCACCTTGATCAGGAACAGAAACTATGCATTTACGCTACAGCAAAAACTCCATCACAAGACATTGTATGTTTAGTTTTTTTTTTAATATGCTTTCCTTAACTGGTTTCCAAAGTGTAGTGGTTATTACATTCACCTCACATGCAAAACCCTGTGGTTACTTTTTTTTCCCAAGGTGGGACCAATAAGAGTTATCTTATCTTAAAGTCGAAACAAAAGCAAACATATAAAGTGTGAATGTATGTCAAAAAATAATGGCCATACAGTAATATTTTGTTGGATCGCCTTTAGCTTTGATTACAACATGCATTCTCCATGGCTTTTTTTAAAAAATTTTAAACAAGTATTTCCAACATTTATTTCTATCCAGAGTTGCATTTATTTTTCCTCAAGATATTATATTAATGATTGGAATTTGGACTACTGTGCAAAGTCTTGCACATCCAGCACATCCCAGAGATTCGTAATAGGGTCCAGGTCTCCCTAAATTCTGTTAGAATTCCAGCCCGATGAATCCTGGCATTGTCATCTTGTATTAAGCCTGTGCCATCAGAAAAAAAAAAATTGTTAATGGAATAACCAGGTCAATTCTTTATATCAGGTCGTCAGGTAAAATCATTATTTGAGCGCATAACATTGTTGAAACCAGACCTGAACAGCTGCTACAAAGCTGAGGCTCATCGCAGCTGTTTAGTTCCAATCCCTTGTGTTCCCTTTGCTCTCTTTGTTCTTTTCACTATTAAACATATGATGTCTTCCCACTGTTCTTTCAACGTTTATTTTTAATTAAGCATGTCAGTTTTACCTGAACTTGACAAGCAGTATTTACCATGTTAAAAGGTATGAGTCTTAAGATAAGAATATACCTTTCATAGTCACGCCATGGGGACATTCAATTAGTTATAGCAACAAAGAGACAGAAACACAAATGTTTTTGAAATGTACAATGACACAAAATTGCACAGCAAAAAATATTGTACATAGACTTCTTATGGTAGTTAATGGTTTGATATTAATGTGCTATTATAAAAACTTTAGGACTTTAATTTGTGTTTACCATTTTTGTAATGAAATGCTTTTAGGACAGTGTAAGTGTTTTCTCTAATATTTGATTATAATGACATTAAATTGCCAACTTGTTTGGCATTTAAAAGCAACCTGCAGTGGCTAACTCATAATAAATCTCCTCAGATCAGGAATGACACTGTAGTTTGTTATTTGGTGCTAGACACGCTGAGGAGCAAATCTGAAATATTAATAGGGCTGATCTAATTTTTGCGATAATTATGGCATGACATTTGCTGAGTCAAAGAAGCACCCCCTACTCACGCTTTCTTTCTTTCACTCCTTCCCTTCTCTCTCTTCCTACCCCCTCTCTGTTTCGTGTAACAGTCAATTCAGCTGTCCCAGACTGGGCTTGTCTCATATGTAACCCAATCAGCCCAAACCCTGTAAACAAATGCCTAGAGTGTCTGTATATGGAAATGTAGTGCCCACTGTCCAGAAATGGCTGTGCTTTATTTTCACACACATGAATCTCATGATGCCATTAATCCTGTTTTTTTTCCACTGACTATCAGGAAGTCTTACCAATTTTTTTTTGTTTTGTTTGCAAGAGTTGTTTTACTAGAATATCATATAACTGCTGAGCAACAGTCTTGTTTGTTTTTTTTTTTTTTTGGCACTTTAGGTCTTAGCATTTTTTTATTTTATTTATTTCTTTATTTTACACAATGGAATGAACAGGGTTTTCAAGAAATCACTGTATGTCACTAGATCCTGTGAATTATGAGGTAGATACATTAGTGATAATTGTATTAATGCCACATGTTCACTAATGCTACAACAAATACTGACATTAAAAAGCTACACCAACAAGCAGACTACAGTTTGTCTTCTTTCAAAATAACCAAAAAATAAAGAGGGGGAAAAGCCCTTACATATGGCCATGTTGAGTGCAGTGCAGGTTCAACCAAATCTTATCATTTAGAGGCACCAGTAAGGTACAGAGGAATACATTTCTGGTTCTGAATGTATTTACCAACAAATGTGGTGGTTCTTTATTTATTTAAAAATTTCCCCCTTGGTTCCGTTTATGCTTTCCTTTAAAAATCATGCTCTTGTCTGGAATGCCAAATCAGGGCATAATTAATATGGCATTGACTACAAAATGACAAAACATCTGTTGTCTTTAAGCAAGTCATCAGCATTTCAATTTAAAAGACGCAAAGTGCCAAATTTGAAAGAATTATTATTCGTGTTCAGCTTAAAGAAATATATTGCAAAGCGTTTAATCCTTCGTCATCTACACTAAATGAGTTTAAGAAAATGTTTAGAACAATGGGAGAGATTTGAGTTTAAAAAACAGGCATGGAAATATCTGCTGAATGTTTGACCATTGAGTGCGCAGGCCGTATTTTTTTGGAACCTGTCATGTTTACTGTGGCCATACTCACAGGTGCTTAGCACTACATTGGAGAAAATCTGTCACTTGAC
Organism: Corydoras maculifer; assembly: GCA_019802435.1. NCBI lineage: Eukaryota > Metazoa > Chordata > Actinopteri > Siluriformes > Callichthyidae > Corydoras > Corydoras maculifer. Next base: position 4,208,097 of record JAFMOD010000250.1, read on the forward strand.
AGTTTGCAACTGCATTGTAGTTAAATGCAACTTTAAAACTGTATTATGCAATATCCAGATTTTGCACAAGAATGATCCGAGTTCTTTTGGTCTGAATGGGCCTGACTTAAAAAAAGGGTGAAATTCCTATAAATGTTAAGACTCACTGTAAATGAAGATTTATTATTTAAAAGTATTTGCTTTGACTGTTTTCTGATTAAAAATTATTTACACAATAATTGTTTTTAGGGTTCTGGCTGGTCTGGACTATCATTATCATATTGAGCTGCTGTTGTGTATGTCACCATCGTCGCACAAAGCATCGCCTTCAACAGCAGCAGAGGCAGCATGAGATCAATCTCATTGCTTACAGGGAGGTGAACAACTACTCCTCTCTGCCATTCTACTTCAGTAAGTGTCTGCTTACCTTATAAGAAATCTATGTTATGATTTTGTTAATTGTCTTTTAGAACCTGATAGCCATGCTTCAAGATTCAAACTGTACATATAATTATTTGGCTTAATATGTTCTATGAAATAAGGCTTTGTTATAAACAAAAAAGTAAGCTATTAATATATTGTGGGATGTAGATGTCTGTGACGATCTAAACATCTTTGTTACCTTTTTCATCTTCAGGGTTTCTGCCTAGCTACCTCTTACCTGCATATGAGGAGGTGGAAAACAGACCACCGACACCTCCTCCCCCATATAGTGCCTCTCAGCCTGGTCAGAATGCAGATTCTGTGTGTCTTGAGCAACCTGCAGAGCTTTGCCCATCATTGCAGTGCAACTCCATGGCCCCAGCATCAGAAAGCAACTCCACTGGACACTGTGGTGAGGAAACCCAGTGCCCTCCTCTTCACTGTCCATCAGGAGAATCCCACAAAACCTTTCTTGAGGAGGATGGTCAACAGCAACCGATTGCTCTGGCCATTTCAGTTGAAAGCACAGAGCACGTCAAAGAACCCTCAAAGTCTGAAGAACAGGGGTTTGATTCTTATACTGAGAACAAGGACAAGCTGACTGGGCGCCATAGACGTTTTACTGGAGACTCAGGAATTGAGGTGTGTGTGTGTAGAGGTGGTCCCGGTGATGGTGAAGATGAGGAGGAAGAAGATATCAAAGAGCTGGAAGGACTGCTGGACAGAGAGGGGTTAAGCAGGCAAGACTTTTGTGATAGCTGCAATCCCCATAGCAATGGCCTCCCAGCTTCGGCTGATGAGGAGCAAGGCTTTGCTGGGACAGAGAGGAGCCCCGAACACAGGGAGCCTCCCCTTCAACGGCCCCCAATCTGCCTTCATTTACATACCATCAACGAACAGGAGGCTTCTCAGCATGGCAGCAATGTAGAGCCCCAAATTTAAGCACCACCTTAGACTATAGACTGTGGAACGCTATCTCCCTTTACTCTTTCGCTCTGATGTTGTGGTTTGTGTATGTGCATGTGTGAGAGATTTTAATAAATCCACAAATGCATTTTTAAAAAATTAGATTTTGGTCAATTCCACTGCAGTGAGTTTTTAGGAATTTTCATTCTAATACAGGATAGTTGTATTGGAGTTGACACAGGCACAAAACATGTTGTCATGTGAATTCACTGCTGTAAATTTAGATTTTTCTTGTGGATATGGGACATTGCTAGTTTTAAGTCTGGTATTATTGTTCTAAAATTTAAGTTTAAATCTAATTTTCTGGGGTCAATTACACACTTGGGTATATTTACCAGTAATGTCTTTATTTCACATCAGGCATGCAAGGTTGTGTCCTTCTGCTCCACATACATAAGCTTTTGTAGAAATACAAATTTCCAAAGTGAACTCATCAGTGTCTTCACCATTTTGTACCGTTCCTAGGGAAAGTTTTTGGTGCCTTCTGTTTTGATGATCTCACAATACAGCTTTAAACTGGTGCTGGAAGTAGTGCAATTTATCTATTCTTATTTACAATATTATTTATTTGCATAAACTAATGGCTAGTTTGCAATGAGTCTGCAAAGTCTACTGACTAGCAACACCTGCAAAGTTAAGTTTTCAAATTGGTTTTTTTTAACATGGGCATGCGGCTATGAGCCTGAGGGCCTGAGGTCATTTGGCAGACGCTTTTATCCAAAGTGACTTACACGTATCCCTGACTTGGTTGGAGTCAGACAGATATAGCACCCTTGGAGCAATGAGGATTAAGGGTCTTGCTCAAGGAACCACATTGGTAACATCAGTGGACCTGGAATTTGAACCCACAACCTTCAGATTGATGGCTTAATACCCCAGCCACTGAGCTACCGTACTCCTGGCTATCCCAGTTAATAATAGCTTGATGGCTGAAGGGTTTTACACTTGCGTGTGCACAAACGATCTTGGGACAATATTGTATCTTTAATTCAATTGACAAGCATGTTTTGAATTGTGGGAGGAACCCAACTCTCCACTGACATGAAAACATGCAAACAGAAAATACCGTTGCCACCCATGCTGTAATCAGTCCCATGGAATCTTTTTGCCGTGACCTGTTAACCGAAACGCAACTATCCCACACAACATGGCCGTTATTTCACAAATTATTTATTAATTGAAAACCCACATTGTCTTAGTTTTTTGTTTATTTACTTCTAATGTCATATGTGTTATTACTAACAATTTATAATAACTATTTTACTACTAAAAAGTAGTAATGTTTTCTTCTAGATGTCTAGTAATTTCCTTTACCTTATATCCCCCAGTTTATATTAAAAATCAGCCTACACCAGTAAATTGTTTTTGTAAAAAATGAGTATACAAATCTTTGTTTTGTAAATCTCTCCAATTACTCATATACTAAGTAAACTAATCAGATGTTTAAACAAGTATGAGAAAAGGAATGATCTAGATAAAAGCTACTCTGCTTCCTATAAAGGATAAAAGGTAATACTGTAAAAACCTTAGATGCAAGAAAGAACACCTCATTTATGTAGTGCAAAACTATTCTGTAGCCTTTGTCAGCTTCTGTCAGTACCTTGTATGTTTTCTCCTTTGTTCTGAACAGAAGTCTGTCAGAGATTTTGAATACTGCACTGTATTGGTGCAAGTGGGACTGCAAAGCTCAAATGAAATGTATGCTAAATTTCAATTTCATTTCTTGATGTGTGTGTTTTCTGAACTAATTATGACCCTTGGTAAAGATGGTTTTAATTGATTCTGGGGAGGAATGTAAACATCTGTATTGAACTAGTTTAATGTTGCACAAAATATTTGATTCACTTTGCTCCATTTATCACCACTAATCACTGCTGAAAGCAAAATACAAAAAAATGCCTTGACTTATTTTAAGTTTAATTGGGCATTAAATAAAATATCCTCCCATAATATACATGGGCAGCTTTTACCAACAAGCTACACATTATTCTTTCCTGCACAACTTTCAAGTTCATACAATTCCAAATGTTGCAAAAACCCAATACTTGACCTGTTGTTCTCTCTCCTAACCTAAACCCATGACGCGGGGGGACATGATAGGGTTTTGTTTTGAGGCTTAAGCTTGTATTTCTTCCTTTATATTGTATCAACATTTTCAAAGGAACATTTCAGTACTGCTGGTAAAGGAGATTACACAGACTGTTGAACTGGCAGTATGACAAATTCATAAGATTATGGAATAAATTAGGTTCAAAATCTGTCATTATTCTAAATTAACGAATAGATGTTTAGATTCTTTCTTTTTAAACTACACAGCTTGATTGTAGTTTTGAACCCAGTACAGTGTACTAGTTGGGGGAGGGTTGCCAATACTTTATAAAAATGCTTTTTTTTTAAGTTTTTTTTTTTTTTTTTTTTTGTTAAGACGCACGTGAAGCACAGATTTATTACTGAGATCTGGTTGTAAGCCGACTTTATATTTAGGTGCCTTTTTAGTTTCAACTTTTGCAATGTCTTAACAGGGTGTTTTTTCAGCACATGAATTCCCTGAGCACAAAAAGACCAGTGTATGAGTGAGAAAAAAAACCCTACATATTTTATAAAAGTTTATTGCTTTAGTTTTCTTGTTCAGACGTTCTACTTAGCTTGAGGAATTAGTGATTCGTTGCTGTGTGTAATGTCGCACAGAACAAAGTCGTGCTTGTACAGTGCGCATTTAGTAATATTTTACATATTCAGGTTGGTGGTTCTGTTTGGATCATTTGTCAGGGATTAAGCACTGTTAAGGGCTGTAGATGTGGACTGCATTCTTCCAAATCTTTTTTTTTTTTATACGTTTTGTGTGTCATAATAGAAGCCTTTACTTAACTCCCCAGTGTCACCTGATCTTTAACATCCTGTCATATACTTCTCTGAGTGATGCTCACATGGTTTAACAAAAGCAATTGGAACTGCATAAAACCACATTCCTTATACCCTGTGTGCAAAGAGATCTAGATGTGATCTTGGTGGTTCTGTGAGGAGGCGTGTGTTTATTTGACCTTTGGAAGGTGTAAAAAAATACACAGCTTTAAGATTCACAGTTCAAAGTGCAGTAGTAGACTTAAGTGTCTGAATAAATAAAGAATAAACCTAACCATGCAGACATTAACCAAGAGGTATTGGAGCCTTAATGCTGAGTTTGCTAGGTTCAATGATTCTCTTAATAATGTACATAAGAAAAAAAAAATTCAGGCGTTTAAGACATTTGGTAAAGTAAGCAGTTGATCTTTTTGTGGCATGCCCACGTTAAGTTGGAGTCTTTTACATTGCGACATATGTCGGGGTTTGAAGTTGTACAGTCTGATTCAAAAATGCTGATAACCACGTGCTTGTTCCTCTAGGACTTTTTTGATGCCTTGAGACCAAAAACCCATACTGCTTTAAAAGTGTTTGTTATAATAAATATTATTTTGCCTGAATAAGGTGTAATTGCACTGTTTGAAAGTGATGCAGTGAGTCTGTGTACTTAAAGGTGACGAAGGCTTCAGAAGCCGATTATGCTTTGTTTTTACTCTGACATGAAACTTGGTACGAAATCATAGTTTTGTATCTGTAGATAATTTTTTTTATATATATACACACATCCTAAACAGTTGTCAGCTATGGATAACATTGCATATCCATATACAGCCTTAGCCAAATAACTATAAAAGAATGTACAATAAAAATAAATAATTTAAAGCTGAACCCGTCTTTTGGTCTTTCCCTTTATTTACAGAATCAGACTTTTTCTGAAACCATATAAAAATGTATATAATTCAGTAAGGAAAGACAACAGTACAAACAATTGTATGGACAAAAATTCAGCCTGTTATTAATGGAGTCAAAAAGACATAAGCAAACATTTGCGCTCTGAAAGCAGCTTGCATTTAAAAACAGTCCATTCATCCGCTTTACATTAACAGCATTTAGTGACACATCTGAGATTTATAATGGTAATTGTATCACTTAAGCCAAGCAACACAAGGATGAGAACCTCACGGAGTAGCTCAGCGGTGGAGATGGCAGTGCTTGGTAACGCAATTCAGTACCTCCATCACTGTTGTACACATTCACCATGACAACCATGAAGTAATCGTTACACTAATGAGTGAACAGATAAGAGTAAAGCTCATCTTTCATACAGTGTCACAATTTAAGGTTGCTTTTTTGGCTGTAGCTGTATCGCTCTGAAACTGAATGTTCAAGATCCATCTCACTATTGTAGTCGGGCCAATCTGAAAAGTTCATCACTAAATAACTAGCCTGAATCAGCCTCACTGTTCTGTGTGTTCAGTTTCCATCCAGCCCTGAGTACAGCCTTGACTTTGTATTTCTGCGGCTGGAGAACAACTCCAAACTTGCCCTCCAGTCCGGGCAGTGTCTGACCAGCGGGCACCTCCAAAGTAAATCTTTGTAAAATCCATGCTAGGAACAAGAAGAGCTCCATCTTGGCAAGTGCTTCACCCAGACACACGCGCACTCCAGCACCAAATGGCAAGAAACTGGCTGATGGGTAACACAGCTTGTTGCTCTCCTTATCCAGGAATCTCTCTGGTTGTGAGATAGAATTACTTAAATGGTTAAACGGTTAAATCATTGTCTTAGTATAAAAACATTCATTCAAGTTATTTGTGGAAATATAGGAGACTAGATTTAAAAAAAAAAGCCAAACAAATCAGACATCTACATTATCATTTTTGATCATTTCATATAATTTGTTTTTTCATCATATATCCATATTACACAGTCTGGAAGAATGAGACAGTGGTGTCAATGACAAACTAGTATGGATTATCATTTAGATTATACTGTAAGAATCACAGTTTGTAGCTAGCTACAGCATCATGGAGAAAGTTTTATAGGTGTGGGTGTTAGAGGTAAGGCAGGACTTCTCATTATGTTCCACTTAATCCTCGACTAACATCACAGAGGGTTTCTCATGCCCATCTTGGGGAGATTATTTTGGGCACTGGGCAGATACACCCAGGACAGGGCACTGGTCCCTCACTGAGCACACTCACTCACACAGACACAATTTTAAAAGGGGCAATTAAGAACAGCCAATTCACCTTGAATCGAGAAAACCGGAGAACCCAGAGGAAACCCATGGGGAGAACATGGAAACTCCACCCAGATCAGAAGTATTTTTCCGAAACAGAATTGTGCTATAGTAAAGTTAGAGAAAGCAATGTAGCAGACCCAAACAATGCATAGATAACATTTAGACCCTCAGAATCAAGGTTTCTATGCAAACTTTAGGCAGACAAACAAACATTCACACACACATTCACATCATGGAAAGTTTTGAGATCTTTAATTCACCTATTAGCAAATTTTGCACCTTTAAGAGCAATGTTTTAAAACTGATTAAACAGGAGACTCAGGTTCTTGCTTACCAGGATCAAACAATCCTGGGTTCTTCCATTCTTTTTCATCATGATGTATAGACCACAGATTGATAATAACTCGTGTTCCTTTCTGTACAGAGTACTTTCCTATACTGTAATACAGAGAGAATTACTGTCAACATGAACAGCCCAAAACATTATCTTTAAAAACTTAATACAGAAGATATTCTGCATATCCTATAAGTCCTATAGCATGGAGATACCTTGAGTCAGAGAGCGCTACATGAGGAATGAGAAGAGGAGAGACGGGTCTGATTCGGAGCACCTCTCTGATGGTGGCCTCAAGGTAGGGGAGATTTCCTCTATCACTGAGTTGGGGGTGTCTGTCTCGCCCAATCTTTATGTCTAGTTCTTCCTGAATCTTTTTCTGCACCTATCACACAAAGAGCAAATATTATTATATGTCTGTATAGTAAAAATCCTTTTCACAATTAGTTTACTACATCATTACTAATGAGCTACATCATTAGAAATGTAAATGTAATGAACCTGTGGATGATGCAACAGATACACAATGGACCACTTCAGTACTGTTGTTGTTGTCTCAACCCCAGCTCCAAAAATGTCCGCTACAGTCATAAGGAGATGGTCGTCAGTCAGACCTATATCCTGGGTGCTTGTGTTGTTATTCTCAGAACTGTGTTTAGCGCGTAGAAGAGCATCCAACAGGTCTCTTTGGATATTATCACTGTAGTCCGCCTGCAGATGGAGACACTTCTCAAGTAAGAACATAATCTTTACACTAAAAAGGTAGAACTATAGCAGGAAACTTTAGTTTGAGGCAGCCTTTTCTGGGGAAACTTGTGAACTAAGCAAACCTGAAATAAATTCTCAAATTCTGAAGACCCTGACATGTGGGTTTAAGATTTAAATGCACTTTTTTAAATTAGTTAAAATTAAAAGTTCCTGCCTAGAAGTTTAATTTTGCAATTTGGCCTATTTGTTTTCCTCAGGTGTGCATATGTAAACCAAACTATAAATTACACATTGTACATTTACATTTAGTAAAGTTGGTAAAGCAGATGTTATTATCCGAAGCGACTTACAAATAAAAGAACAACACAAGTCAGTAGTTAAGGAAAAAATAGCTACACTGTAGAATTATCAGACTTGATCATCCTACACCCCTTTTTATTTATTTATTTATTTTTATATGAGGTGTTTGTGAAAAAGATGTGTTTTGTGTCTTTGTTTAAGATGCCATGCAACTATGCCTGTTTTGTGTGTTCTTTACCTTGTGCTCCTTGTATTTCTTTTGAAGCAACTTGTTTCGTATGGCAACACAATGCCTGAGAAGTTTCAGTTCCTCATTTGGAAAGAACTACAACAAATAATGATTTATATAATAAAAAAATAATAATAATAATAATAATAATAAAAATAAAAAAAAAATATATATATATATATATATATATATATATATATATATATATATATATACACACTTTTTTCTTTACATATGTGTTTCTTTACATAATTTTACATACTTTTTATGTGACCATTACTCTGTTCTCTGATGATCGGGACACTCACGGAGCACTGAGCAGGTATTATATTTACATTACATTTGCATTACATTACATTCGGTCATTTAGCAGACGATGCGACTTACAAGGTGAGCACGGGGTTAATCACAGCATCCCTGGAGCAATGAGGGTTAAAGGCCTTGCTCAAGGACCCACATTGGTAACTTCAGTGGACCTGGGATTATTATTAAAGATATTACTAAGATGGTTGATGATGGTACGAGTGGATCAGGCACCTGTTAGTTTTGATTGGTGTACTGTTCTCTGTCTGTCTGTGCTCTGTGTGTCAAATCTACTTGTACCAGCACAACACACACTAACACACCTCCACCATGCCAGTATTACTGCAGTATTGAGAATCATCCACCACCCTAATAACTCTTCTCTGAGGGTCCTGATCATCAGAGAACATACTAGTGTACTAACAAGGTGTGTGGAGAAACAGGCTACAATCTGTAATTGTAGATGTACAAAGTCCTATTATATATGTATATATAAATATACCTGTAACCAGGGGAAAATGTCCACCAAGCTGTCTTTTGCTACTGTGTCCACAATGCCCTGGCTGTACTGAAGCATGGCTTCAAATTCAGGATCTCCACGTTTGTATGAGGAGCTGAAACAGAGGGCACACACTACATTCGTAACAGCACGTGTCAGCTCAGGGGCCATATCTATTGCAGAGTTTTGCATGTTCGTCAGGACCTCACACATTGAGCTTGCCTCGCTGCAAACTGAAATATAAAATGTAAATGATGGTGAGATTAATTGGATTCTATAAGGTTTAGCGCATATTTAAAATAATGTTTAGCAAAAATGCACTCGTGGATATACAAGCTACTAAATAATAGATTTATTTATTTATTATGATTTTTTTTAATTATGATTTATACTTACTTATTTTCTCGATTGATGCCGATCCTTCTCCGAACATGCACAGAGCCCCATGCACAATTTTTCGATGAAATCTCCAGGTGGCGCTGTAGTCAGCAAAGGCTATATCTTTTCCGTCTTGTGTTAGGATGTCGGTCGTAACCTTCAGAAAAATAAAAATAATTTAGAATATAGTTTTCTTAAACTAACAATAAATACAAAAACAAAGGGTTTATTAAAATGACACTTACAGTGCGTGGTCTCCCGGCAAAACTTTTCCCTTTCCTCAACAGGACCTCTTTTGCATGGTGATGATTGTTGATTATGAGAACTTTATGGGAGCCCATCATAAGAGAGTAGATTTCTCCGTATTTGCTTTGTAGCTGTTGAAAGAAAATATGTGGAGGACTGTCACTCCTCAGACTGAGAAGGCTTCCAATAATTGGGAGAGAAGGCAGGCTCGGAGGGTTTCTATCATCAATGGTAAACCCATGCATTCTCCTCAGATAAAGAGCCAGCAAGATCACTGCAGCAACAGCACAAGAACAAATAACCCATGCCATCCTAAACTGAAAGCTATGCGATTTATTAGCCAAGCCCACATTTAACAAACTCCTCTGGCCGTGAAAACACACAAGCCTTTTATATAGTCTCTTCAATGTCAGCTCCTTGACCCCCAAATATTTTCACCTTAGCTATCTTTAACTCCAGAGTCTCGCTCATTGCAGAAAAGTACATTTACTTTATATTTACATTTTTAGCACTTTTATCTTAAGTGACGTACAAATCAGAATATCACAAGTCAGTAACATTTTGTACACACTTTGTACTAAGAGCAGGCAGGATCAATAAAAAGCAGCTGATAGCACTGCCATTATTGTTGTATTTGGTTTAAATAAGTAAAATGTTTCATGAGAAATTCACATTTTGGTAATTTACAGTAATATCTATCTATCTATCTATCTATCTATCTATCTATCTATCTATCTATATATATATATATATATATTAATCGGATAATGATCAGAATTGATAATTCCACAGTGGATATGGTTATGGTTATATGTATGTGTTATGGCTATTTATGTTTTTTTATGTTGATTATCTGTTTTATATATGTATAATGAAACTTACTATTTCTATACTGTTTGTCACAAGCTGTTTGTACTATATGTTGAAGCCACTGCTAAGATACCCTAGTTTGGAAATTGTATATTGTATTTGTGTTGAATTAGTTAAAGAGAGGAGTTCCCCTTTTACACTGCAATAACTCTACAATGTAAGATACTGTATATTGCTCTTAAGCCTGGACCTCAGATGAGAGTTTTTTAATAAAAATGTTTGTTCACTTGTTTTAGGGAGCTTTTAAAACTTACATATACATGTATACATTTATTTAAAGTCTTACAAAGAATAGTGGAAAAATATCAGTTGATTTTTTTATTTAATAAGAACTATTTTAATTATTTGAATTATGAATATACATTTGAAACTATAAAAAAAAAAAACATTAGACCATTAATTTAATAAGTAATGAAATTTGGTTCATCTTCAACATATATAATGTCCAATCACTAATTTTATGTCATTTAAACATTTACATTTTTGTGGTATACTACGACTACTACTACTACTAATAATAAAAATAATAGGCAGCATGGTGACTTGCATAGTGATTTGCATATTTGCCTCTCAGCACTGGGGATCCAGGATTAAATCCCAGTTTTGGGTTACCATTTTCTCCCCGTGTTGGCCGACCACTTGTCGAATGAGCGTGAGAAGGAGTCATAAAGTCGGGTTGCAGGGTGACCTGTGAAAATATAGATTTAGGGGGCAAGTAACATTTTTAAATGTATTATTGGGACTAGGGTCTCAGAAAATCCCACCATATTTGGAAGGTCCAGTCACACTCATCCACACAGAAGAAGGACATCCCAACTAAGAGTTATATACCGAAGCAGAATCTTTGAGAATTCAGAGCTCTCTCATCAATCGTGGTTGCCTGCCATTAATGATTTTTCCTGTACACTTGTTTGTCTATTCAGTAAAACACATTAAATTATTTTGGAACAAAACCACCGACTTATGACTGTTTATTGGAACATAATAGCTTCTATCTTGATTGACGCCCTGTCCTGGATGTATCTGCCCAGTGCCCAAAACGCACTGGATGGGCGACCCCAGTAGAGGATTAAGCATTTCATTTCATTCAGTCATTTAAAAGATGCTCTTATCCAAAGCGACTTAATGATTCAAGAGACAATGACAAGCTATCCATCCATTATCTTCCACTTTATCCTATATTAGGTTCACCGGGGAGGGGGGGGGGGGCTTCCCCATGCCCATTCAGGGGAGAATGTTTCAGGCGCTGGACAGATACACCCAGGACAGGGCACCAATCTATCTCACTGGGCACACACATTATATATGGGGCAATTTGGAGAACTCAATTGACTTGATCCATGTTTTTGGACTGTGTGAGAAAACCGGAGAACCCG
>JAFMOD010000250.1:4226720-4288536 GCA_019802435.1 Corydoras maculifer
ATAAAGGGTTGAAATCAATTAAACCATTATTTATTTGAATACAATTTGTATTGTGTTCAAAATGTATTGTAAATGTATGTACAAGTAATTGTATTCATTCATTCATTCATTATCTCCCGCTTATCCTCTATTAGGGTCGCAGTGGGGGTCCCCATGCCCATCCAGGGGAGAACGTCTCGGGCGCTGGGCAGATAGACCCAGGACAGGGCGCCAATCCATCACTGGGCACACACTCACTCACACAGACACACTCTATATGGGGCAATTTTGAGAATTCAATTAACTTAATCCATGTTTTTGGACTGTGGGAGGAAACCCACGCAGACACGGGGAGAACATGGAAACTCCACCCAGATGGGGATTCGAACCGGGAATCCCTAGCGCTGAGAGGCGAACGTGCTAACCACTAAGCCACCCGTACTGTAACATATCGAATCCTAAAACTTTTTTTATTTTTTTTTTATTTGATGCCGGCAATTGCCAACAAATTCATCTCTTTAATACGTCATATTTTAAGTTGTTTTTTTTTTTTAAACTAATGTAAACAATTAATGTAGTTCTGAATGTACAATACAGGATTTTAGCTGTTTGCCTGTTGTCGTTTTTTTATATTGCACTCAATGTATGGCATGGTGGTTTAGTGGTTAGCACATTCGCCTCTCAGCGCTAGGGATTCTGGTTCGAATCCCAATCTGGATGGAGTTTCCATGTTCTCCCTGTGTCCGTGTGGGTTTCCTTCGGGTTCTCCGGTTTCATCCCACAGTCCAAAAACATGGATCAAGTCAATTGAATTCTCCAAATTGCCCCATATAGAGTGTGTTTGTGTGAGTGAGTGTCTGTCCAGCGATAAGTTGGTGCCCTATCCTGGGTGTATCTGCCCAGTGCCCGAGACGTTCTCCCGTGGATGGGCATGGGGACCCCCTCCCCCCTGCAACCCTAATAGATTGATTATCATAGACACTAATTATGGCATGCCACTGTAAACAGTTTAAATGAGTTCTTAATTTAATTAATTTAAGCATTTTTAAAATGATTCATTGGAACCTATTCAGTTTATTGTCTTCTGAAATGCATAGTAGAAATAAGCAATTGGAATATATAGACAAAAATGTATTTTAAACTTTTGGCTCATCAAACTGACACCTGTGGCATTCTCTCTACAATAGAAATCAAATGTTCTTTAGAAAGTTCATCTTAAATCTGTTAAAATTCCCATAAATGTGAGGTAGGTGTAGGTTCCTTTGCTTTCGTTTTTCTGTTCAGTTCCTCCCAAACCAGCTCAATAGAGTTTAAATCTGGAGATGAGCTTGCCACTCAATGTTTTCAAGCTTACCATCTTATTTTTGTCCCTGAGGTAGTTCAGGCAGAGCTTGGACTTACATTTAATGTCATTATCTTGTTGAAGGTTGTGGGCATGGTAGCTTAGTGGTTAGGGTGTTGGGCTATCAATCTGAAGGTTGTGGGTTCAAATCCCAGATCCACTGAAGTTACCAATGTGGCTCTTTGAGCAAAAGCGCTTGATCCTCATTGCTCAAGAGATGCTGTGGTCAACCCTGTGCTCACTTGCTTGCTTTGGATAAACGTGCCTGCTAAATGACCAAATGTAAATGAAGGGTCTTGTTCATACTATTTTTCCAGTTGCACGGCTTCTAGACATGTATTTTCTTTTTAAAGCTTTTAATCACATTTCAGCACCATTAGTTGTCGGGTTTTTTTTTTAGCCTAGGTCTTCATTGTGCTGGCCCAGTATTATTAAATAAGTGTAGATGAGCTTGTTGCTTCAACCAATCAGATTTTCAGATCTTTACAGCGCCTTCTAGCGGGCTTAGTTATGTCCGTGTGTTCACGCCTTCTGATTGAAGAGTACTTCTGATAAACAGACATTCATTCATTCATTATCTTCCGCTTTATCCTCTATTAGGGTCGCAGTGGGGTTCCCCATGCCCATCCAGGTGAGAACGTCTCAGGCGCTGGGCAGATACACCCAGGACAGGGCGCCAATCCATCACTGGGCACACACTCACTCACACAGACACACTCTATATGGGGCGATTTTGAGAATTCAATTGACTTAATCCATGTTTTTGGACTGTGGGAGGAAACCGGAGAACCCGGAGGAAACCCACGCAGACACGGGGAGAACATGGAAACTCCACCCAGATGGGGATTCGAACCGGGAATCCCTAGCGCTGAGAGGCGAACGTGCTAACCACTAAGCCATAAACAGACATTTTCAGCCAATTAAAACCTATTATAGAAATCAAGATTTAATCAGGATATTTGGTTAGTGTTATTTTCCTAAATAATATTGAGGTTATTTATGTAAAGCCACTTGATATTGCATTCCTGCATAATGACATATTTTTTATAGCTATCAACTAGTTGTTGACAGGTAAATTAATTCAGACAGAGCATTATTAAAGGTCTAGGTGTGAAATGCACTGCAGTCGATCACTTTGGAGTAAAACACCTCAGAATGTTTCATATTTGTAAACACGAAGCATCGAAGCGAACCGTTAACTTTCGGCGCAACCTCGCCTTGTGCCCGCCCACCTTCGTAACGCCGTACTGATTGGTCAGTTTGGTTGTCAATAATCGGCCCTCAGAAGTGGAGTAACTGGTGTTGATTGGGGTGTCATCGCGCTGCCGCGGTGAGTATGTCAGTATTATCAGCTCCCGCAGGGCAGCTCGCAGGCGATATGAAGCCGCCCTCGGACTTCCTCTGAGCGTTACAACCCGCTGCCATTCAGTACAAAGCTGCCCCTGTCACAAGGACTGCATTTGCCCACTTCTAATATGGCGGCGTTCATCCCTGTTAGATCGTTGACTGCTATTTGTTTCATTGTCACAGGCGGTCTGATAAGCCGCGCGGACTGCAGGCAGGCAGCGGGCGACGACACGCTCATCATCGGCCTCCGTTTGGAAGACACAGACGACGTGTCGTTCATGGACCAGGGCTTTCTGCGCGTCAGTGAGCGCTCGCGTGTCAGGTTACGGATTTACGGGCAGAACATTAATAACGAGACCTGGTCCAAGATCGCCTTCACGGAGCAGGAGCGCAGCAGCGGCGGCGGGGACTCCGAACCTTCTGCCGGACTCGGGGACCTCACCTCCGCCTTTCAGCCGTGCGGCATCCGGACGTCCGATATCAGCATTATTCCCAGTGTGGAAGTCAACCGTAAGACGTCAGGCGTCATCGAGATCGAGGTGAAGCCCCTTCGGAAAACCGAGAAGAGTAAAGTGTACTACTTGTGCATCGCCGCTCCGACACCTGCCGCCGGCGCCTTGCAGGACGCATGGCCTGAAACCAGCTGGATCTACCACGAAGGGCACGACACCAAAGTGCTGGTCGTGGAGGAGAAGAAGTTCCTGCTGCCGTTCTGGCTGCAGGTCATCTTTATTGGCATGCTCCTGTGCTTGTCCGGCATGTTCAGCGGACTGAACCTCGGCCTCATGGCACTTGACCCCATGGAGCTTAGGATAGTTCAGAATTGTGGCACAGAGAAGGAACGAAATTATGCCAGTAAGATCGAGCCAGTGCGCAGTCAGGGAAATTATCTTCTGTGCTCCTTGCTTCTGGGCAATGTTCTGGTGAACACCACTTTAACCATCCTGCTGGACGACATAGCAGGCTCTGGACTGATCGCAGTTGTGATGTCCACTATTGGAATTGTGATATTTGGGGAAATCGCACCGCAGGCAATTTGTTCCAGGCACGGACTGGCCGTTGGAGCAAACACTCTGGTATTGACCAAGTTCTTCATGATCCTTACCTTTCCTGCATCATACCCTGTCAGCAGGCTTTTAGACCACGTCTTGGGACAGGAGATTGGCACAGTGTACAATCGAGAGAAGCTCCTTGAGATGCTACGGGTTACTGATCCTTATAATGATTTGGTTAAAGAAGAGTTGAACATCATCCAGGGGGCTCTTGAACTCAGGACTAAAACTGTAGAGGATGTCATGACCCCACTGCGAGACTGCTTTATGATTGCAGCTGATGCAGCACTGGATTTTAACACCATGTCTGAGATCATGGAAAGTGGCTACACACGCATCCCTGTGTTTGAGGGAGAAAGGTGCAACATCGTGGACCTGCTGTTTGTAAAGGACCTGGCCTTTGTGGACCCAGATGACTGCGCCCCTCTGAAAACTATTACCAAGTACTACAGCCATCCTTTGCACTTTGTCTTCAATGACACCAAGCTGGATGCGATGCTAGAGGAGTTCAAAAAAGGTAGAACTGCTTCACACACATATAAGGACTTTAATGCAATGGAGAAGAGTTGATGTAGATTAAAAGAGTTTTATTTAATTTAGTTTAAATTAACTGCATCCCAAAGTGTAATCATTTATTAATTCATTATCTTCGGCTTAATCCTCTACTAGGGTCGTGTGTGGAGGGGGGATGTTCTCCATGCCCACCCTGATACATTTTTTCCCTCATGCTTGGCAGTCTATAAAGCGCTTGTCTTTTAAGTATTTACACTCCTATCTGTTGCATTTTAGGCTTCTGGGTTTCTATATGAGGTTTAAGTTTCTAGTTTATTTATTTATATAGCACTGTTATATATTGCATTGCGTTAAAGCATCTTTACAGTGTTCTGTTCCTTTGGATTCATTAATGGACATAACCTATTGCAGCTTTGCAGACCTGCCAGGATGTTTCTCTAAAGACCATTGACATATTCTCACAGAGAATCGGAAGGATTTCTATTTACATTTCAATCATTCAGTCATTATCTTCTGCTTAATCCTCCACTAGGGTCATGGGGGCGGATCCCCAAGCCCATCCTGTGGAGAATGTTTCGGGCGCTGGGCAGATACACCCAGAACAGGACACCAATCTATCACTAGGCACACTCACACAGACACACACTACTGTATATGTGAAAATTTAGAGCATCACTTTACCTTAAATCCATGTTTTTGTACTGTGGGAGAAAACTGGAGTACCCGGAGTAAACCCATGTGGACACTGGGAGAACATGGAAGCACCTCCCAAATTGAGATTCAAACCTGGATTCTCAGCGCTGAAAGGCGAACATGCTAACCACTAAGCCATGTGCCGCTTCTTCACCTACAATAAAAAAATCTATATTAAGAAAACAGTCAAATATATACACTATCTGTACATTACTTTCTGTTCTACATAGAGTCCCCATTGAGCCTTGGTCCTCCCAAGGATTTGGTCTTCAAAATCAACAACATAAACCATACATTATGAAATATGCCATTTTTTTTTGCATTAAATTTAGTAAATTAAAAGTAACTGCATATTAAATTTTCTTTTAAAGGATGTGATATGTTAGTTTCAGATTAGAAAGTCAATAAAACATGGAATTTGATCAGTGGTGCTAAAACCTTTTTCCTAAGGCTGTATCACGTCATATAATTATTACATATCTGCTGCAGTTCAACGAGCTGAAGTCAGCACTTCTGTACATGCCTGTTTATTACAATGTCCACATTTAGGTACGTGTTCAGGTATTTATCTGGTGAGTTGGTTATAGTCTTTTAAAACTGTCCAACATTCCAGAAACGGTGGCTCAACAGGATATGGACTTAACCAGATTTGAGTAACAATTGACATGTTTGTGCGCAACGGCCTGGTAACAAAGCCCGTCTCACAGGCCTTGCAAGTTTTGTGTAGAGGACTTGCAATCATTCACATATGCGTTTATCTGACGTTTTGTCATGAGTTCATGCCTGTCAGCTGAGGTTTATTGAAAATAAATGCACTGAAGATGAAATTAGTTTGAAGTACCACCACACTGTCCAATAAAGCTTCTTTTCCCCTTATATTACACAATTATGTGAATTTAATTGAAGGTTTTATCTGCTTTGTCTGGATAGATAATGAAGTTCTACCAAACATACAAAATTGATCTCTTTTAAAAATGAAAGGAACACAATAGAAGAGTTAAAAATGTGGCTATATTTGTGCTTGATTTAATTTTAGTTGCCCTTAATTTCCAATAGATACCCGCAAGCTCATTTAAGCCATAATAAGTAAATAGGTCTGTTGTTAAATTAAGCAAGATGATGCAGTTCAAGCAGTAAAATAAGTGCAACCACAGTATTTTATTTAGTTGTAAGCTTTATATAGCTTCATTGTTAAGCTGCACATTTATGCGAAGCATAAAAATATTAGTTGAAATGAACAAAATGAAAGATTTGATAATTGGTACAGTATTTAAAGGTACACTATATGATCAAAAGTTTTGGTAAACACTGAATTCAAGTTTTTCATTTAGTCCATCTAAATTGTCACAGGTGTATAAAAATGCACATGCATTTTAGATAAGTATGCTTTATAGAAGCAGTTTGGGAAAGGCCATTCTCTGTTTTGGTGCATGAATCAATGTCCATAGGTGGGTTGTTGCAGAAAAACATGACTTGCCCATACAGAGCTCGGTCTTCAACTACATGGAACATGGGATGAGCCGTGTCCTCATCAATGTATCCAACATCAATGATGTCCAACTCACAAATGCTTTTCTGGATGAAAGGACAAAACTGAATTCTTATATATAATATGCGTGTGGTAATTAACACGGCAATGTTTGTGAATCATGGTCAATAATTATTTATAAAAATATTTATAGAAATATCAGCATTGTTTAGATTTTGATCACTTATAGCATTGTTTATCAGCTTACCTGCTGAGAACACACTGGCTTTCGGTGAATTTATCAATGCTGCAATGTTTTATAATATAAAAAATATAATAAATTATTATATTACGTTTAATATATTTATTACTGTGGGCAGCATGGTGGCTTAGTGGTTAGCACGCTTAGTGGTTAGCTTTTAGAACAACAAATGAGATGAGTCCAGTTTCAGAACAGATGCAACAAGTTAGGATTTCTCATTATGACTATACAAATGATGAAGTACTATAACTATTCTTAATTGGTTAAGGGATTAAATGAATCGTTATGTGATTAGTCCATTGCCCAGCAGTGTGTAAACGTTTTTACTAATTATATGTTTAATAATGGCTCCGGCCTTCAAAACTTCCATCTTCATAATCACTTGCTATAAAACGGGAAAAGAATTTTCAACATATTTGGTTGATAGTGCTGGGCAGGAATTTTAAAGCAGCTTATCAAGTGGGGGGTCTTGGGAAAACAGATGTGGAACCATGGGACATTTGTTAAGAAAAGGCAAAACGGAAAACACTCCATGAGTGAATCCAAGTGTTTTTCCAAGTTCGTGCTTATAATTGTTTTATTTTAAAAAAAAAATTACAGGATAAACACAAAAACAGTTTTGATTTCCATCAGACAAAGAAAAGTAAATTTTAATGTAAAATTTATTTTGAAGTTGCCAAAGTTGCATTATTTCAATTTAAATTGTTTGAAATTGCTTGAAATTAAGAAATACATATATCTAACACCCCATGTTTAACTAACACTTTTGCACTGTATTTTAAACACTATTAATGCACAGGTGATAATGTATTGTGTATGAAATATGCATCTGTTATTTTCTATATTCAATCTAATAGGTAAATCTCATCTGGCTATTGTCCAAAGGGTAAACAATGAGGGGGACGGGGATCCTTTCTATGAGGTCTTGGGTATTGTCACATTAGAGGACATCATTGAGGAAATCATAAAGTCTGAGATTCTGGATGAAACTGATTTGTATAGTAAGTCTATAGACAGTTCCTATAACTAATAATAAACAGGATTTGCTTAAAATTTTGCCTGAAGCATGTTGTACACTGTATAATGAATTTATTGTCCTTCTTTGTGTTTTTAAAGCTGACAACAAGACCAAGAAGAAAGTAACGCATCGTGAGAGAAAGCAGGATTTCTCTGCTTTCAAACCAGACAGTGAGCTTGGGGTCAAAATATCACCTCAGCTTCTGCTGGCGACCCTGCGTTTCCTAGCAACTGGTACTGATGAACGTTTTGAATACTGTGTATGATATGTGTAGGAAGTTTTTATAGACTCACATACTTAAACTTTTTGTATTACTCCAGAGGTAGAACCTTTTGGCACAACTCAAATGTCAGAGAAAATCCTCCTGCGGCTCCTAAAACATCCCAATGTGATCCAGGAGCTCAAGTATGATGATAGTAACAAGAAAATTTCAGAGCACTATCTCTTTCAGCGGAATAAGCCTGTTGATTACTTTATACTTATACTTCAGGTAAGTACAACAAACATTCTAAGTGTCAGTGTAATCCAAATAATTTTAATTTTAATACTGTAAAAAGTCACACAAGAGTCAGATTACATTTTTACAGCCTGTACCAAAAATAGGAAATGTTTAATGTGACACTTTGCTTTTATCTTGCTTTTGACTTTTAAGTTATGACCTTTTGAACATTTTAATCTGCTGTTTCCATTGACTTTGTACTAAGAGCAGGCAGGATCAATAAAAAGCAGCTGATAACACCACCATGATAGTTGTGTTTGGTTTAAATAAGTAAAATGTGTCATGTGAAATTCACATTTTGGTAATTTACAGTAATATTCAACTAATTTATAAATAAATTCTAATATTTTTATTCTTAAACATACTTAAAAAATAAATAAATAAAAAATGAAGGATTTTTTTCAATGAGATTAAACTTTACTTATTTACCTTTTTATTAGTGGTGCCATAATTATGTGAAATGTGTTTAGTTTAGTTTTGATTGACAGATAGTGTCATAACAACTGAAAACTGCATTAACGTTTAATAATGTGGACTTTTAATTTCAATTAATTCTTTTTGTTTAATTTTGTTAACTTTCAAAAATTAAGAATCTGGAGGCTGCAACACACATTAGGGTAAGGAACTATTGAAGGGTATAAGGTTGTACAGAATATTCAAGTTGCATTATTCTGAAACATTTGACCTTATTTTATGACATTATTTCAGAGGAGTAACTCAGACGGTGCTGTCAAAGCTAGTTTATTACTTTTAAATAGATTTGTCAAAAAAAAAAAGTCTGCCTACCAAAAATGATATTAGGTAGATGGAGAAATGATTTGACAAGACCATGAACCACTGTTAAATATAAAAATGTATATTTAGTTCATGTGTTTGTTTTTTCATTTTGTCTTCTTCTTATTAAGAAAGTATTAGACACAGTAATTGGCAGTGATGGCAAACGAGAAAACAAATGCAACAGTGTGTTTTGCACTAAGTGTATACCATTAAACTGTGTGTACAAAACAAATGCCTTGTATACAATGCACGTTTACTAATTAACTCCTTTTGTGCTCTGTACGCAGGGAAAGGTGGACGTTGAAGCTGGTAAAGAGGGAATGAGGTTTAAAGCCGGACCGTTTTCCTACTATGGATTGCTAGCTTTGACGTCATCGCCAGGTCTGTGAAATAGATCATGCACATGCACACATGACATACAAAACATACACACATGACATGAGCTATCGGTCATATGCAACAGCAGTGCTGACACCTCATTTGAGACAAGACTTTCATTTATGTGTAATTGTTCGCTTCATGGTGCTTTTTTTTTTTGTTTTTAAAGAAACTTTATTTAACTGAGTAAAAAACACCACAAAAAATCCATTTCACCTGAATGTAATGAAATATAAGTTTCCCAAGTGCACAATAGTGCTTTACCAGTCTTGGCCTTCAGTACCTCTGACAATAAAACTAATCGGTTAAAACAAAATGAGTTTAACTGACATGTTACCAAGCCGTAAGAGCTCTCTGGGATGGCACACCATCAAATCAGTTAAGTGATGACAGACATTGACTAGAATATGCATTTCTCCAAATTGTGCCCTGTCACATGCCCTTTTGCAAGCAACCGCAGTTCGTCACCACCTTAAATGAAATATCTTGAAATGCTGTTAACATTCTTTCTGTTAACTAATAGTTAAAAAATAGTTCACATAAATTTGATTTAATAGCGTTACTTTTTAAATCAGTGATTCTTAATACATGAGTCATTTCTCCAAATACACCTCACATTCCTTTTTTGTCCTCCTTTGTTTTACAGTTCCACTTTCTTTGTCTCGGACCTTTGTTGTGAGCAGAACTGAGTCGCTTAATGGATCTCCAGGTACCTTCCACTCTTCCTTCCACTGCTTGTGTTTTTTGACCTCAGTCAGGATCTATGGAAAATGTCAAATGTCTTAAGTGTCACAGTTTATGTTTCTGACGGCTAAAGCTCTTGTGGCTTTGCTCTAAGAGGAGCTGTATGTAACAAATTTTTACTCAGTTACTTGGTTAAATATTTATTTTTTCAATTCGTTGGTTAAATTGCTTTATTAATTATTCTGATATATATAAAATTTTGTAAATAAAAATGGAAAATCAGATTACACAGAAATATGTTACATGTGTTACCAATCCTTAAATAAAGTTCTAGTGGGGGGGGGGATCAAGTTAACAGGCCTTGTCTTCAAATATCTGTGGCAAATTTTTAAAACACTTTTCAGCTGTATCTGTGAGTATTTTATTCTGGACACAGCTTGTGTTTTCAGTGGAACTAGCCATGAGCGCGATGCACATAATGTGAACTAACATATTTCAGGAACAGATGACATTGACAATATTGACAGGTTTTGCCCCAGCTTTTACTCTGGTAAAAGGCATGATGCACAAATTATGGATAGTATAAAATATAAAATATTTATAAAATAAAATATAATATAAAATAAAAACAATCAATCAGATACCAAACTATTTAATATTTTAAAATGTCTCTTCCATCCCCAGGGGCTTCCTAGACAAAAAGCAGTCAGACAATAAGATAGACATATATATCTATCTATGTTTTTGTTCATATCATATATTTATATCACAAGGACCAAATGACCTTATGTTTGCTACACAGAGAATAAATCACCTCCTCGACCTTTTGGCTCAAACCATTCAGATTCTGTGAACCGGAATGACCGCTTGGAAGCCCTCACTCCCACCCTGGGTAGCAGCAACAACCAGCTCAATTCCTTTCTGCAGATCTATGTGCCAGATTACTCGGTTCAAGCAGCCTCCGACTTGCTCTACATCAAGGTCAGAATCTTAAAAGGTCTATCTACCACTGAAAGTAATACAGTTTGTATACATTTATTTGAAGTAAGTGTGCAGTTTTTGCGCTACGCTTTTCCTTTTTTTTAAATTTTTTTATAACGTGCCGATGATGACTATTCAGAGCCTGGGTTGTTGTTTTTTGTCAGGTGACCAGGCAGCAGTATCAGAACGCCGTCATGGCCTCCCGTATGGACAAGACTCCTCAGTCCACAGATATAGAGTTTAGTAAGATAGAGGTGACTCTGACTGAACACCAAGATGGACAAGGAAGCGAGGCGACAACGCTACTGATCCATCAGCATAACTCCAACAATACACACAGGCCCAACCACTTCAAACACAATGATGTAAGCATTTAAGGAAAACCGGACACTAGAGGGTAAAGCCAGTCCCACTTAGTGCAGCTGAGAGGCTTATACTGAAGAGCATCACTGGAGAATTAACGGGATAAGTGGCCATAATAAGTCTTCCTTTGTCCCTCAGTGATACTATGCTAAACTGCATTGCTTTTCTGCAGCCGGGAAACTGCAAGCGAAAATATCACCAGAGAAGCTCTGTGGTCATCAAGCTTAAGCTTCACTTCCTTTTATCATAGACATCATTCAAAGAGTGCTATTAAGGACATGCACGCCAATGGTTTCCAATGGTTGGACCTGATTTGTCATTCATGTGTGCTGTTGAAGCTTAGAGAACAATTTGTGACTCTTCAGGCTTTGATCATTACCTCAAATAGAGTATAAAAGCTGAGAGTGCTCTACTGTGCAAGCATGACAGGTAAAATCATTTTGCTTACATTTAATGGGATTCATTCTTATAGTCATAAATAAGAATGTTTATTGTAACATTTTGGAAAGCAGTTTTTAAACTTTATTTTTTCAGAGCGAACATTTGAAGGCTGACTTTTCTTGAAGTACTCACAGCGTTCAGGGAGACTAAAGATGGTACATAGAGACCAACACTGCAGCCTGTAAATGGCTTTTACACACATTTGCTTCTTTATGATTACAGAATGCCTCTGAGCCACAAAATTACAGATACTAAGAGTGTATCATTTTGGAAAGTTTATATACATGAGAAACTAGTACAATAGTAACAGCTTTCAGTCATGTAGGTAAAGGAGTATTTGTATGTAGCACTTTTATAAGCAGCTCTTTGACGAGAGTGGATCGAGGTTTACAGAAGGAATCTCATAACGATGAGCCACTGAAATTGAGTATCTCATGTTGAACTTGACTATGGGTATATTTTGGTTATATTAACTCAATCTAAAGTTTGCATCCTTTGATTCTGCTTCTACACAAACTACCATGTGTAAGGGCAGATGTTCAATGAGATACTGATACTAAAATCTATATTTACAGACTTTATCTCGATATTCCTTTTAACCTGGTAGCAAGTAAACAAATCAAAGCTATGACACACAACTATTTTTGTTTAGCAGCTGAACATTCTAGCAGTGTGAAACAGCTCAAACAACTTAAAAATGTCATCCACTGTAAATTCCTAAATGTCTGTGACAAGGACTAAATCTATGATAAATATATTTTGTCAAGTTGTTGTTGCCCTTCTCTAATGGTTGGCAGATTAATTAGCTTTGCAACTTTTTTGTAGACCAAATTAATATAAATCCCTTACATATATTCTATTGATCTATCTAATTTAATTGAGATCATTCTATTTTTTGTATAGCTGTTTTGCCTTTTTTGACAATAACTAGAGCTGAAAAAATATTTTACAGCCAGACTGTTTAGCTGTTAAAGGTATAATCTCTTGTGGTCTAATCTGATGTTCTTTTACACTAAAATCCATCACAGGCTGAAAGTAAAAGCTTAATTTGTCGCTAAAACTTAAGATAAACACTTATGTAGGAAGACACTTCATGGTGTATCTCTAATACTTACTTTTTTTTTTAACAAGATGATACTTTTCTATAAATGTAAACTATTCATACTATGCAGCGATGTGGATGTGTTCAACTATTAGGCTCAGATTCATGGTCCTTTTATTCATTAAGAGTCCATTTAATTATACAGTAATGCACTGAATGACAAATGATTTGCATGTTCTTTAGTGGTTTTCACTGATGCACTGACCAAATAGCAAACCATCCAGTGACTGATTTAGGGCAATCATTAATGCCAACGTACTATATTAGTACCTGTTCCTACTTTATCCATGATTCGTTTACTTTTAAACTGGGCCAGGTTTGCTATCACACAAAGACACAGTATTATTTGTCTGCTGTTTATGTACCTTCTCACTTTTCAAATGTCAACTTAGTTACTTTTCTATCCAAAAATTACTGAAATTAAATTAACGCTGTTTAGTCAAAATGCAGTATTAAATTAGAATGGGAAATCTACTGATTTAAAATGGTAGTACAGTTAGCTTACGTGACCGTGTATCAATCAAAAGTGCTTGTTTTTGCCATTGACAAGTTTAGAATGTTTACAAGTGTCATACAGCACATAGAGCTGTGTACAAACTCAACAACAGCAAAGAAAATGTAGAAAAATACTGTTTCTGTAGTCACTGTCTTATCTTCACAGCTCATCGTTTCGTATTGATTACTGAGGGGATCATTTTCTGCTGGTAACAAAAAGAGATAATTTCAAAGTGCTGCTAAATATTTGGTTGTATTTTTGAAAATGGTGTCGTTTTTACATAACATTACAAGTTTGTCCACGATTATGTTAAACAGCATTTTGAGATTTGCAGATTTTTGCATTTTAAGAAAATAATACTGATTTTACCCTAGTAAAAATTTGGAAGAGACAGAAATACTGATATGCCAGGCCATAAACCTCTTTTAACTGTAATATTAAGTGTAATCTTAGATGTAAGACTCGTTGCATTCGGTGGCATATACAATTTGAACAAAAAAAATGGTCGTATTATAACACATCAGAAAAACAAATGAGAGTTTTTTTTACCCTCTTCTTTGTGATTCACTAAATTTTGTCAGGTTTGAACAGCATACTGCATTTGACCAACTTCACTGCCTACTTTTTGGTTTGGGTTTTGTTTGTATGTTATACAAATGTAACAGTTTTTAGAATTTTATTGAACATATTTAAGATTTTTACAATCATCAGAGTATTGACTAACAATCTATGTGGGCTTTAGACTGACATGCCTAGCACTTAGCAGTCACTTTCCTGGGTGGGCCACTGCACTACAGCTGAGCTTTCGCTGTTCCTAGACATTTGTTGCATTATGATACTAAAAGTTGACCCTGGCAGCTCTTTCAGTGCAGAAATGTCTTGTTGGAGTGTCCTTTGACCCCTGTTCCAGTGAGCACTTCAGTATGACTCACTCCACTGCTGGGGGGTTTTGGGTGTGTACACTGACTTTATGCACCTGTTGGCAATGGGCCTGAAATAGCTGAGAACACAATGATGGCATTTCTACAGTTATGAGTCCAACATGAAGTTCAACTTATAATACAGGTTTAGTGGGATTACATTATGTTTATGATGGTAACTAATGATTCCAATTATTCAAAAGCCCCGTCTGTCTTAAGACATATTCAATGTGCCATTTTAAGTATGTAGCAGTACAAAGACATTCAGATTATATTGTATGTGAGGACTTTTTAATGTTTCTTTAAATCTGCTTTTGTAAACCTATCGGGTACAGTGCCACTTTTTAAAAATAATTTTAACCATGATTATAGCGTAGCTGACATTGTAAACCTTTTACATGGTAAACAAATGTACCTGTTTTTAACATAAGGTTTTTTTTTTACTTCTGTAAACAGGATTTCATTTTACTGTTAACATTTTTAAGGAGGAAAGACACCAACAATGACAACAAATTTTATAAATATTCTGATTTAAATGCCAACATTAAGATGCACGATAATCATTATTCTTTGCTCAGAAACAGAAAAACACAAAAAGCTTACATGATTTATGATTTTATCTGCAACTGAAAAGTATTTGGAACTTGCTTGTGAAATGTCAGGTTTTTTTCCTCCTGAAGTTTCGTTTACCGTCCTGCAAAAGGAACTTAATGGATAAACTAAAATGAATACTGTTTGAACTGTGGAATTATACATTGGTGTAAGATTCATGTTGATGAAACAACCAATTTACACGATGTGGCATCTATTATGCAGAGACAATCAAGAACATAATAGGCCACAAGTAACTTACAGGCATGTTAACTGCACAGAAATTTAAATTGTTAGGTTTTGGTTTTACAGATTAGGACGGAGATGCTTTCATATAAAATTGTTTTACTGATAACATATCTAGATTTTGCATAAACATTAACTAAGCTCCTTGTATAACTTTATTTCTATAGTCTGCTAGTTTGTAACACATGAGGATATGTTTTATTTTTTCAGAAGGTAAATAAGGGTCAGGTGTATTTTTCTGATTTAAGCAGACTGAGGAGATGGTTTTCAAATTGGTGGTGCTCAGACATATGGTTTGAATCCCTTAATTGCTGCTATTCAGTCTTGAATGTGTAGAAATGCTGTAAAGGCATTTAAATGTATTGTTTACTTAAATACCATTAAAATGATCTCATATAGACATATGAAGAGTATAATGATGCAATTATAAAAGAACTGTTTTATCAAGATATACTTTCTGCTTTATTTTTCTTCTCATATATGTCTGCCTTTGTAAAAGATCTTTAAAGGAACAAAAAAAAAATATTAGTCTACACTTTATACAACTAAATATACTAAACAAATAACCAGTTATACTTTAATAATACTTAAATTGTCCTCCCTTGTGATTTTGACCACAATGAAAAATCAATCCAGTATTAAGTTTGAAGTTAAAAACCACCACAAGTGAAACGATTGCACAATTCAATATAATGAGGCAATTGTTGTCATGGTAAACTGCTTGTTTTTGGAGAACAGGGACTGTAGAAAAAACGTACAGCTAAACACTGGTCTTCAGCTGTACAG
This sequence comes from Corydoras maculifer, assembly GCA_019802435.1. Taxonomy (NCBI): domain Eukaryota; kingdom Metazoa; phylum Chordata; class Actinopteri; order Siluriformes; family Callichthyidae; genus Corydoras; species Corydoras maculifer. The sequence goes on from JAFMOD010000250.1 coordinate 4,242,659, forward strand.
ATTTTATTTATTTATTTTTTTACATATTATTTACAGATCCAGTTTTTTTTACAAGCTTTAATACATCAATAGGGGTGGGTTGGTGCACAGGTAAAGTTAAATTGTAAAAATTAGAACTGGTTTTGAAGTGTACTGTACTGATTTTGATGGTTTTTGTCGGTAGTAACAGCAAAAAGAACCCAACAAGAATTAGTGCAAATTCATAAGAAAATACCAGATTCTTAATATTTGCTCTGTTGTGGCTTTAAAATGCATTTTAAGTTACTGATATTGCTCTCTCATTTGTAACCCACGCTGGGCACACCCTCACTCACACAGACACGCACGCATACACTCTATATGGGGCAATTTGGAGAACTCAATTGACTTGATCCATGTTTTTGGACTGTGGGAGGAAACCAGAAAACCCGGAGGAAACCCACTCGGACACGGAGAGAACATGGAAACTCCACCCAGATGGGAATTCAAACCGGGAATCCCTAGTGCTGAGAGGCGAACGTGCTAACCACTAAGCGACCGTGCCGCCAATAGATGTCAGTCAGTATATGAAAAATAGTTCTTGCCGACAGACTGGCTTCAGTACATGTCATTTAGCAGACGTTTATCCAAAGATAGATTGGCGCCCTGTCCTGGGTGTATCTGCCCAGCGCACGAAACGTTCTTCCCTGGATGGGCATGGGGAACCCCACCATGACCCTAATAGAGGATAAAGCGGAAGAGAATGAATGAATGACTGACATCTACATGTAAAAAACACAGATCAGCATAATGATAACATAATATTTAAACTTCTCCCCTTCTGAAGGTTAATGTTGTAAGTTACTGGAGTCTGTAATCATCCAATTAGAATTAGAATACTTTATAGTGAAACTGCAGAGCACTGCAAAAGGCTGCATGCACTGCTCATGCATGCACACTGACCAATAATTGTGCAGGTGAAGAAAACATTTTTTTTTTGGACCTTTCTAAGCTAAACTACTCAATGCATGATTCACTGGCCTGTATAATATGTTTTCTGTACAAGAAACTCATGTCCCTTTGAAACAACCTCTTGTTACTGACAGTTTAAAATGTATTTCTTCAGATCCACTCACTATATAAATACACTCTGTAGTTCTAAAATTATAGATTGTGTCTCAACTTTTTCTGCACGCTTCAATAACTGCCATCCCACCATTTCTAAATGTCACAGAGCAGGTATTATTTCTTTGGTGGGTATTTCTCAGACACTAAAGTGGTGGTGTGTTGGTCAGTGTGTAAATGAAGACAGAACAGTGCTGCTAGACTGAAAGCGGACCGCCAAGCTTGTTCAGCCACCAGCATGATGTAAACACTGATAAAAGAATAAAGAATGGAAAACAGGCTGTGCAGCACCAAGATGAACTACCATTTCTGACTTTCAATCTACAAGGTGGAGCAATTAGGTGGTAGAGTGCAGAGTGAGTGAACATGGTGTTTATACACATACGGATTCGCACCACCAGTTCAGGGTCACTGCAGAGCTGAGAATCATCCACCCAACCAAAGAACACCTGCTTTCTGGTCCTGAATTATAAAGAACAAAATATGCAGAAAAAAAAAAACTACAACAAAGTGCATCGACATGACAAAGATGCAGCTAAACAATGGCTAATGATTATATATATACACTTTCCTTGCCATGTTTATAGTGAGGGAAACAAATGCAGCAAGTTTTAGAGGAATGCAACAACTATAACGTGTTTAAACAAGGAACGATTTCAGTTTGGCTGTGCATTAGATGTTTTAAGTCAGATTTTAGTTACATAGTAAAGCTTCAGCTTCACTTGCAATGCCTCTGGGTGCCGTTAAATGCATTTAGCTTATGAAAAAAAAAAAAATTACAACATAACACATTTGCTTAGATCCCATAAATGACCAAACATGGCTTGATATTAACTGAATATATTTGAGCAGAAAAATCATATAATGCACATAATGCAAACAATTTTATTTAGTTTTGATGATATATTCATTTTGAGTTGAAGACAGTACAGTCCTGCCCTGCTTCACTCATCTATGCTCATGCAGGAGATAAACAGGTCCAATGCATGGCTTTTTTTTTCAGGCTTTACAGTTTTTCACAATAATATACAACTTATTTCTACTTCTTTAAACAGGGTTTCTGTTGTGTTTTTACATCACAGTGGAATCACATCACCTTTACAAAAGAGGGGTTGTGCATCATTCAGTCATCATTCTTGGCACTTGTCAAATTTTTCACAACAGAATCTCATCACACAAAAGATTTTTAAACTATAAAAGGAATATTCAGACATTTGTTTTAAAGGACCACTGAAGATTTCAATGAAAAGATTATTGATAAAAACAAGAGGATTAGTTTTCAAAGCACAGTAGCTTCATTTTAGCAAATGATTTTTTAACTTAATGTTCACCGTGACTTTTAAATGTAAACTACATTACTGGCCTGATCATAGATCTTTTTTTTTATTGAAATGAATGGACCATACACTCACCAGTCACAACATTAAACACCTTTATTAGGACCCCCTTTGCTTCAACACTCATTGAACATAACTTCAGTTCTGTTTAACATAGAGATGTATTTGTAATTCTTGCAGTGCAGTCTGTGGTACTTCTGTTTCCTTGCACACTTCAAAAGCCCAACTTTACATTGATATCTATTAATTTGGATGAGCACAGAACATGTATACTTTGAGTAGTGGATGATCAATAAGCTCTGCGGTGACAGTGACTTGGTGGTATGTTTTCAAACATAAGAGATACTGCTGTACAGAGAATTATCCACTAACTAAAACTGCCCAGCCACCAGCTTTCTGTACATAGCTTCTAAGCACTTAAAATGAAAGGATGGCAACCACAAATTGTGCATTAACATTAAATCAAATTCAGCACCAGTGTCTGTTCAACACCACCAGCACTTCAATGTCACTGCAGTGATGAGAATCAGCCATCACCCAAATATACTGACTGAATGCAAATGTTAAGTGGGACTGACCAAGTATGCATATGAACTACAGAAACAAGGAGGTACACCTAATAAAGAGTCCAATGAATGTGTGTATCCTTTTTAAATAGAGTTAAAAAACAAAAAGTAAAACAACTACAGTTTACAGTATTAGACCTGCTAAACACCACTGAGCTACTACAGCTGAGGTTGCCATTTTAAGTAGACAGGCTTTTCATTTTCAGTCAGTTTTAGTTTGCAATGTGCAAATGTATAAGAAAAATGCATATTTAAAAACAAAGCAATAAGAAATTTCATTTTGTAAAATATACAGTATCTACCCACTCCCTGCCCTGGTCAAACCTTCGTATTATTAATAATAATAATAACAATAATAATAATAAATATCCTGCATGCCCAATTAACCAATGACTATGTGACTATAGAAGGCCAGCTGACCACATGGCAAGCAGATTGGTTATTTGGTCATTTCATGCTCTTTTTTTTTTTTTTTTTTACATTAACAGTGGTATAGATCACCTGCACACTGAAATCAAGCATTCGTATAGCTGTAATTACACTGTACATGACTTATCAGTAAATCTCAATAACAGTTCAACTAACTGTAATGCATGTTGCATTCTAAACATTTAAAGAAAAGCATCGTGCCTAAATAACCATTCTTGTTTCCAGTCAACAAATTAGATTTTAGATGGACCTCAAAGAAAAGATTTGTGGAGACAAGACTCTGGCTCTAGAAACCAGGCCACATTCTGTATGATCCAATTATTAACAATACCTGAGAAAGGCTTTTGTCTGCAGTGCAGAGTGAATGAGCCTCAAGGCGAACAGAAACATGTGTTACAGTAAATATTCTGGTGACAGCAGGAAATTACATGTGCTATTAAGCAACATGTGGCTCAAATGTAGGCTTGTTTTACACTGGAGTTTATCGTTTATTTACACTGGTGCATACAGTTTAAGCAGCACCTCCAAGATTCTCATTTAATTTTCTAAATGAAAGTAAATTAACTCATGCTGTGCAGAGAACAAACACCTGCAATTAAAACACACATGCCCAAAAATGTGTAAATGTACACTCACAGGGAAAAAACTTGTTTTATAATGTTTTCTAAACAGACAATGTCATTCATGTGATATAAACATTTTTGTGAGTGTATATACATACATATATATATATATATATATATATATATATATATATATATATATTTTGTTCACAAATTTGTCTAAATCTGTGTTAGTGACCACTTCATCTTTGCCAAGATACTGTAGATCATCCACCTCACAGGTAGCATACCAAAATGCTGAGTGGACAGTATGATTGTTGCTCAGGTGTTTCATAGGCTGGCCACAATAATTAAATGTGCAGTTTTATCGCACAGCACAATGCCAGAGATCGAACAATTTGAGGCCACGTGCAATAGGCATGCTGACTGCAGGAACAACCACCAGAACTGTTGCCCATAAATTGAATGTGCATTTCTCTACCATAAACCGTCTCCATAAACATACTATATTTACAAATGTATACTGAAATTGATGTGTTAAATTGCCGGCACTTGGAAAATCAACAAAGTGTCATTTAAGCAGGCTGCCCGAACCTTTGGATGAGACTGTATGGCTTGTGCAGTATTCATACAAATGAATACATTTTATTGCATACAGGTGAGAGCAGATGCATAGTCTCGCAGCCTTTTGCTGAACTATTAAAACTTCTAGAAACATAAAAAAAAAATTAACACACTTAAACTTAATAAGCTACAAACAGACGATGTATACATATAACCTCAATATATATGTAAAGGTGTGGTTTTAACTGCTCGATTTGTTTCTGATCTATCTTACAGTACAACATCTGCTAATACTGATCTGATCAGGTTGTCTAGTCAAACTAATACATAAAACCGGCTCAATAAGGCAAACATATTGCATGAAGACACTTCCACTACCAAAGGATTTCTTACGTCACAGAAATGATGCAGAGCTTGCAAAAATCCAAGAGATGATTAAAACAAACTGCTTATAAATGGAATAAAAAAAATAAAAAATAGCCTCAACAAAACACATGAACTCTCAACCTGGTGGCGTAGCAGCGGCAAAAATACCTCACAAAAAAAAAATCTCTACAACCTTTACTCTTCTTCCTCCTCCTCTTCTTCCTCTTCTTCATCATCATCTTCATCATGGCAGTGTGTGATCTCCTGTGGCGTTTGAGGAAACAAGTGGGGGGGCTGAATTTCACTGATGGAGCGGGTCAGCTGGTGTCTCTTGAAATCGCAGTCTTTATAGTCGACAGAATGCCGGTTGCGCGTGGCCATTGGGGACTCAAGATCGTGAACATCCACATGAGTGTGCTCAACAGTGGACTCGTGAGGCATCTGAGCAAGTGACAAGAAATCTGTCTTCATAAATATGACATTAAACTGAATCATAATACTAAACAATTTGTCTTAATGCTTTTGTTAAGTATACAGTATCTGTTTGTGAACTGACAGTAAAGGAATATATATATATATATATATATATATATATCCTAAACCAAATTAAATATTCTGAACCCAAGATTTCTTTAAGGAGCATTATAAAATAGGTTGCTGTGGTCCCTAAATCTGATTTGCTGAGACAATAACGCACCTACTACTTCACATTTAATTCACCAGGTTATTTTAAATCATTTTGGAAGCAAGGGAAATTATGTCTGTAACTGGCCATAAAAGTGAATCATCTTTGTAGAACTATACATGCCTCCTAAAATTACAGAACGTAGATGCTGGCGCAAAATTCTTGCTCGAACAACAAAAAGAAAAGGCATAGAACCAAATTGCTTAAAATTCCTGATCACACCTTATTGCTTTATTAAATTTATATTCAAAATGACTAGCTTTATCACAACCAATAAGAATGAAATTTTAACTAAGCAAACCTTAATCAATATATTCACACTTAATGATCTGATCACATAGATATGTGGTACAAAACAGCCTGCATGTGTGTACTGAATTAGTTAATTGAAAAATATTAAAAAGTAAAATTGTTTATGATCTAAAACATGAAGCTTAATTACATTTAAAACATGTAAGTACACCTTACTTGATACAGCTTCCTCAGAAACATAGGTAAATTCTTTTTTTGTAACCACAATTACCGCTTTCTTTTCCAGACAAGATTGTAGAAGGATGCACTTACCAGTACATGTGCCGCTCTGAACAAGTAGCTGAAGGGGTAATACAACAGGTTTATGAAAGAAGCAGCATAAAGATCTGCATAGCGCATTGCCTGAGATGCAAAAAGTGTCTGCCGTGAGCCACTACGGAACAAGCTTCCCATCATCCCATAGCACATGTCCATGTCATGAGTTACTTTCTACAGAACAAAAAAATAAAGGAAACATCTGTATATTACAGAAGCAGATAATTAACAAACTGATTATCAGTTACAGTGTTACATTTTAACAGAGTTGTTATAAAAGATAAGGACCTTAATTCGTCTTTGAAGTGAACTGATGTCAGGTCTCTCATTGCTGCTGCTGTCTAAATGTCTAATTAAAAGAAAAGATGAAACAGAAACAGGTTAATGTCAAAATAAAACTGAAAAAAAAGATCAAATTGGAAAAAAGGCAAAGTTAGCAACTAGAAGTAGGGGTGACATCACTGCTCTGCATTTAGATCTGTACGTGCTTTATTATACTTGATTGTCTCTTAGTTTTTGCTTTTAATTAGTGTTAATTACTGTGATGTTAACTGCTTTGATTTAGGCTCATATTAACAATTATTTAAATAATCAGTTTCAGTGCTGTAACAGCACCTGGTTGTAAGTTTGATCAAGACTAACCAGGTTATTAATGGCTACATGTACGTGAAAGAAAGTCAATAAATCTAACATTTTCTCAAACCATTTCTATGCTGAGGACACCCAATAACAAGTCTTTTGCACTGGACGCATGTGCAGCAAACTATAACCAACAGATCACCAATATGACCAGTTGATAAAAAAGAATTCTTAATAGTATCAAGAACATGAGACCATTTTTGATTTCTGAGGCACACATGCCAATTCAAACACTTATAATGTCTCAGTTTGAATACTGCAAAGCTATTCTGGCCACGCATCTATTAGGATCAAGGCTCTACAGCTGTCTGAATAGGTATGATATTAAATGTTATATCAGTAAAATGTCATGACTACACAGTGGGTTCTTTCTAAATTACTTTAATAAAAAATATTTTAGAAAAATGTTTTCATTTTCTATTACCTTAAGACATAGTTAATTGATCTTAAGGTCTTATTTTCATTTATACACATACATGGCATGGCATCTTTTAAACCTCAGAATCGTAAGCATCTATTTAAATTTTAAACACTTACTTGTAAAGTTCCGCAAGAAATATGTCCAGACTCTGCAATTCTTCAAAAAGAGCTATTTAAAAACAAAAGCTGTTTATTAATTCCTCATTCACTTAGATGCACTTTTACACTAACATTTAAATTTTAAACAAATTTGTTCCAATTCTACATATCTATCATATACACAACTCACATGATATGAAATAATTTTACTCACAGCTCTTATCAGTCCACACATGCAGCTCCTGAGCTAACTCTGGAATGACTAGGAATGTTCTCCACCCCTGACGCTTCTTAGACTTTAAAATATCACCAAAAATGTGGTCACCAATATACAAGATGTCTTTTCCTTTAGCTCCCAACAGATCACACACAATGTCAGAAGAACCTGTAAAAAATTATTAAAAACAACTTATCTTTTAGATAGAATTTAAATGTATTGTTTTAATAGCGGTTAAACAGTGTGCCTTTACATACCACCAGAATATACAATTCCATGTTGCAGCGGACCAGTGTATGTACCGATTTTCAGTCGGCCAGTTGTCTGTAAAAATTAAAACCATGTTAAACCCCTTTCCAAACTTTTTATTTAAAAAATATTCTTATTTAATATCTGACTGGTTTCTCAAAATTGGATATTCTGGCAATTTACTCATAATTAGATCATTACTATTTCATTAAAGGGTAAAGCGTATAAAAAAAACCTACATTTTCAAGCAAAAACATTCTCTTTTTGTACAAATTAAATGAACATCCTAACATTTTCTTAACCATAGCAAAAATATTTTACCGTATCCACTTGTCTTAGCACTGTGCCTTCTCCAAAAAACACAGGCTTCCGGGCATCAACCAGGATAAGATCGAAATAAGACTGCCAAGGTCGATGAGGAGTACCAGCCTAAAAATTAACAAAATCATTAAAAAGTTGCCTTCTTTGCAAGTTTATTTTAATAAAAGACATGGGTTTAAAGGGTTGGAGAAAAGGAAAACAATTTTATTACTTATTGTACAAACACATGTAAACACACATACTGAACTGCACAGAGAAAACTACTGTTTTTTATTTTAAGCAAACCCATAAAAGAACAACCCATAAAAAAACTAAAAAAAAATGCTTTGTGAATCATCTCTGCAGTAAGTAAATGATTCACATTGCTTTATGACAGCATTTTTTTACCATCACTTCCAAATAGAAAATATGCTTTGTAATTTAGTAAAAGCATTAGTTGCAAATTTGCAGAAAGTTGTTATAAATTGTGAACAAATGTGCACTTCACATTTACACCACATCAAAAATTCTGTTCACAAATTGTTTTTTTGTTGAATCTTCTCCAAATCATTTTTTCTCTAATAAATTCCAGCCTGAAGAGTCTTACACACAAATTCCTGTTGTGCATAACCAGTAACCTTTTTTGTGCCATTTACAGAAAATAACAGTAGTGTCTACTTACTTTTGGACCATGGGGAAAGTCAAACAAGTAGGTCATAATTTTCTGAGAAGGTAAAAATGCATACAAAAACACACTTAGAACCCAGAATTATAGCTTTACCAAATAAATGGTAAAATTTAATTAAAATACAAAAATACACAATATATCACTTGATTAACTTAATTAGTTGCACACTATAGCAACCATTAATATAAAATTATTTTATAGGCAATTTGTTGCATGGAACAAACAAAATTACTTACATCAGTGTACTTATAATCACTGTTTGTAGCCAGGAAAACTTTGGAAACCTCATTCATGCGACTGAGAAGCAGAGGCAGTTTTGGCTTGTTTCAAAAGAGGAGAAGGTACAAAAGAAACTTAGAACATTTACAATATACATTTAAGAAATGGAAACACAATTCTGATCTTTAATTTACATATTAAATAAATACTCACATCTTTTACAACATATTTTTCCAGATTTTCAACTGTCTTTTCTTTTAGTGAACCCTAAAAATACAACAAAAAAAGTGATAGCTTTTAAAATCATAACTTAAAATGATAAAATTATACAGTATTAAATGTAAGCAGCATCTTGCCTTAAAATGAACCCAGTCAACAGCATCCCTGACATCCTGGAACATACTCTTAAAGGACATCGAGAGATCACCATCTTTAAAACCAGTCTGGCAACTGTGATGATCAGGATAAATATACTTATTCACATTTACAAAGACCAATTTTAACAGCATTGTATGTGGTTAGTCAAGATTCCTATTCATTTTAGCCGAATTATTAAGGACATCAGCTACAGATAATTCCAAACCTCATTACACTGCATATTCATATATTTTTTTCGGACGGTCATACACTTTAACTAGCAAAAAAATATAGAACAGTGTTAAAACAAACCTAGTGTATCTGGAGCAACTTGAGAAGAAATCAACCAAGCAAGCTAAAAGGTAGGTCTCTAGGGTTAAATACAAGGTCAGTGTAAATAAAAATTACAAAACATACAATAAGTTAAAACAGTATATCAAAATAATATTTGGGAATTATATTGTGACTTTTACAATTCATCTTAAACAAATTCAGACAATGGTGAATTACAGTGTGTCTAAAACATTACTGTGCAGTGAGAAATGTATTGCTATACAAACAAAAAGGCAGATAATGCAAAAAAATTAAAAATAACATCACTTGCTGTATAAGAAATGGCAATAGCTTATTTCAACTCTTTATTTAAAACTTTTTCACTGCAAAGTATGTAATAAATAGCCTGCACTAAAGGGTTTGTTTGGCATGAGTTAATGAAAAGCACTTATATCAATCAAGTACAGATGGGAATCAAAGCCTTAGTCTTTTAATTAACATTTTAAATCTGCAGTTGTTTATTCCAACAAAATAATTAAGGTCTATTTCTTTTACCAGGAAGATTAAAGAGCGTATTGAGAATGTAGAATCGATCAGTATCGCCACGTTGGATAAACTTGTTTGGATAGAGTTCTCTGATCTCTGGTCTATTTAAGTAAAAAGAATATAAAGACATAAAAATAATTAAAGTAAAAAATACAGAATATTTAAGAAGCATTGAACATCTTAATTTTTTGACCACTTACCCACGCATAAAGTTGAACCCATGAACACAAACTAAAATGTTCCCATAGGCATCGACCTTTAATAGATTGCCATACAAGTTATCAAACACCAAGCCTCTGCAAAGTGAAACAAATAAAAAGCAAAACATCATTTTAAATTTGAATCAAACAAACAGTGGTTCTTTTCACCCAGCTGTTTTAATTTGAATGTTTTCAGTTTGTTTAGCGTGCAGTGTACTTTTAATAGATTTTAATACAAGAAACAGATACAAATTTTACCTGGTTGGGAAGGTAGGGTCATAAACAAAATTAAGAAGTTCTTGTGGGTAACCGATGGAAACCAGACGCTCCACAGTCAGATCAAAGCCAAGAGATTCATACTCTGGAGACTTATACACTGCAAAAATATAAAAATAAGTGAAAAAAATCCATTAATGCATCCAATTTATTGGTTACATTTCCAAAAATGACATTTTGCTTCTATGCTGGCCTTTGGCATATTTGTAATAAATAAATAAAGTAAACAAAACAAAATCCGGCTCATTGTGAATTTCCCCATTGCGGGACATCTAAAGGTCTATCTTATCTATTATTTTAAATCCTAAAAGTACATTTAAATTGAGGGATTTTATTCTCTTGTGTAAAGTGACACGTCAGCCAATTGGTGATGTGGTCATTGTGATCTTGTATTTTATACATTTTAGTTTTGACACATGAATGAGTAATGACTCTAGAATTAGCTATATTTTTATTGCACAGTAGTAGATTACATGTTCCTGGAGGTGCCAAATGCAATGAGTAGGACATGCCATAAAAAATAAAAAATTTGTTGCGACATTAATAGGTCATATTCATGTTGTAATATATATGCCCATATTCTGACATGCATAAACAACTTTAGCTTAAACCAGTTTATTTATCTGCAGTAGGTGCAAAACAGGGAAGTGTCTGCATCAATTGTGACAACACTAATGTATAATATAAATAAAACTGTTGTGCTTTTGCCAAGTGGTGACCTTAGGTGCTTGGACTAAATTCCAAAGACTTTAAAGCAATATCATAGTGAAAATGTTAAATCAACAGCACCCATGTTTATAAATTAATGCATACATCCATGTAAATGTCTCACATTAAAGTGTATGTTAAAGGTCATGGCACTTGCCTGCAAGAGTGTAATCCATATCAAAACCAAAGCATTTTATCTTCTCCATTGCCAAACTTCTGTTGACAAAAACTCTAAGAAAGGAAATAAAAACAGTTTACTAGCCATTCTGGTTTTGCACTTTTTTGTTAACCTGTTAAATTTTTCGTTAGTAGAATGAACTCCAACAGACTCTGTGTGGCAGTTTAAATAAACAATATAGCACTAGTGATGGACAATGGTGAATAAACATTTGTTAATTCCTTAAAGTTTTAGACATCTGGGTAACACTATACACATATACAAACACAGATAAAAAGAAATCAAATTAACAAGATAAATTAAATTAAATTAAATTAAAAAAATCCAGTTGCAACATGTATCTGAAAGGCATGAGTATGTGAACCTTTGGAAAATTTGATACAATTTATTTTTTCCCTTATTAATATTTTTAAAGGTCTATCCTAGTACAGAGGTTAGATAAAGTCACAGATTTTACCAAATTGGACCTGATAAATCCACATTTAACCAGGTTGTATACAATTGGTGAAAATTCCTGACTTCTTAACACCCACCAGTGGTTCAACAATAAAGAGCACCTCAAGTGCAAAGTACATTTGTACAATTTTATGCTACTAAAGACATCTTTCACATTAGGATTAGCAGGAAAACACTTAATAACAACTGTAGAGAAGTCAGGGCTGTGGGTATAAAACTCAAGACAATATTTAGGATTAAAAACAGTTACTGGAAATGTTTATTTCAAGTTATTTCAAAAAGCAATGGTTCACATACTTTTGCTATTAACAGAAATGTAATGTTGAATTTTATGCACAATAAATAAATAAATTACTAAGTTAAATCTGGTTTGCATAAAAATCCTGTGATATTAATGTCATATTAAGGCACCAAAGCTGTTACTGTACATATTTTTGAATGAAAATACAATCATTAAAAAAGACACATTTCATATATTATTTGGCACATTATAACACCTACACATTACTTTTAATATACAATAATATACTTTTTTTTTTAATAAGAGTTGACCTAAAAAATTAAGTTTATAAACTAAAGATGAGCTGTGTTGAAATTAAAATAAAACAGATTCAAACAAAAGAGCAACAAGACCAAAAGCTGATTTTCTGGGAACAGACAGGAAGGGCCAGGTGAGTAAAAATGAACTGTTTTAGATTATGTATAGACAAAGGGTGTTGATTTTAAAATCAGTACAGCGGGTCAATGACAAAACTTAAGCATACCTCATAGCAGGATGACAATGGGCCAGTTCCCGTGGTAAGCTTTGTGATAGAGGAATACATGTACTATACATTACTACAGTTGACATACTGCCTATTGTCAATGCAGTAATAACAGTGCTGATAAATGAACACTTTTTTTTCTAGGTTTTATTTGGTCTTTAATTCTATTAAGCGTTACTTAACAATGTTAGTCCACTGCATTATAATAACAGTTACAAAATTCATCACACAGTGAAGTGTGTGTATTATAATATAACCAGGGAACAGTGTCAGAACAATGAAATGCCCTTTATTATTTGTTAACACAAAAGTCAATGAATTTGGAGCTTCACTGCAATTGAATTTTGGCTCAGTACATGTTAATTTGAAAGAAACCAAATCCAAATAACATCAAACTATGACAGTAAACCATTCTCAACATTCTTTGGATTATTATAACAAAGACGTGACTTAAATAGCTAAAAAAAAATGCTTTGACACGGACAAGGAGATATGCACAAAACACCAAAGAATTGTTTGAAGCATTTGCCCTTTTGCAGAACTAATAAGTTCTGCTGTACATCAGCATTCAAACGATAATTCCTAAAAACTAAATTTTCATTCATAAACTAAGTCTTCATTTATGTGCATACTTCATGGAAATGGGTGCAATTAACTTAAATAGATGAAATAACATTGCCAAAAAGCAGGAAATAAGTTACATAAATAAATAACAATAAATATAAATAACAGAAAAGGAAAATAACAAATTTTTAGTTATAGGTCATAAAAAGTTTGTCACACTTTGTGACCGATATACACCACCTGTTGGACTACAAAAACTGTAGAGAAGGAACACTGCAAAAGGCTCATATCAAAAGTATTAAACAAATACTAAAACTCTGAAACAAAAACATGGGGTGTGTCCATTAGTCCCTCTTATTACTGGAAGCTAACTGAGATAATCAAAACATACACATTGCTACTATGAATAAACAAAAGCGCAAAATAGCAGTAAAAAGCAAAAAAATAATAATAATTAGCTTAGTAAATCTCGTTCATGCTCCATGGCACTTTATGTACCTGTGATAAGCTTCACGTCTGTATTTCTTCATTGACAAACCATCCATGTTGGCAGGAACTTCTGAATAGTTCTGAAGTCGATCACTCCATGAAGTAGTCATCTTTAACCGTTTAAAGTTCTGAGGAAAAGGTTCACAATTTCAAGTTAGGAAAGTTTAACGTTAATAAATACAATTGCAGATGGTGACTGAAGAATCAACACACGATTTTTAAAAACTACTTAAACATGAACGTGTTTATTACATCTATCTGATAATTTTCCGTTGATCGATCTGATGAATTGTTTTCTTGATGAACCAGATACTCGATATACAATTTTGAAAAACGATTACAAAAATGTCAAAAAAAATTTCAAAAATCGTGTTTGCCTTCCACTAAACATAATAGAAAATTGAAACCAGCAGTCACTCTCTTCCAAAATAGTGATGTTTAATAGTTAAAAACACTAAACCACACTTATAACATTAAAAGAGCAGAAAAGTTTTGCAAGCGATAAACAGCTAGTTGTTAGCATGACGTCACTTCCTCGGCATCAGACATCACGCAGACCTTCGTTATCTGAAGCTAGCGGCTAACGATTCCCATGAGCGTCGCAGTTAACACCTCTTTTCCAAATAAATCCACTTTTCGCCGAACAGTTGTGTTTTTAAAACACGTCGTATTTAACCGCAGGTTCAGCGACACCGAGCCGTTTATCTAATCATAGTTTTAACTTCGTGTGCAGCTTCTCACCTCAACACTCCACGTTACAACACCTGCAGCGGCATGCAGTCTACGCATGCGCAGCCAACCTTCCCGCTGCCGCCGTAGCAGTTGTGGCAGGAACATTATTGCAGAGCAGTCTGCTGTCTCTTACCGTCACACAATACAGAAAGCGCTATTAAAATACCCACTCCTAAAGCTTTATTTGAGATTTAATTATCAGTTCTCTTATTAAATGTTCTAATAAGTTTACAGGACAAATCATATTTATAATTTAGTGGATTTAAACATCATTAATAGTGCAAGTGCGGGCGGCACGGTGGCTTAGTGGTTAGCCCGTTCCCCTCTCATAAGGTGATTGTAAATTGAGACGTCCCGCATTGTTATTGAAAGTCAGACTACAGTTTTAAAATGCGTGTTTTATAATTTGCCATTAGATGGCTGTGTTGTCTGCTATCGGGGAGAGGCGGGCTGCTTGAATGTCAACCAATCGGGAACGCGGACACGTCAGTTCTGTTTAATTGTACACAGTCACATATATATATATTCATTCATTCATTCATTATCTCCCGCTTATCCTCTATTAGGGTCGCGGTGGGGTTCCCCATGCCCATCCAGGGGAGAACGTCTCGGGCGCTGGGCAGATACACCCAGGACAGGGCGCCAATCCATCGCTGGGCACACACTTACTCACACAGACACACTCTATAGGGGGCAATTTTGAGAATTCAATTAACTTGTTCCATGTTTTTGGACTGTGGGAGGAAACCGGAGAACCTGGAGAAAACCCACGCAGACACGGGGAGAACATGGAAACTCCACCCAGATGGGGATTCGAACCGGGAATCCCTAGCGCTGAGAGGCGAACGTGCTAACCACTAAGCCACCGTGCCGCCTTATATATATATATATATATGGCGGCACGATGGCTTAGTGGTTAGTAACCTCTCAGCACTAGGGATTCCCGTTTCGAATCCCCATCTGGGTGGAGTTTCCATGTTCCATGTTCCATGTCCGCGTGGGTTTCCTCCGGGTTCTCCGGTTTCCTCCCACAGTCCAAAAACATGGATCAAGTCAATTGAATTCTCCAAATTGCCCCATATAGTGTGTCTGTATGAGTGAATGTGTGCCCAGCGATAGATTGGCGCCCTGTCCTGGGTCTATCTGCCCAGCGCCTTAAACGTTCTCCCCTGGATGGGCATGGGGAACCCCACCGTGTCCCCATTAGAGGGTCCCCATAAAGCGGGAGATAATGAATGAATGAATATGTATATATATATATATATATATATATATATATATATATATATATATATATATATATATATATATATATATATATATATATACACACATGTTTTTATTTGCTGTCTGTTTTGTGCTACAGTGGCAGAGTAGGGATGTTTTTTTTTTTTTTTTTTTAAGCTATTTTAGACTATCTTGGTGCATTGGTGTCCCACATTGTCCCACACAAACATTGTCTTTTTCCCACATCTGGTGAATTGGAATTTGGTCACCCTACCATCTCAGCGCTGGGCATCCAGGTTCGAAACCCTATCTGGGTGGAGTTTCCATGTTCTCGTTTCCGGGTGGGTTTCCTCAGGGTTCTCCAGTTTCCTCACAGACCAAAAACATGGAATCAGGGTCAATTGAATGCTATAAATTGCTCCATATAGTATGTGTGTATGTGCCCAGTGATAGATTGGTGCCCTGCGGTGGGTGTATCTTCTGAAACATTCTCCCCTGGATGGGCTTGGAAACCCCTTCCACCCCTCACCCTGATAACTCTAGTAGAGGATTAAGCAAAAGATAATGAATGAATTGATAGTGCAACTGTTTCTGCTCAAAATTTCTCACGCAAACTTTATTTATAGCAGCAATTATTTGTCTTTATTTCTACTTGAAATGCTTTGAAAATAACTCCCCCTTAACACTGCAATGAAAATACTCATTAAGCAAGGTGGCTTAGTGGTTTTCATGTTCTTCTCTCGGTGTTCCAGGTTGGAATCCTGTGTTTTAGGCTGATGAGGCATGTTTTAGGCTGATGATAGAAACCCACACAGTCACAGGAAGAATATGCAAACATAACACAACAAGAAAAATGCTTGATTGTGTAGAAAATAAAAACAAGTCGGACCACCCTCAGTTCTGTACCCTTTTATCATTTATAATGATAAAAGAGTATCATTTCTTTTATCATTTATAATGATAAAAGAATTTATTTACATACTATATATAAGTATTAGACATTAGCTAATTTATAAAAGCTTTCAGAAGGATGGCTGATTTTGATCTGTTAAGTGGACATAAACTTAAGGACAGATAGTATCCGGTAAATGTTGGAATTTAGCCATGACAACAGTTCAACCAGCTACAATTAATTTATATTATTGTTCAATATTAGTTGTTGATGTTTCTATTCATGTAATTTATCTTATTTTTTACTTCACGGTGGATTAGTGGTTAGCATGTTCTCTTCTCAGCACTGGGAATTCTGCACTGGGGTTTGAATCCCAATCTGGGTTGTTTCCATGTTCTTGTTGTGTCCGTGTGGGTTTCCTCCAAGTTTTCCAGTTTCCTCCCACAGTTCAAAAACATTGATTAAAGGTAAATTAAATGCTCTAAAGTCCCCCATATAGTGTGTCTTTATTATGGTCTGTGTGTCTGTGTGTCACACACTATATGGGGCAATTTAGAGCATTTAATTTACCGATAGATTGACGCCCTGCCCTGTGTGTATCTGCCCAGCACCCGAAGAATTCTCATGGAGCATGGGGAACCCCCAGTGACTCTAGTAGAGGATTAAGCGGAACATAAAGAATTGATAAATTAATAATGCATAAATGTATAAGCCAATTTCAACCTTATTATCTAGTTTTTCACCAGGGGATGCCACATGAACACTTTTAGAAATAGTTGGAAGACATATGGAGTAAGATCACTGTTAAATGTACGCATGTACATCTTCAAATATTACATGTACAATTTCTCGGAATATGCACACACGCATCGAAAACTTTTAAAAATACATCACCGGGTTATTGGGCACAACACATTGAGCAAGTAAACAATTAATTCGATATAGTACATATATACTGTTTTAGTGTTGCCCATTTGGTAACTTTGTCACTATATTTAGCAACTTATTATTTTGAAAAGCGACTAGTGACAAATCTAGCAATTTTTCCGGTGTTCTGCAATGAGTTCTGTTTAATAACTCAGTTTTCCTTAGTCACAAAAATAACAGTCCATTGGTGTCACGCCGTGGCCTTATTCGCAAAAATATATGACACTTTTGGAAATATTGTTTAAATATGTGTTTTGCAATCCAAAATTCTAACTATTTTCGAAATATAACATCCATTTAAGAACCCACATTCAGATGACTCATTTATTTCCCTTCTGCAGGAGGCTATAATGAAACAATTGTGCAAAATAATACCCTACAGTTAGATTTACAAACGCCTACAAAGGTTCAATAAATGTTTTAATCAGTGTATGTCATTTTGCACTGCTCTGACATTAGGTTGGTACAATGTGAAGTAGCTTCTGAGAAGTTATTTTGCCATATTTGTGTAACTTAGTTTGCTATATTTCTAAGGGTGGTAGCTTTTGTGTAGTGAAGCTTCATTTATTGACGAGTAAATTGTATTTTTATATCTCATTATATAAAAAAATATATCTCAGTAAACCTAAACTTTTTACTTTACCTAAACTTATTTGTGAAATCTTAAAAGATCTTTTGACATTTTGCAGGAGTATTCTGAAATTCAACATGAGCATAGTCTGAGCACAATTGACCTGACATTTCTTTAGTTTTATTGCCATGACAACCCACCACTCACAACGTTCCAAAGTTACTCTGGGCAGAGGGTTTATAAAACCTAGAAAATGATTTATTTTTAGGTTTGATTTATGATAAGCACTAACTCCTCTGCGGCTGTTTTTTATAAATTGTGTTCTGTAATTTGGCCACTAGATGGCAATATTTGATTGTTAAAGAAACCAGAATCCTGTTACTCAGCGATCAGTTTTCACTATAACACCAGACTAGATTGTCACGAAAGACCAAGCTCATCTTCTGGCGAGGGGTGATAAACAAGTACACAAGTAGAAAGTTAAAAGTTGTTTTAAAGTGTATGTGTGTGTATATATTATAATCAGTTTGTGTATTGGAAGAAAAATGTCTTCAAAATGGACATTTTGATCAAAAGTAGTAAGTACATACCGATACTGTCAGACCAGTACAGACCAGACTTTTTTTTTTTTGTTCATTACTAATTAGCTTTTTTTTTTAATTAATTTGAACAAACATAATTAAAAAAAATTAATTTGAACAAAATGAAAAAAGAAACATACTTAGTTAAGTTGAATACAATAAAATGTTCTTTTGAACAACACATTACGTAACAAACTGTTTATTTTTGTAAAACACATACAGGGAATTAATTATATTAGTAAATAGAGTATAATTTATTTCATTTGACAATCATATGTCCTAAAGCTTATTGCTTTAACAAATTAAAATATCACATAAAATCTTATAAAACAGCAGGAAAGATTAATATTATCAAACAGCCCTTTCTGTTCACCGGGTTGGCAGCACCAGTCCAAACTGTAAAACCAGCATTCCATCCTGTGATTGTAACAGAAAATGATAAAGACTTTTGTATCCTTTATAGAGGTTAAGAACAAAGTTTATCATGTATTATCATTATGTTAAAATGTATTTGTACTCCAAAACACAGTTGCCAGTGCTATAATCAAATATGAACCTTCAGAATTATTCACACCCTCACTATACTAATGAATCTTCACTGTCGATAAAATGTTTAGGGATCGCTACAGATATCAGGTAAGAAATCAAAAAAATTTTATACAAATAATTAATTAACCATTAAATAGCTTTTTAATGAGGTTTGTTATTAAAAAAAACTAATTATTTGGCATAGTAATGGAAAAATGTGCAGTTGTTGTGTTTAGCTGTTTAGTGTACCCTAATGATGTCCAAAACACAAGCACAGTATGTAGTTTTCAAAGGGGATGAATATTTGGTTGAAGCAGCGCTTTTGGAAGGGAGACATTTCTGTTTGAGTCTTGTTTGCACTTTAAAGATTACAGGTGCCCTTGACTCTCTGCCTGGGACTTGGTTTTGTTTGAGAGCTAAAGCTTGATTCCTGATTGCCACCATGCCTCATTTGTGCAAACAAATTCCTCAGTTTGTATTCCTTGTTTAGATAATTAACCATTAGCCTTGTTTCGTTATCAGCTCGTTTTGGTTTTGTAGTCACATGGTCCTTTTTTTGGTTATATAGACCCCACCCTGGACTTGGTCTCCAAGTTCTGTTTTGCTTTTTCCAACTTCGTTACTACTGTATTGGATTGTGTACGTTCTATGAAAAAGGAGTTTTATTCGCTACCTGGCGTGTGTGTGCAGAATCGCACTGCTTATAGGAACCCTGGCATAAGGACTTAGCAAGTGTTTTAGGGTTTTTCTTTTTAGAAAAGAAAAAAATTACTAATCACCTTATTCACATAAAATGTTTTACAAATCTGATAGGTTTACCAAAAATACCAATCAAAATAATAATAATTATAATAAGAAGTCTTTATAGTCATTGCTGTATGCAACAAAATTGAGCAGCAAACCTAAGATGCTTATGCATACAATAAGTAAATAAATACACATAAGCAACACAATGATTCTAAACCTGGCTCATTAAAAGTAATTATACTTGCAGACAGAATTTGAGGCTTACCTGTAGGGCATGTTTTCCTATTTTGTTTTGAACTTCTCTCAAAGACTGATACTGCTCTAAGATGTGTTCACCACAAACTACATCCACCTGCCATAAAAAGAAGAAAAAAAAACATTAGGCACGAACCATTCTTCTGAATATAAAACAGGAGAATGTCATAAAAGTAGAAGTAATAGTTTTTTTTTTTAATGAATACATGGCCTATTTAAATTTCCTAATTCATAACCAGTTTGTATCAGCATTACTGCACATCAGGCTCATCAGGTCATAATTCTGTAACTGTTATTAAGGTTACACACAACAGTGAACTACGAGATCACCCCCCACCCAAAAATCGACATAGTGGTGAAGCGATTAACATTCCCACCTCACAGCAAAAAGGTCCTGTGTTCCAACCCTGGATGAGGTGGGCAATGATAATATATCTGTATGACACTTGTAGGTCCTCAACATAAAATTTCATGTTGGTAAGTAAACAGGAAATAATAAATCTCATGTAAGATTGTTTCCAATTCCCCTATGATGCTATTGTCAATGTTTTTTTCTGTCAATATGACATTTTTAGTGCTTAAACTCACCATTATATAAATAACTTTATTCTTTTTAAAATAACAGAAATGAACACATATTCTGTAGCATTTATCAAGATGTGACAGGTTTTTGGTGCTTGAAATAAAGGTACTAAGAAGGGAGATTGTATTTTCTAGAAGTATTTGCATGTCATCAACTAAGGCATACCATCAATTTTTCAATTTTGCCACAAAGACCTTGAGTTTGCCACTGTAATAATCTAAAGTGATCTGATTTTGTGCCACTGCTCTGTATGTGTGCCACTATGCTAAGCATTGTTGCTTAGTATCAAGGTGATAGCACATTGGATGAATAGCTCTGTAACTGTCATAAATCTGGTCTGTTTCTCAGTAAATACAAATAAAAAACACCCTACTGGGCTATGGTGTCCTAAATGTAAAAGCAGTATTCATTTCTTTATATTTTTCAGTCTACATGATCTTAAATGACATTTTTTCTTGCTAGTCTTCCAATAAGTTTAGCTCTGTAATGTTGAGTTTTTTTTCCCTATCAGAGCTGCAAATCTCTCCAGCTGTTTCAAACTAATCTTTCATCTCATGGTTGCTAATCCATAAATGTTACTGCTCTTTCTATAATTTTATATAGTTTACACTAAGATTCTGGTACTGGTAAACAATCTGTGTGACCTTTGAAGCTAACTGGTTGCAAAAGAACAGTGCATGCAAGTTAAAAGTAAAAATTATTTCTGTTACATCAAATATTTACAAAATTATAACTTTTGTGTTTTATCTTAATCATACTAATTTACAATTACTTTCTAATTCCACTAATCAAGAGTATAAAGAGTTTGTGTAAATTTCATGACTATGTTACTTGACATATTTTAAAACCCTTTTTGAACTGAAAAATCATGCTAATTACAGACTAAATACAAAGTGAGGTGAGCATTTCTAGCATAACAGGAAATCATAGCATAATTTTTGGCACCTGCAAATTTGGACTCAATTCCATCTTTCGTCTAATGAAAAGTTCCACATGGCGTATGGTGGCTTCACCTGATACACGTATGTACCTTCTTTCTAGTGGCTGCATAAAATAACCAGTGTTACATTCAAACAACTTAATTAATTATAGTTATGTTATAAAAACAACATATAAATGTAATAATACCTTAAAATTCTTAATACCATCTTCAGCTCTGTCATTGAGAAATATATGGAAATCACACAAATAATACAGAAATTATCAATCAATTAAAAAACATAGTTTAAATGATAACAGCATCACCTCAAAAATGTCTAAAACACTGACAGTTAAAAAAAATAAAAGGGGCAAAGAACTTACCCCACAAACTCGAGCAACAGAGACACATCAAGCTCTGGAGGAATAGTAAAAACAGACTGTGATTCCGGTTCTTTTAGTTTCTGAGACTTCAGTGAAAGGCCAGCTTGGGTTGCCGCTATAAAAAGAAAAAGTAATTACATGTATACATGTGGACATTACCAAAGAGAAGACACATCTAAAAACAATAAATATTGCTATTGTTATAAAAAAATATTTTTTAATTAAAAACATACAAACCTGTTTTTGGAATCACAAGTCTTCTTTCTTTGTAGAATGTACACAGCTGAGTTTTTTCCGCTTGATGGAAGGAAGGGCATAAATTTTATATATATATATATATATATATATATATATATATATATATATATATATATATATATATATACACACACATACATGAGAATATTTTTTAGGAAGTTTGAGACAATTACCTTTCTCTAAATATGGAACCATTTTGTAAACAATATCTTGTAACTGCCTGTCAAGTCTGTAAAAAGAAAAAGTAGGAGCATTATACACACAAGTGTGTATGCCAACTTTCCATAAAGAAAGAATATGAAAGGAAACTATACATTAAGCATAAAGTGCCACTTTTGTATACAAATGGCTGGCAAATAATGTCCATCATGTGTCAGCACATCAAATTACACAGCTTTTGTTGTTTTTACTGTATTTTCAAATTGCAACACAACATTTAAAAACATACTTTACCAGAAAAGTAAGTTCTACCTAATTTTCTGACCTTTTCCTTTTATGTCTGGCTTTAATTGAAAATCATACCTCAGTGTACAATTTGTATATGCATTCACATACATGTCATTATAACAAATATTTTTTAAACCTTTATTTAGATTCATCAAGGTTTAATTTAAGAAAGGTATGCAACCAAACCATGTGCTGTTTCAAAGCTTCAAAGTGCATTGCAAAGGAAGAAACAATCTGTTGTCAATAAGTTATAGGCAAAATTTAGTTTTTTACTCCAGGTTATAGGTGTTTTGTTTACCTTTCAATTATATATATAGTGTTGGTTAATGCATCAAGACACAGACACATTATCAGAAAGTAAAGCTAAAAACCCTTTTATCATATCAATTGATCTAACACACAGGTGTATTTTTTAGCATACAGCAATAAAGAATTAACTGATCACTGTTCTGATGCTGTTGGATGAGGCTACATGAAAAATGTAATAAAAACATCTGTAAGAATCTTAATTTCAAAAGAAAATGTGGGTGGGGTCATTATCTCCATTATCTCTATTATTTCCATACTGACTCATATTACACCCCTGAGACAGAGACAGTCCTAACAACAAATTCTCTGAGGTCCCTTGACTAATCAAAATGATAACAAAAAAAAAAAACTGATGTTTTAATTTTTAAGTCACGTATGAACGCAAATGCAAATACAAAAACCCACTACATTAGTACCTGATATTATACAGTGGTTCAGTCTGATGAACAACAATCCCACAGTTGGGACACCTGTTGCTGCAGAAGAAGTGCTTGACAATGCAGCTTTTACAGACTGAAACAGAAACATCAAAAGATCAGTAATGCAGTTTTGCAGCAAATGCAGTGAAATTTCTGATTCAATGATGTGGAATGACACACATACATGAATGAAGACACTCTGTAATGGTAGTGGCATTGATGAAGAAGCCATTACAGAGACCACAGCGTATATAGGGATAAAGTTCCCTAAGTGGTATTTGCCGCTTAACAAAAAACAAAACAAAACAATGGGTCAGATGAATCTTCAGTCTTACATTTTCAACAGTTCTTTAGCAAATATGTGGTGGATTTAAGAGTAAAACACAGTAAACAGCATTATGAGCATGACAAAGTTTCAACTTATAAATATAAATTTAGGAAATGTAATTCTTGAATGAATTGCTTCTTGAATGATCAAAGTGTAGTTGTGAGACAAATTAGATGAACATACAGATCAGGTTTACAGATATTTCCAACATAAACAACTACATTATTAAATGAATCTATATGTAATAACATACAAATGTAAGCAAATTACCGAATTATATTGTTGACAATAAAATAGCATATTTTGGTATACAATGAATTTTAACTACAATAAAATTAATAAGAAAAATATATATTCACTGTGTTTTAAAAAAAGAACGAAAAAAATATATATAAGCAATGTTAAAACATTGCACATATATATATATATATATATATATATATATATATATATATATATATATATATATATTTGGTCATTTATTGGACGCTTTTATTCAAATATATATATACAGTATGCCCATCCCATGCCCATCCAGGGGAGAGCGTCTCGGGCGCTGGGCAGATAGACCCAGGACAGGGCGCCAATCCATCGCTGGGCACACACTCACTCACACAGACAGACACACTCTAAACATGGCAATTTTTGAAAATTCAATTAACTTGATCCATGTTTTTGGACTGTGGGAGGAAACCGGAGAACCCGGAGGAAACCCACGCAGACACGGGGAGAACATGGAAACTCCACCCAGATGGGGATTCGAACCGGGAATCCCTAGCGCTGAGAGGCGAACGTGCTAACCACTAAGCCACCGTGCCGCCTATATATATATATATATATATATATATATATATATATATATATATATATATATATATATTTTTTTTTTTTTTTTTTTTTACTGTTTTGTTGTACATTTCCAGAGTGCTGATACGTACATCCCCCCCCCAGTCGGTTTTCATATAATGGCATTTTTGACCCTGTTTACTGTGTCGACAACACAGCTGCACATGAACCCTATTTCTAGAAAATTTTGTGACACTATTTAACTATGTAATTTGTTTATTTACCTGAACTCTACTCAAAGTACCAAAGATTTTTCAAAATTAACTGAATTTCTAATTATGATTTGAATTTCTAATTATTTGTTAATCATAGTTGTATGATATAGGTTAACTGTTTTTGATGCAAAATATAAAATGAGAAGTTATTTTACACTTATAGAGGCATATTCTTTTCTTCTGAACAAATATTTTATGTTTAATTTGAAAAGAGCTGAAAATCTTACATTGAACTGTTTATATGTTTATATATATATATATATCACATTTTTATAGACATACGGATAGGTATTGTTTGATATTAAAGGACTTATTAATGAATAAAATAGCCTATGTATTATTTTATTACGTTATTCATTTTAACGTCGGTAGCAGTTTCAAATTCTAACTATAATAAGCTTAAACCCGTTGACCTGTTTGAATGTTGAACTTTTTATAATAAAAAGTTTTGTGCATTTAGAAGAAGCCGTGTTTATGGCAGCGTTACCTCAGTGAAGGTGTCGCTGTCACTTCTCGTTTCGTCCTGAAGCTCCGCGCTGCGGCTGCGACTCGAGTCCTTGCCCAAACTTTCACACGGCACCTCGCTGCAGTCCATTTGCGCGCTTTAAACTTCTCTCCGTCGCTCGTTTTACTTCAGAGCAACTTCCTTACCACCACCGACGTCGTTTATGAGGCTCCGCTCAGCTCCGGATTAACCCGACAAACAGGGACGATCTGAACCCTCAGCCTGCTGCACCTGGCGATTCCCGCGAGTTAAGCGTGCGCGCGAGCACAACCGCGCAGCTTTACATAATAAAAGTCACGATGTTCGATTTAACAACACATTTACATTCATTTTACATTTACATTTACATTTGGTCATTTAGCAGACGCTTTTATCCAAAGCGACTTACAAGCTGAGCACAGGGTTAATCACAACATCCCTGGAGCAATGAGGGTTAAGGGTCTTGCTCAAGGACCCGCATTGGTAACTTCAGTGGACATGGGATTTGAACCCACAACCTTTAGATTGATAGCTCAACATTCATTCATTCATTCATTTATTCATTCATTCATTCATTATCACCCGCTTTATCCTCTATTAGGGTCACAGTGGGGTTCCCCATGCCCATCCAGGGGAGAACGTCTCGGGCGCTTGGCAGATAGAACCAGGACAGGGCGCCAATCCATCGCTGGGCACAGACTCACTCACACAGACACACTCTATATGGGGCAATTTTGAGAATTCAATTGATCCATGTTTTTGGACTGTGGAAACCCATGCAGACACGGGTAGAACATGGAAACTCCACCCAGATGGGGATTCGAACCAGGAATCCCTAGTGCTGAGAGGCGAACGTGCTAACCACTAAGCCGCCTGATAGTCCAACAATCTACTATTATTCTCTGTGGCCCAACGATCTGCGGCTATTAATAAAGCTTTCTTCTTATCCAACAAGTCATACTTAAATGTTAATCGTAAATTGAACATAGCATTAAATAAGCTACTTCTCAAAATTGCCCCATATAGAGTGTGTCTGTGTAAGTGAGTATGTGCCCAGCGATGGATTGGCGCCCTGTCCTGGGTCTATCTTCCCAGTGCCCGAGATGTTCTCCCCTGGATGGGCATGGGGAACCCCACCGCGACCCTACTAGAGGATAAAGGAGGAGATAATGAATGAATGAATAATGAATGAATGCTGCATAATTTCCTTGCACTCTTTTCTTATATTAAGTAGTAATAAATAATTAAAGCTTTTTTAAATGGAATAAACAATTTTATGAACTACTTAAATGCTTTATATTGCTAAATCCCTCTGATGTATTTAAAGTTGTGCTGAATAATTTCTTGAGCCAACACATAATGAGCTTTGTTAAAATTCATATTAAAGGCTTTTGACTCGGTTTTAAAATGATTAATAGGTTTCTGTTTGAAAGCCTGAGAGAGATTTATTTTGAAAAGAGCAGCGGGTTGGAGCGGAAGCGATCTGAGGCGGAGAAAGAGAAACATGGCGGTGCCTATGAGCAACGTGGATGAGATCCGTGACAGAGTGATTTTGGGTGAATTTGGAGTTAAAAACGTAAGCGTTCAGATCAACAACGAGTTCCGTCAGTTCTAAGTTACGTGTGATGTTAACAGTACACATAAAAGTGCTGCGTTAGGTGTTTTTAGCATCCTGAGTGTTGTTTACGCACACAGTCAATACGTCATTGTAATAAACATGCGCTGTAAGCTGTGAGGTTTATTTAAACGCCTCTCTTTCTGCTATCAAGGTTCATTCAACGCATTTCCCTGGTAACTACCCTGGTTATGACGACACATGGAACTTCAAAGCGTTTAAAAAGGTAATGTCTTGTATTCTTAAGACTTATTCCACTCTCATGCACCACAGAGCGCAGCAGGAGGTCATTCTTACCCGTGGCCATCAAACTATAACTTTGGTCAATAACACAACTTTGATTTGCAGTATCGTAATTACGATTCAAATGTGCAATATTACATTATTACCGGACCCACAGTGCAATATATTTTTAATTTCGTATATAAAAAACTTTTTTTTTTCGTTTTACTTGCCACTTTACATTTTCTTCATTCTGTATTATTTTGTATGCATTTTACTGCACTTTTATTGTTAATTCTTACTCTACTTCTGTATGAAACATGACATGCAGCATCTGTAAAAACTGCAATTTCCCTCCATGGATTATTAAATGATTTTGATTTTGGTGTCTAACACAAATAAATAGAAATATATAAATCCAGTGATCATTTGGTTTGCGTCAAACACACTGCTACTGAATAATGAATTATTTTAGGTATTTCTTATTATTTAGGCGGTTTTTCTTTTATATCAGTAACCAACTAATGTGTTTTTGTTATTTGTACCACCACAGAATTTTAAGCTCGACATTGTTCGTTTGGATGAAAGCACGCTAGAGTTTGACATGGTGGGAATAGATGCTGCCATTGCAAATGCTTTCCGACGAATATTACTTGCTGAGGTATTTTACAGTGTATCATATTTGTATTTGAAAGAAGCAGAAATTGTTTAGAATGTTGCTTTTTCAGTCTATTCCATTACCATTCATATCTATGACTTTATGTAACATACATAGGAAGTCATTTCTGTACCTTTAATTAAGGTTAAATTTTTTTAAATTATTTTTTATAACATCTCTTTTTATTAAAGACTTTTCAACATCGTACATCCATCTTGGGCTTATGTACAAAAAATTTAGTGTAAACAAGGATTATATGAAAGAAAAGGAAGAAATAGAATAATAACAATAAAAACTATCAAGAGAAGCCCACCCCCTATGCCCAGCCCTCAAAACACATCAACCACTAAGACAAGACAATAAATAAATCCATCCATCCATTATCTTACGCTTTATCCTCTATTAGGGTAGCGGAGGGGTTCCTCATGCCCATCCAGGGGAGAACATCTCGGGCGCTGGGCAGACACACCCAGGACAGGGCGCCAATCTATCGCTGGGCACACACTCACTCTCACAAACGCACTCTGTAGGGGGCAATTTGGAGAACTCAATTGACTTGATCCAAGTTTTTGGACTGTGGGAGGAAATCAGAGAACCCGGAGGAAACCCACAGGGAGAATATGAAAACTCCACCCAGGTAGGGATTCAAACCGGGAATCCCAAGTGCTGAGAGGCGAACGTGCTAACCAGTAAGCCACCGTGCCGCCCCAATTAATAAATCAATACAAAAATTCAAAATATTAAAGGAAAATACTAAATAAAAATAAAATTGGAAATAAATAAATAAGAATTAAGGAATACAATTAAAAAATAATAATTAATAATAATAATAAAGCCCTTAATAATAAATATTAATAGATTTTCAGAGTGTGTTTCATTCCGGAGTTATATTACATCCGTCAATGTACCTAAGACCAGGTAACCACGTTTTTTTTTTAAATCTCTGCAAGGTTCCCGTCCTATATGACCGTAGCTTTTCAAGTTTAATATTGCCTAGAATCTCCTGGAGCCACCGATTATGGGTAGGTGGGGAGGCAAATTTCCAATTAATGAGAATTGCCCTTCTGGCGAGCAGAGTACTAAAGGCGATCACACGTTGCTTTGTTGCTGCAGCATGGGGGTTTGGAAGTATGCCAAACAGGGCCGTGATGTGGTTAATATCTATAGAAATTTCTAGCGCATGATTTAATGTCCTGAAAACCTCAGCCCAGAAGGCATTCAACATGCTACAGGACCAAAACATGTGTAAATGGTAAGTGGCCACATCTAGGACAAGAATACGACCTCCCTGGAAATATTCTCGCCAATTTGGCATTCGTAAAATGTAATCTGTGGACCACTTTAAACTGAATCAAACAGTGTTTAGCACATATCGAGGAGAAGTGGATCTCACTCAAAATGAGCGCCCACTGCTTGTCAGGAATGGGCACAGCTAAATCCTCCTCCCAGGTGGATTTTAGGTCGTTAGAAGGGACAGTGACTGTCAAACAAATCATAGTATAAATTGAGGAAATTAACTTTTGTTGAGATGATTTAAAGGATAGAATGCGGTCTAATTTGTTTTCGGGTGGACGATTAGGAAAATGAGGGAAAAGCCGAGACACAAAGTGCCTAATTTGAAAGAAACGGAAAAGGTGGGAATTGGGCAAGTCATATTTGGCCATCAGCGAAGTAAAGGACAGAAAAATACCCTCTTGATACAAGTCACTGTTAGACACAATGCAGTTTTCTTTTTAATTTTTCATTTTTTTCACATTGAAGGGTTGAAGTGATCGGTATGAAAAGTTAAATTATTTTTACATAAACAGCCCGTGCCTGTTTATTGTAAAATCACTGTTTATGCAATTACTGTCTTAGTAGTCTCTAACTCCTGTCTACTTTAGTTTACATTAGAACATTAGTAATGCAAAAATAATGCAACACATTAAGAAGTACCTTATGAATAATAATTTAAATTATTATTTTTTTGCTTCAGAAAGTGATGCCTGTTTTCAGTTTTGTGTAATATGTATTGTATACGTTTGATGTGTTTAAGCATTTCCTTATTCCCTGTTTTAAATCATCAGGTTCCAACGATGGCAGTGGAGAAGGTTTTTATTTACAACAACACATCTATTATTCAAGATGAGATATTAGCCCATAGACTTGGTTTGGTACCTATTAAAGCTGATCCACGACTCTTTGAATACAGAAATGCTGGTGAGAGCTGTACTTTTGTTGTGTGGTTTTTAAAAGCTTGACATGCTATTTCATTTGCAATATATTTAATTCACTGATATTGTCTATGTAAGGTGATGAGGAAGGCACAGAAATCGACACTATTCAGCTTCAGTTAAAGGTCAAATGTACAAGAAATCCGAGGGCTTCCAAAGATTCTTCAGATCCGAAAGAATTGTACCTGAATCATATGGGTAAGTAAATGGGTCAGTGCTACGTTATAATATGAGAATTACTACTCATTGATTGACTGCACTGCAACTAATAAAAATGTAGATGTACATTTGTTTTAAGTGAAAGGGGGGATAAATTATAAAACTTCAGTCATGACTGAACTGAAAATATTTTACTTGGCCAAATTTATTGAGTCAGGATTTTAATAATCTCGACAGTTAAATTTCAGTTTCTTGTAAATTTAAATCCAGTGGTAAAATGCACCTGCACTGCAAAAGTATCTGCTAAATGACCCAATGGACTGTGATGTGCACTGATTTTTATTGTGTTAAAGTAAGTGCAGGCTAAATTTTGAGTGTTTACTCGACACTGATGTGTGTTATCTGATGTGTGTTCTAATGTAACTATCTGAAAAGCAATAACACTATTTTTTGTGTTTCTGAAATCTAAATTTTTTTTCATTCAGCATAATGTGACTGCTATGCAATTGACGTCAATGTTATGCAATTCATTTGCTTGTAAAGTGTTTCACATACGATTTATTTTTTTAATTTTTTTAGCTTTACTCATAGGTAACTGAAAACAGAATACTTAATTTATTATATACAGTGGGTTGCAAAAGTATTCATACCCCTTGAACTTTTCCATATTTTGTCACATTACAACCACAAACATAAATATATTTCACTGGAATTTAATGTGAAAGACCAACACAAAGTGGTATACAATTGTGAAGTGGAATGAAAGTTATACATGAATCAACAATTTTTTTACAAATAAAAAACTGAAAAGTGCGATGTGCAAAATTATTCAGCCCCCTTTTCCCTGAGTGCNNGGGCTGAATAATTTTGCACATCGCACTTTTCAGTTTTTTATTTGTAAAAAAATTGTTGATTCATGTATAACTTTCATTCCACTTCACAATTGTATACCACTTTGTGTTGGTCTTTCACATTAAATTCCAGTGAAATATATTTATGTTTGTGGTTGTAATGTGACAAAATATGGAAAAGTTCAAGGGGTATGAATACTTTTGCAACCCACTGTAAATTAATTACCAAATAGGTTTCGTTTTTGGTAGAAATCATCGCTACTTGTCGCTAATGTGACACCAGGTTTTAAAATAGATGAGGTTCTGCCAAACAAGAACCAGTTATTTGTATGTTATTAACTTTAACTATTCAGAGTAGTTAGGTACAAGATAAACAATGCATTTATTAATATAATTAATTTAATTCCGCAATTTTCCCCCAGCAACTAATAAAGAATAAAAATGATAATTAGTTTCAATTGTGGCGGCACGGTGGCTTAGTGGTTAGCACGTTCGCCTCTCAGCGCTAGGGATTCCCGGTTCGAATCCCCATCTGGGTGGAGTTTCCATGTTCTCCCCGTGTCTGCGTGGGTTTCCTCCGGGTTCTCCGGTTTCCCACAGTCCAAAAACATGGAACAAGTTAATTGAATTCTCAAAATTGCCCCCTGTAGAGTGTGTCTGTGTGAGTGAGTGTGTGCCCAGCGATGGATTGGCGCCCTGTCCTGGGTCTGTCTGCCCAGCGCCCGAGACGTTCTCCCCTGGATGGGCATGGGGAACCCCACCGCGACCCTAATAGAGGATAAGCGGAAGATAATGAATGAATGAGTTTCAATTGTCTAAACACAAAAATATTCAAAATTATCCAAAACTTTTAAAAACGTTATTTGATAGAACTACAGTAAACAGTTCGTGTAACACATATAAACATGAGTGTGGATTTTAACTACAAATATATAATTTAAATCGTAAATCAAATAATTTCTTGCAGGAAGCTAATGTACTATTTTTATTTTTTTATTTATTATTTATTTAATTATTTGCTGTTTTTTTTTTTTTAAAGCTTTTAATACTAGTGGGCACCTTTTAAACAGGAATCTGGCAAAAACATTTGCTGTAAATCCAGTATAAAGACCGTGGTATTGGCCGGTCAATAAAAAAATATGTTGTATGATATAAATAAATCACTTAAGTTTAGACGAGGAAAGTTTTATACTGTTTGTCCACCAGAGGGAGCCTCGAAACAGGATTTGATCTAAAGTCGTTTGTTCATATTATTAGTGTAGTAAAAACTGTGTACAAGTGATCTTAAATCACAAAGCAAAATAAACAAATACACTTTCGTCACTTTAAAATATTATTTGTTTTTATGTCATAACATATAATTAGGTGGCACGGTGGCTTAGTGGTTAGCACGTTCGCCTCTCAGCGCTAGGGATTCCCGGTTCGAATCCCCATCTGGGTGGAGTTTCCATGTTCTCCCCGTGTCTGCGTGGGTTTCCTCCGGGTTCTCCGGTTTCCTCCCACAGTCCAAAAACATGGAACAAGTTAATTGAATTCTCAAAATTGCCCCCTATAGAGTGTGTGTGTGTGTGTGAGTGAGTGTGTGCCCAGCGATGGATTGGCGCCCTGTCCTGGGTCTATCTGCCCAGCGCCCGAGACGTTCTCCTCTGGATGGGCATGGGGAACCCCACCACGACCCTAATAGAGGATAAGCGGGAGATAATGAATGAATGAATGAACATATAATTATGTAAGAAGTCAAAATATAAACTTTTTAAATAAGTTGTTACATTAGGCAACTGCTGTTTGCTGTTGTATCAAAAAGCTTAAATCTTCCTATATTTGAGATTTGTTTTTTTAATTAGTTTGGTCTGCATTGTGTATTTTGACTTGTTTTTGGCTGTTTCTAAAATTTGAATGCTGACCTTGGAGATGTCTGAGTTTCATTACTATTTAAATACATGCAGTGCCATGAAAACATTTGTGCACTCCTGACCAAAATTTATACTAAGGTAAACAAATATGTGAGTAGACTATAAATTTCGAACAACAGATAGTAAAATTTTGCTCATGTTTTATTTTTTTTTGCTAAAAAGTAAATAATAATTTTGTGATATGAGATCACACAGTCTTTTTCCAGGGTTTTAAACCCTATTTTTTTTAGAGCTGTGGCTTGTTACCAATAATGGCTAGAAAAGGCTTTATAAATACACCCATCCTTTAAAAATTGAAATAACATTCAGCTGCTATAAGCACCTCTAAGCAGCTGTCTTACACGCTAGATACCAAAATGTACTATAATTTCTTTAAGAACAATAGAAAATCAAGAAGCTGTTTCCACAGTTAGCATGATAGTTTCCAGGACTGTTAACACTCAAATTATTTTTCTAAATCAAAGATCAAAAGAGTCTCACAGACATATTTCAAAATCTTGTAGTAAGCTTTCTTAGAAAAATTAAAGCAATTATAACTGCAAAGGAGGAGGAAGTATTTTAATGCCTATGAATTTATAATTGAATGTCAGTGAATCTGATGTAGGTAGATTGTAGAGGTGTCCCAATACTTTTTCTGTACAGTGTGTTTGAAAAAAGAAAATGGTGCAGCAGTTTAAGAAAAGTCCTCCTCACCAACTGCTAAACACAGAGAATTGTTGATTATTTTAGTATGTGCTGAAACCAGTGGTACGAGGAAAAATGCTCTAGTAAAGTAGTAAAAGATAGACTGGGATAAAGTAAATATCATAATCTCACACTATTCAGAGAATTTTACTTCCAAGATATATTTTATCATATAAAATTATTTTACAAATAAAATTCTTATTAATAGTTCTCTATATTTTTCTTACTATTTTTCATGTTTCATCTGGTGTGAAGATATTAAAATGATTACATATTTAGGACTGTTATGCTAGAATGAATGTCACTCGTTATTTATTTAATGTAAACCTAAAATATTTTCTTGTGTTTTAGTGTATTCAGGGGACATGCAGTGGGTACCTATTGGAAACCAGGCTGATGTGTTTGCTGATTCTCAGATCGGTCCCGTGCATAAAGACATACTTTTGGCACAGCTTCGGCCAGGACAGGAACTGGACATCGTTATGCACTGTGTTAAGGGCATAGGTAAATAAATGAGTTTTGTGTGGTAATCATTGTCCTGAATACAAACTGCTTATAAAGATACACTTTTAATGATCTGCTTCTTACTTCTGTCTAAACTTTTAAACACTTTTCTTATTCGCTTTCATCAGAGTACTGTAAGTATTAATTAATGACTTTACTAAATCATTAAAGACCCTAACTTTCTGTCTTTAGGCAAGGACCATGCCAAATTCTCTCCAGTGGCCACTGCTAGCTATAGGCTTCTACCCGAGATCACATTACTGCAAAGAGTTGACGGAGAACAAGCTGAAAGATTAAAACGTTGCTTCTCACCCGGTGTCATTGAGGTTGAAAATATTGATGGTACGATTTTCCTTCTTATCAGATTCTTTTGATTAAAAATAATGTAATGTGATTTAAGAATGTTATATTTTGCGCTGCAGGAAAACAAGTGGCTAAAGTGGTCAACAGTCGTCTCGACACTTCCAGCAGAGAAGTGCTTAGACATGAAGACTTAAAAAGTTTGGTAAAACTCGGAAAAGTGCGAGACCATTTCATATGTACGTAGCAGACTGGTATCCACATGGTGCTTGTTTAATTGTTGCTGAATTCACTGCTTAATAATCTTTGTTTCTTTTTCTTGTAGTTTCGGTGGAATCCACTGGAATTCTGCCACCCGAAGTACTTGTCAGTGAGGCAGTTAATGTACTTATTGCTAAGTGCCAGAAGTTCCTAAGTGAGCTTGATGCAGTGTCTGAAATGGATTAGGTCACAAAAAGAAACTGTACAGTCATCATTAAAAATTCATCAGCAACACTTGCAAGCCACAAGAGGTGCAGTGGTGCTTCATTCCAAATCGTTTAATTTGTAACAAGGAAGTGCTCCTGTTTGTTTTATTTATTAGAAAACACTCTCTATATTCATAGTGCTAAACCTCATTGTTTCTCAAAAACAAGTTGACCATTAATGTCCAGCAAAAGAAAACAGCACAATCAGTGATGGAGTGAGCTAGAAGGTGTGTAGTTCATTACTGTGTATAGAGTTTGAATAAATGCTGAAGACTTATTGTCTATATAATAAAAATGGGTATTTTTGTCCTACACAAAATTGGGAGGCATCCTTTTTGCATAAACAGTTTGCAGGCTTCACAATATATTTGAAGGGTATACATGCAGTTAATGAACTTTTATTCAGAGAGTTTAAAATTGTACCTTCCATCTGCCTATCCCCATGCCCATCCAGGGGAGAACGTATCAGACTCAGAAACACACACTATATAGGAGCAGCCAATTCATCTTGAATCCATGTTTTTGGACTGTGGAAAGAACCCGGAGGAAATCTACACAGACATGGGGAGAACATGGAAACTCTCCAGTCACTATAAATTTGCTAAAAAAATATTCTGATAAATAAAATCTAAATATGACTATCAAAAACTTTAGAAGGATTTAGTCAAATGTGGTGGTGCACCAGTCCAGTGTGCAACATTGTGTCAACTAATATATTTGTTGTGGAAAAGGTCCAAAAATGTAACATCATGCCAGAGGAGACACTGACTTATAATTAATAAAACATGCTGTGCACTTGTATGTTTTGAAAGGGACAAAATGTATTAAATTAAAAGTACACCAATTGTGAAGCATGGATGTGATTATTTCATGCTTTTAGGTAGTGTTGCCATCTGTTTCAAATATTGCTTAAATGGGTTATGAATGGATTTAACAAATTAGCAGCAATTTCTTAATACAGCAAACAAAACGGGTTAAAAGGACGACAGTATGATTAATGATCCTAAATAAGACAGTTCACCATGGGCTATCCAAATAGAAAAAACAAATCTTTAAAATATGACCAGAATATTATAAAGAATGTATGGATAAACATTAAACATTGTTTATGATTTAAACATAAAATGCAGATCTGCGTAAAAGAACAATATTAGCGCTATACCAAAGATCTTTGCATTCTGTGATTTCTGTTTGAGGTTAGGGTGTCAACTTTTAGACACTGATGCACCAATAATTATTTTTATTCTTCAAAATGGTGTGTGTATAAAAACAGTAACTGCTTTATTTGTGTTTGATTAACCACGATGTGCGTGACATAATGGTTAGCACTTGTGCTTCTCAGCGCTAGGGAGCCAGGTTCGAATCCCAATCTGGATGGAGTATCAATGTTCTTCCCATGTTTATGTGGGTTTCCTCCTGGTTTTCTGGTTTCCTCCCACAGTCCAAAAACATGAATTCAAATTAAATGAATTGCTCTAAATTAACCCATATTGTGTGTGTCTGTGTGAATGATTGTGCCCAATGATAGATTGGCACCCTATCCTGGGCGTATTTGCCTAGCGCTCATAACGTCCTCCCTTGAATGAGCATTGGCAACCATGGATACTGTAGTTAGTGATGGAAATAACTGCCTCTCTGAAGGAAAAAGCTGCTTATGAAAAAATTTTTTGGCACAAATATAATTTAAAACAAATTCAAATACTTTCTTTTAAAATTTACAAAATTGAATAATATGTTTATAAGCTGCATAAACTTATCATACTGCACTAACAATTCTGGAGTTCAACACATGGAGTGTGATTCGTCTCTAGAAGAATGCAGCATTTAGACATCTGAATTGCGTTGTGTCATGGTAACATTTTCTTGATTGGTGTTTAGAAGCAGTCTAATCAGGAAAGATGGACCTGCATTAAATAAGTCAGTGTGGTGTCCATAATGTCCTCAGTGCCTCTGCCTCTGGACGAAACACCTCAATCCATACTAAACCTTTGTATAATCTTTAGATGCATCACACGCTGAGGTGTTAAGCTGTTATATTATATAAACACATTTTCAATTACCTTTAACTTAAATTGACTAAATCACACTGTGTATCGGCTGGTGTTTGCAGAATTTAAAATGAATCGTTTCCCATATGTGTGGTCTGTACTGCTTCACTAGAGGCTAATTATCAGGAGGCTGTAGCCACTACAGCTGTGCTGCATCATTTTTGGCACGTTTCTGCCAACAAGCATCCAGCCTTGTGTGCGTCTGTGTATATGTGTGCTCTGCACATGAGGAAGATTTTTTCATTTGGACCAAAACACAGTAAAGTGGGTCACCTTCCTTTGTACTGCAGTCTTGCTCGAATCATAATGGCACCAATAAGGATGTTTCTGCTGGAGGCATATTACACTGAAATGCAGTAATTCATTTGGCACATTTACACCCCTCCTTCCCCACCTAAAGTCATAGTCTGATTCATTACTTTTGGCAGGAAACAGTGCCTCTCAGAACAGATTAAATACGCCTTCGCACTGATTACTTAAAGAACGTCTGTAGTTGTGTACACAGCTCAGTTTTATATATGAAATGTACAATATTGCGTATATTGCATACAATATATGTTCTAAGAGCATGACAACATTTAAACATCTATATATCTATCTATAACATAACATGATGTTCAACATATTTAACCTAGTATAAAGAAAATTGTTCCATTGTGCTCTGGCTATATCCTTGTCACCATTTAATGATGGCTAGGCTTGTTCAGTCTTTTTTTGTCATGATTATTTATTTTGCTTACTGAAGCCTGATGGTCACATTAGTTTTTTGTGTTTTTTATGTCATAAAGTATTGCATGTCTTTTATTTTTGGCTTTTTAATTGCTGTATTCAAGAACAATTAAAAAATATATAATTTTCTGTGTTTTATTTGTACAATTCCTTATAGCAAAAGGTTTTTTGGGGCAGCACTGTGGCTTAGTGGTTGGCACATTTACCTCTCAGTGCTGGGGATCCAGGTTCGATTTCCCATCTTCATAGAGTTTCCATGTTCTCCCCGTGTATGCGTGGGTTTTCTCCGGGTTCTCTGATTTTCTCCCATAGTCCAAAAACATGGATCCAAGATAAATTGAATGCTTTAAATTGTCCCATATAGTGTGTGTGTGTGTCTGTGTGAGTGAGTGTGCCCAGCAATGGATTTGCACCCTGTCCTTGTGTATCTGCCCAGCACTTGAAACGTTCTCCCCTGGATGGGCATTGGGAACCCCCTGTGACTAGGTGAAAGATAATGAAAAGTTGTTTTAAGATCTTAAAAAGTACCATTTTTAAAGAAATTATTTTAGTTACGAATTTGTATCAGGGGCGGCACAGTGGCTTAGTGGTTAGCACGTTCGCCTCTCAGCGCTAGGGATTCCCGGTTCGAATCCCCATCTGGGTGGAGTTTCCATGTTCTCCCCGTGTCTGCGTGGGTTTCCTCCGGGTTCTCCGGTTTTCTCCCACAGTCCAAAAACATGGATCAAGTTAATTGAATTCTCAAAAATTGCCCCGTTTAGAGTGTGTCTGTGTGAGTGAGTGTGTGCCCAGCGATGGATTGGCGCCCTGTCCTGGGTCTATCTGCCCAGCGCCCGAGACGTTCTCCCCTGGATGGGCATGGGGAACCCCACCGCGACCCTAATAGAGGATAAGCGGGAGATAATGAATGAATGAATGAATTTGTATCATCATTGAGCTACAGTTTCATTACATATGGGTCTTGTTTCATATCCCATACATTATCTACAGCATTTAGAATGTCTTTACTTTCCTGACTTAAAACACTGGTAGGTATTTCTCATGTGGTTACTGAGACCAATTAGCTGATTCACTAATATACTCTGGTCCTTGCTTTCGAGGCCTCAAATAGCCCAGCTCAACACTATAATATTCCTATTCTTTTGCTTAATAATGTACACCTCAATGCCAAAACTGGGCTTTGGCTCGAGGGCTCTTCTATGTGCATTAGTAAGGCTTGACTGCTTTAGGCTCCTGACTCCATAGTGGTGCAGTTTTCTACCAGGTCATAAATTCTTTATCTTAAATAATACCCATGATATATGCATAGATCTAAGAAGAAAGTATAAACATAGTAAAGAACATGGACATGATTAAAAATACCCATTCGTAAAACTTGCTTGCAAAACCTCAGCCAGCAATGGTATGGTCTTCAATCGTATTTGTAGCCATCTGTGATCTTTTCATGCACCTGTCTGCTGTTTTTTCCCCCTCACCATTTCATTGCAATAAACTCAAACTCTATTGTATGTGTTTGCAGGATTTCTTTTCCCAGCTGCATGTTTTATTTCTCTCCAAAGTTTTTGAATTGGATTGAGATCAGGATCGTTGCTGGCCAGTTTTAAACAGTAAATTTCTTGCCTCTTAAGCGTTATTTTTCAATGTGTGCATTGGGTCATTAGGCTGCTGTAACACCCAGTTTGTTCAACTCATGCCTATTTATCTTACATTTGGGAACACATTTAGCTTTGAAATGCTCTAATAATATTCTGGTTTCATTGTTCCTGTTACACAATCAACTCAGTTCCAGAGGCAGCAAAGCAGACCGACACCATCATGGATCCTCCACCTTGGGCACCCCTTTTCATTTTACGCTTTTTTTCATCTTCTTTAGCCAAATAACTTTAGTTTGGATAAGTTATCTATGGAACATTTTGATGATGATTGTCCAGTCGCTCTTTTTTATGCTTTTCTTTAAGCACTGGGATCCTCCTTGGCCTTCACATATAGAACCCTATTTTGTTTAGTATACTGAGTAAATCCATCACTACAGATGTCTCCAATTCAGTTCCAGGAATGTGACTAATTTTTTTTTTGGTTTTTTTTTGCTTTTATGTCCTTTACAGTCCCCATCTTTCCTCATCTTGATCCAGTGAGTCAACTGCAAAAAGCTGCCATGCGCACATTATCTGAATGATTTACAAAAAAGTCTAATGACTTCTTTGTCACTACAAATTGCATAATGTGTGTAAGTTAATTATCTGTGTGATACTCTATAGGCCAGTTTACAATAATTCTGATCCATAGAGTTTCATGCTAAAGGTTTTTTTGAGATGGCTCAACATGTCTTGGCTTAATCACAGTTACATAAATACATTTAAGGGGCAATAATGATCTCCAAGTTACCTATCCCTATGTTTTTAGAGTGTGGAAGGCAAACAGAGTACCTAGGCACAGGGAGGACCTTAATTTACCATAAACAGAAATTGAACCTATTCGCTGTGAAGTGGTCACACCAACTAGCGCTATTTATTTAATATTCTAATTTAACTCGGGGTTTCCAAACTTACTACTGTATATGTACAATGGTTAGATTAGAAAATTGCAAACATTAATTTGATGAACTTCCTTTAACTTCATTAACAGTGCATATTCACGGTGGTATTGTTTTGACAACTTCATACATTGTAGCCTTCTACATACAAAAGAAGAAGTACCAGATTTGTGATCCCAGCAAGCTGTGCAAGAGTTAATAATCCCTCCCTTTAGATCATGCATTCCCATGTGGAGAAAAACAAAATGAACACAGCACAGTACTTTCATCTGCCTCAGAAGGGGGCTGAGCAGCAGTTAAGTGTATCAGCTTTAGTAAGGACTGAGTAACATGTTATGCTTTATGACCTCTTCCTCTCACAACAGTTTTCCAGTCGACTCAAGGAAGGCCCTTAATAGTCCTCCTGCCATAGGTTGCAAGACTTAAAGCTTGTTGAGTTAATTGGATGTGAGCTGACCATCAGCTAATGTGTATGTATTTCTGGCTGTGTGTTTGCAGCAAGTGAGAGACAGAATAATGCTGTGCCTTGTGTGCCCCCAACGAGTGATCACTGCTCTGCCGTTGCCATGGTGACAGTGCCCTCTCTGGGTACGACGGGCTGGAGAAGTTGCTCTGGATCTGCGTCATATTTTTTTCCAGTGGCTCTGTGTGCGCTCTCCCTCCTCCTCTTCTCACTCTCTACCACATTACCCCTCTCTCTCTTTTCTCTCTCTGTCAGTCCTTTCTTTGTTTAAAAGCTAATTGACCCAGCTCCCCTCAGTACTTGGTCTGGCACAAACATCGCTGCTGTTGAAGAGATAACACAGGGTAAGGAGCACAGGGCTAAACCATAAAAAGTATCACTATATATTGCAAGATATGTCACTGTGGTGATCTGTCAGCTTAGTGACCGTGATGCCGTGTTACGATAATGAAATGTCTTGTCAGACAGTGCCGGTGTTAACTGAAGTCATGCTGAGTTCTGTGTTTTGCTTTCTTAGATGGTCAACGCGCGACTGTCAGCGTGTATCTAAGGTGAGTTCGGGTTTCTGGATGCAGGCAAACGCTTCACTCTGTGCCCCAAACACTCAGCAACTGCTTTCCAACAGCATGAGAGAGTAAGGTGACAGTAGCATGACCATCTTTGTTGTCAGTAGCACTGTGTTATGTGTCTGTGAGTGTGAGACAGAGAGGGTGGGAGTGCAGGAGGACCTGATTGTGCAGTCATTGGTAAAGTGCATTTCCTCAGGCTCTGAGCTTCAAAGCTCTGGCTTGGTAAACAAAGTCTTTCCAACAAAACCGCTGCACCAGCACACAGAACCTTGTGCTGTGAAATTACTTTGTGATTCTGTGCCTGTGTTGTACTTGGTACACCATGTTAAAAAGTCCTTTCTGCTGTTAGTTGAAATCTAGAAAAAGCCCTTGTGATGCTCAGTGTTCATAAAAATCTGCTTAAAACCTGTGTTTCAGTTTGTAAATATATTAGCATTCATCTGCTGTATGAATGCTGCAGCTAGGTGTTAATACCCTAGTGCATTCTAAATGTTGTTAGTGTTGCCTTTTTTGTCAGTGTATTAACTTTGAATGACAGGCAACAAGATGGAACTCATGACTCCTTTAAAGAGGTTTCTATTCCCCTGAACATTTACTTCTCTGATCAAGAGGCTTTTTCTCAGCCTTTCATGCCTCTTTTATCACTCTCAAGCTTTCTTAAGCTCCAGAGGCAGTTCAGTCAGTGGGTTTGACAGGCTCTGTGATATGTGGGGACACAAAACACAGTCTACTGGAGGGAGAGACTTTGTGAGGCATGTCAGACAAAGTGAAAGAAGACAGAATGAATTGGTCTCAGGACGATTACAGCTAGGCCATTTGTCCTCATGGGGGACTCAAAAAAACTCGGGGAGATCAGAACTGTTTTATCAGGGAATTCCCAAAGTCAAATTTCTATTGTAAGCAGAATACATCTTTCTGACGTTATTCTTTCTGATAATCAATCCAATTCAATAGCACATAATGCCCGGGAAAACTAAGCATTATAGGACATGCCTCATCAAAGGCACACAAAGCCATTTGCTTTCTCCTTTTGATCTCTTGATCATGTCATAATAGCTAACACTAAAATGCTTTGTTGGTGACTATAAGTGCCTCTCAAATACAACCAGTTGTAAATTCGGTCAGCTCAGCTAAATGGTTGATTTAACTAACTCTGTCTATAATGCTGAGACATTCTGTGTTTTCAAGAAATAACTCATAACACCTCTCTTTCAGAAGCATTTGCTATATTGATTGGCTAATGATCAGGTTTAATTAAACTGGAGTGTAGCTAGTTCCTCCATAACTACTGTGCTATTCTCTCACTGTATGTTGCTATGGATAAAAACATCGGCTAAGTGATTAAATGTAAATTAAAGCTGACCCTTGCAACTGATATTTCAACAATCATGTTGTATTATCCTTCTGATTAGTTTGGTATCAATTTGATTCAAAATAGCAAAATGAAGAAAAGATTGAAATTAAATGAATGCTTTGATATCTAGCTAAAAAACAAATATTAAAACAGACCACATTTTCTCCAGCCACATG
The DNA here is from genome assembly GCA_019802435.1 of Corydoras maculifer. Lineage (NCBI taxonomy): Eukaryota > Metazoa > Chordata > Actinopteri > Siluriformes > Callichthyidae > Corydoras > Corydoras maculifer. Next base: position 4,285,570 of record JAFMOD010000250.1, read on the forward strand.
CACATTATAGACAAAAGTGGACAGTCACAAATCATGCACACACCAATGAACACCACTGCAAACGGCAAATAAACTCTGCACCCACAGCCACAAAGATTTTATGAGATAAAAACAAACAAAAAGATTTAAGATGGAAGATACAAAAATGCTGAATTGAACATTAGACAGCACAATGTTTTAAAACCTCAAAAAAAAAGTAAAAAAGTTAAAGTTGGAGAATTAAGGCAGTGACTTCTTTGGGGCAAATGGATTTGAAGAATTTATTCAACCTTTAATCACAGTGACCCAAACAATAAAATGATAAACATATGATGTGTCTCAATGACCAACAAAAAAAAACTAAATTCTGATACATTTTGCCTACACAATTTATTCTACGTTGTTATTCTAAGAATATATGAGATAATTTATGTCACATGTAACTATTAGGTACCATTAGAAACCCTTAGTATCTTTATCTTGTGTACTAATTAGCCAAAGCATGAGTACAATTGTACATAGCAGATTCGATTAAAGGTATTAAATAGTTTTGCATAAAATACAACTATGTTAAAGAACTTCAACTGTTTATATACCCAGCAGCCAAATGTGATTAGTTTGTATGATACTTTGTATAATTCAATGCAGAAAGCATTATTATTAAATTATAAAATTGTAAATTCCACAAAACACACACACACACACACACACACACACACACACACACACACACACACACACACACACACACACACACACACACATATATTATACGTTTTCCTGAGATCTTAATTGTCTAATATGAAATGTTAGCTAATATGAAAAATGTTATAAGTGAAGTGTCAACACCAAGGAGAGAGAGTGTGTGAGTGAGTAAATGAGTCATGGCCAGAACAGTGGCACCCTGCACTGTTTTCAGAAAATGCCATCATTTTCCTAGACCATTCTGAATATGTCAATGTTAATGTCAAATCATATATAATTCTACACAGGCACTTTAAACACAAATTACACTTAATTATTAGCAGTTTTTCAAATTTGCATAAAACAATTAAAACTGAATCATGTGCTCATCAGGCCTATTTAATTAAAATTTGTGAGAAGCAGCACCCAAGAAGTCGGTGCTGCTGTACAGAAATTACATCTATAATTGGTTTAAATGGTAAACTGTTGACTCTGAAACTGTTTGTGTCCGTGTACCATACTAAGCATGAAGGAAAGAAAGAAGAGTTGTATTGATTGTGGATGTGAGAACAGTAACCGTGAAAAGTTTGGACAATATTAAGGCTATCTATTCCTGTGTCTACTTGTGCGACTTAAGTAAAAACTTTACAGCCTATTGCATTAAAGCTAACCTTGCTGGACATAAATACAAAAGAAAAAAATATTGGTAGATTAAAAAAAATAATAATTGTGGCATAAACTTTCAAATGAAATTAAAGATGACTTGCAGATATAAAGTATAACAGTTCTAGCTTGCTATATCCACCATCATCTGAATGAAATAGGACACGAGAGGAGGAGACACATAAGGGATCCCACTGTTGACACAACGACAATAAGTCCAAGCTTACCTGAGGAGCTGTAGTAACAATCTGTCTAGGAAAGAGTCTAATGAACAGATGCTCCTTTTGGTAAAGCACATCATTTTACCAGTTACAAAAATTTTAATTATGTTCTCAAAGGGAAGAACACTGTCACTATGCTCAAACATGTTAAAGCTTTTGCTGCTACTGGCCTTGACTGTGTGCATGGCATTCGGAAAACTGAAGACTACCAAAGATTTTTTGTACACAGTATAGGGCATGATGTCTCAGTCAGAGATCATAGGACATTTATCAGGACAGTGACACAAAGCATACTTAAAAGAGCATCCAGGACAAAGTACTGGAGAATTTTGAAAATATTGAAAATAAATAGCAAAATAGCAGATTAGCATAATAAAAATGCATCCTTTAAATCTGAGTGTCCTGGAGCAGTTGGATAAAGAAGAGTGGTCCTACATTCCAAGTTAAGGATGCAGATGAATTGGTCAAGTCCATTTCTAGTGAATAATATCAAGCATCAATCAGTCCTCATTCTTCTTTGATTTTGTATGTTCAGTTCTAGATCACCCCATATAGATAGTGTTTGTGTGAGCGACAGATTGGTGCCCTGTCCTGGGTGTATCTGCTGCCCAGCACCCTAAACGTTCTCCCCTGGAATGTAATGGGACCCCCCGCCCCCACAACAACCCTATAAGAGGTTTATGCAGAAGATAATGAGTAAATGAGTGATTGAATACACACACAAAATACAAAACCAAAGCAATGTTACTGCTTTTGTTAAAGATCAGTACTGGATATAATAATTTGTTATTCTGAAATAATTCCCGAAATACCCAAATTTACGAAGCAGTTTATTAAATAAGAAGTTCTTTCTGTATTACTGTCTGAAATATGTAATATGAATATAAATAATTAATGTGTCATGTCATGAACTCCTGCTCCTGAAATATTGTCACCCTAAATTCCCTCTTATGTGGGATGGGGCCTCACTGTCTTATTTATTTCATTATCATAAAAAATGATGTATCCTATGCCCAGTATAACAAAATGCTTTTTTTATTGTATGGTAATGAAATCAAATAAATTTAAATAATATTCGATCAAATCTTGGCATCTTAGGGCTGATGTACTGGTTATGGTCATATTCTCAAATTCATGAAATCTTTCATGCCCATCATCATCATTATTATGTCTAGTTTGTGAAATATATACAGTGGGTTGCAAAAGTATTCATACCCCTTGAACTTTGCCATATTTTGTCACATTACAACCACAAACATAAATATATTTCACTGGAATTTAATGTGAAAGACCAACACAAAGTGGTATACAATTGTGAAGTGGAATGAAAGTTATACATGAATCAACAATTTTTTTACAAATAAAAAACTGAAAAGTGCGATGTGCAAAATTATTCAGCCCCCTTTTCCCTGAGTGCAAC
>JAFMOD010000250.1:4288799-4334033 GCA_019802435.1 Corydoras maculifer
CATCGCACTTTTCAGTTTTTTATTTGTAAAAAAATTGTTGATTCATGTATAACTTTCATTCCACTTCACAATTGTATACCACTTTGTGTTGGTCTTTCACATTAAATTCCAGTGAAATATATTTATGTTTGTGGTTGTAATGTGACAAAATATGGAAAAGTTCAAGGGGTATGAATACTTTTGCAACCCACTGTATGTAAATTAATTTATTTACATTAGTAACATATACTGATCCTATTTGATATGCAGCTATCACTAAGTTTAGTGTGGAGTCATGCCTATTTATTATAAACAAGATGTGGTAATATATATATATATATATATATATATATATATATAATATGTTTACTTCATTGTTTCCTGAATTAGTTTTAGAGATTTGTTTCCCATCAGAGTTGGAAATCTTGCTCTGCTCATTAGCTTGTGTCCCTCAGGCTCCTTGGGGTTTCTAGTGTCCCTGAACTCCAGGTAGGCCTTGCATTTTTAATCAATGCTGTGTGTAACCATTAGCACTACCCTTCACCATCAGTCAGCACAAATAAATGAGGGCTTGCAGTGCAGAGAAATAGAAAAAGAAAAGAAAACAATGACAAATGACCAGAAAAAAATGAAGGTGAATGTGAGTCTGTGGGAATGGATTTTGAGAGATGGTCATGTAAAGACGAAAGGGAACTGTATTAGGCAAATAAACTGCAAGGAATGTCTATGTGTGTATATATCTCTCTCTCTCTCTCTCCCTCTCTCTCTCTCTTTCTCTCTCTCTCTCTCTCTCTCTCTCTCTCTCTCTTTATTTATTTATATATATGTATATATACTGTACATATATTTATATAAACATAAAAACATTTTAAACTCTAGGTTTATCGCAGCTTGTAGCTTTTAATTATTGCCCATGTCATAGACATGGTCATGTACAGGTAAGAAGCTCGTAGCTTATACATTATTATACAATATACATTCATTGACTTATAGGGGTCATTGTTTCTTATTTAAATTGTGTGTCCTCTTAAATTTGAAAAATGACTAAGACAATTTGACCCCTGTCAGTTCATATAAATGTATATACAGACCCCAGCAAAACAAGAAGTCAGAATACATATAATTTAGTTAGAGGCTGAATTTAACAAATAATTGTAGAAATAAAATACAGTGATTTACCGAAGTTGCACTGGTGATAAAAAAAAATATTGAAAAATAACCCAAGACCACAAGAATCTATTTGTTCAAAAGAAAAAAAATATTTTAATAAAATTCATTTATACTTCAGTGGGATATAGGCTGACATGGTAATTTAACCAGATTAAATCCCCTCTTCATGAAAACTTTTTACTAATATAATACTTGAGCCAAAACATGATTTTTTTTAGACTAGTTTACAAAATATCAACGTTTTCAAAATGAGAAATGCTAAAAACTTTATTTTGTTTATTATTATTACAGTTCTATATTATTTTTTTATTCTAACAATGTTAAAGTGTGTTTTTATAAATAAAATTAAAACTGTTTTTATGAATAAAATTCATCGTAAAAAAATTATTTTAATGTTAGCAGTTCATTTTGAGTGAAATCAGGTGTAAGTGGAGACCCAGTTTTATTTGAAAAATGTATATTTATCACAGCCTGATTTTTATGACACATCTTTATGGCGGTTTGCTATGGCATGAACAAAGATGTTTAAAGACTTTACCTCCAGCTGTAAAATTTTACAAAGGCAGAAAAAATGTTGTACTCTACCAATTTGACGTGTTCATTTTACGAAATACATATATACAGCAAAGCCCTATGCACAAAGGTATGTACTAAAAAATATTTTTACTTATCTGGACTAACCTTGTCAAGTTTGTCACAACAATTTAATAGAATTTTTTTCTAATGACATAAAGCGAAACATTCATGTTTATCAGAATAATTTAGCAGAAACATTTAGTTGTAGCTATTGCTGCACAGAGAAGTCAAACCAGACACTGTAAACAAAGGTCCAAATATCTTTGTCACTCAAAGGTCTTTACTACTATAAGTATTTAAAATTTTAAATACCATTTCCCACATTTCATTGTGATCATCCAGATGATGGTTGGTCTTAAAGTCGCCAACAGCAGACAAATTTCAATTTTGAAGGCCACTACTACAAACTGCTAGAACATTTCTTATATTTGTAAAAGTTTTGGGTAAAACTTGCTAAAACATGACCATGATCTGGTTGTATATACATCTGTTACTTTGGATCATTTTTCTTTTTCTAATCTTAACAAACCAAGATAAATTGTTAATTTGGTATTTTTACAAGCTGCATACAGCATTTCACATTTTTCTAATATAATTTCTTTTTTTTTATATTTTAATACAATATATAAAGCCATTTTCATCACTAACCTCAAATATAAAACAAAATCATATTTTGTATTATAAATCATTCTAAAAACTATAGACTCCATTCTATCTGTTTCACAATCAAAACACATGGCACGCAAAGGATATCTGTATCACACTACTAATGTGCACTGAAATCTGTCTGAAAGCTTACATTCACAGTACTAAATTGTTTTTTTTTTTTTGTTTCTTCCCTCTGTTATATCTCTCAGTCTCTGTTCACAGTCTGTCGTCTGTCATTTTCTCCTCCCACAAGCTTTTGAGTTTGCATATTAATATGTCAAACAGGCATGTAATTCCTTCTTCCTGCTTTTAGCTGAGCTCCTGTTTCTACATTTATATTTTCTTAAGCACTCCTCCTCCTGACTGCCCTCCCCTCTGCATCTGTTTCTGCTCCTCAGAGGAAGCCCATGCTCGTAGCGTGTGGACTCAGCAGCAGCTTTCTGTACTGAGCAGTGCCAAACATGTGAGAAGATGTCTGTTGGAGGTTGCGCTTGCCCAGGTAAGCACTTTACTCATTTTGCCAGGTGTTGCACAGCTTCTGTTTTGCAACATGTATTTTTGGTAACTCTTCTACACCACTGGCTCAGGATATTTGTGACTTCTTGGGTATAAAGTAAAATAAGGATTGCACTTTGAGCACAAAAGTATAATTGTGGTGTTCGAGCAGTTACACATCATGCTTAATATTAGAACTCAGAACTATGACTTCCTGTTTAAGACAGAATGTGGCTATAACCTGAATAGCCTCTCTGACTAGTTCATATCTGGGTGCTGAGTGCACAACTTAAGTGTAAGTGACGTGAACTCATTTTAAGAGATCCTAAAGCTGCAACTAATAAGCAATGAGATTGCATTTAAACACTGTTACAGGCAGTTGATGAATGAGTTAACGGATTAATAATGATTTTAAATGAACCAATATGACCTGAAATCATATATGTCATATTTAATTGTTATTTTAGTATTTTATTGTTACTTTAGCCCAAGTCTCATTGGGCAGTATATGTTGTGCCCTAGTTGACATATTATCTAAAATGGATTATATAATGGATTATGTAACAGCTTTGAATCCCAGTATGACCATATTCATATGTGGCTAGTAATCCAAAGAGCATAATTTGGTCCTCCTCTGTGTTTCTTGTCAGTTTGTTGTCAGTTAGAAAGGCGCAAGATAATATTAGTTTGATACATGTGTGTGGTGGCAGATGATAAATAAAAAAAGGTAGCCTTTACCATCTCTGGCGGTTAGCTGTCACATGTAAGCAGCTTGGTAAGCAAATTGTAAAATATTTTACTGCATAAAAATCTAGACAAAATGTTACATTTCTTATATGTCCTGCATTTTATGAACACCATACATGGGTTTGGCATCTTTTGTTCTTAAACAAATTTATTTAAGTTAGCTAAACGATCTGTCCTTTTTCTCTGCTGACCTTTTTTATCAACAAGAGATTCATTTTTGAAGAACACGGCTAATTGAATGTCATACTAGATCATTAGTTATTAATATAATGTAAAACAGCCAAAGTTAAGCAGTTAAGGTACTGGAATACAAATCAAAAGGGTCTAAGCTCTCTAAAAGTCCCAACGGCTGCATCTTTAAGCAAGGCTTGTGATGCTGTACATGTGTACCAAATCAGCCCATCTGGCACCAACAATCATGCCACAGTCAAATTCCCTAAGATGCACATTTACATTTAGTCATTTAGCAGACACTTTTATCCTGTATGGTTTACCCCAACAAACTCTGATTTAAATTCTTCAACTGGTAGTTTTTTAAACCATTTTACAGTTTTTTAGCAGACTTTGTATGTATTTCTTAGTACGATCACAGATCAATTTCTATCATGTACTTACCACCTGTTGGAAGATCTTAATAAACACCACTCATAAATATAATGCATGTAATGACTGAAACTGGTGCTCATATTAAAACTCATTTTACTTATGCATCTCTATATCACACTACACAAAATGCAGCTGTGTTTGTACATATCATTAATCCTTCCAGTAGCCAATTTTGGATAATTACTTGGATAATTACTTTAGCACTTCCATACAGATTAACATCATAAAATGTTAGTTTTCGTATTGCCAGTTAATGTTAGGTAAAATTATATATATATATATATATATATATATATATATATATATATATATATATATATATATATATATATATATATATATATATATATATATGTGTGTGTGTGTGTGTGTGTGTGTGTGTGTGTGTGTGTGTTTTCTCATTAAGCTAACAATCAGGTGTGAATCAGGTGTTTATTTAATTAGTGGATTTATCAAAGTCTAATTTTCTTGATATATGTTTTGTTCGGTTTGCAATGGCATGAACAAAGATTTCTCACCGCCAGCTGAAATATTGCACCTCATGCTGTAAGAAATGTAGCTGCAGATAAACATCATCAAATTATATTATATTATTTTATTCAATTATAAATAAAAAATATATAGGTTGAAGTATTTTTTGTAAAACTGTAATTTAGATTTTATTTAAAGCTTATTTTCCACCTGTGGCTGATTCAGCATTAAAGACCACATCAATGATTAGCTGTAGAAAATCACATAAGAAAATCTTCTGACTTAACTAGGTACATTAACGATGGTAAATTTGAAAAAAACTGGAGGTATTCCAGAGGTATCATGTTTGACAAGGATGAATTAATTGTAGTTAAATTGCAAACAGACCAGTATTGCTGAGCCCCTTTGTTTCTCACCCAGTATCTCCATTAGTCTCTTTTATCTATTACACCCTTAAGCCCTGAAATTAATGCGTTAACTTCTAGTAATTGATATTCGGCAGTCACACTGTGCCTCATTCTTACTGAACTGAGTGAGCAGCCTTATGGAACCACAGCCGGGGGCATAGGATGTTGCTTCGGATATTTTCAGTGGGATAAGGATCAAAAAACATGGTTCCAAATGTGTGGCATTGAGGCAAGTTTAGACAGATGCGCAGATGGTTCCTGCGACAATCAGCATGAAACAAACGGTTTCCTCACTCACTCCCGACTATGATTTCTATCTCTGTACAAGACCAGCCATGAAAGCCATGTTGGCAGCTCTGCAGAAAAAGCCAACATTTGGCACATAACATTTGTTTAAAATCAAGTAGATTAGATTCACAAGGGTGCATTTTTTATGAGTGTGGTCATGGAAATTTCCACAGCCGTGTGTCCTTTCTGATTGTTCTCTTTTTTTGTAGTGGAGGGAGGAGGGAAAAGAGGAGAAAGAGGGGGTGAGACACAGTGAGGCAAGGAAAGAAAGAGTGGGAGAGACAGTTGTTTCATGACGAAAATGAACTGCTTTGTGTGGGCTCTCTCTGCATTGCTCCATAAAAGGCAGCACAGATTTGTGAAACCTGCTTGCGATATTCACCTCAGTTTTGAACAGAGCACTATCTCTTGTTCCTTTCACCAAATCGTATTCTCAACCCCTCCTCCTAACACATGGCACTGTTTGAAGTCAAGTTTGTTTACATTCCTGTGCTTATGTGGGCTCCATGGGAATGCACGTATACTGGACCTTAGTGGTCCCTCATCTTCCTGCTGCATACCTATACAAAAGTTGGGTGCCATGCAAATTGTAGTGCATTTCAAATGCTGGTCGTACAAAGTGAAAAGGTAATATAATGGAATTTTGGCTTATTCATCCTTTTTGATGAGGTGTAGGATTACATTTTAATGTTAATAAAAACAATAATTTGGTTTTATTAACATTAAACCTTGCTGCTATGTCCAACAAACATTCACTGCTGCTGTACTCTGCCTCATACACGTAGGCACTCTGAATCAGCAGGAGCTCTGCTACTTCATGCAGAAAGTCACATGGGCCCCTTGATTAGAGGAAAATCAGAACTAAAATGGCAAGCCTACAAAGTCAAGGCTGTTTCGTGTTTCACAAAAGCTGCAGCTAAGGGTTAAGGCTGCATATTGTCTATTGAACACAACCAGGATTCTCTGTTAGTGCTGTTTCCTTGTTGGACTGTGTGTCTGTCTGTGTGCAAACCACACTGTCTGTTACTTGTCCCCAGACCTCACAGATCTGACTCGTTAGCATCAGCTCAAACAAAATGGCTTCTGTTGGCTTTTACATTATGAGCTGATAGCTGCTTAAAACAAAGATACAAACACTTATTATTAATTGAGAGCTCAGTTAAATGACATGGTGTAGATAACTACTGTTTTATACTCAATGGATACAAGACTCTTCTTAACTGTAAATGGAATATGATGTCAAACCACAGGCTTTTGAGATCCCATTACAAAAAACACACTAAATTTTGGGTGATAAAATGAAAAAATAAATATAGGAATCCACCAATTTAGTTCATCTAATTTTTAAAATAGTATTATAAGCAGAACTCTGTGTAATGGCTTACATCTAATATTGATCAGGCACTGAGAGATAGCAGGTAATAAAATCTCAGATGTGTGCTACAGCCAGGTTTTTGTGAAATTCATGTCCTATGCAATATGAGTTTCACCTTTCATTTAATATGATAATGCATGTCGTAAATTATGGAAAATTACCTAACTTCAAAATGTTTTAGACACAATCCAATCACTATCAAGCTCACCAGAATGAAACAATCAGTATGGGCAGATCATTTGAGCTTGAGGCTGTGTTAAATGTACTTTCGTGGTGAATCTATGAGCACAATGTCGGGTTGGTTGAAGCGGGACAGAAACAGATGTTTGCTTTTTTCCATCCTGATTTTCATGTCAGGGCATCCTCCTCTGTGAGCATTTTGTCTTGCTGAACTTCTTTTTACCCTGTGCTGGGCTGCTATTTGCCAATGGAGACACACACTGAGCCTTGTTACAGGACTCCGTACTTATATCTGACTCAAATCTATTCTAGTGAGATGCTTTTATTCCCTAAATCTATTTTATGTACTTCATTATACTCAAGATTATCTTCCTTCCTACATACCTATAAAAATCCTAAAGTAAGTTCATTTTTGCCATGTCTGCAAAATGTGCATGTCTGATCCTGAGGGACTGAAGTCCCTGATGATGATTTTCTGCTGAATCAACTCTGTTTGAGCAACTAAATAAACACAAAATCAAGACTTTGGCACATTTGGCCTATAATCATCACAATTTAAAAGATATTTTTATTTTCTTTTTTGCTACTTACATTTTTCTTTGCAGCAACAGCTGAACCAGTATTTCTAAGCCATGGTCCATACATTAACATCTTTGTTTTTCATATGGAAGTATTTTATAGGTTTTATTAATGAGATTTGTTTAAGTGACATTTAAAATACTGTCATTTGAAGCTAAACAAACAGCAGCTAGCAGGCAGTCCTCAATAAAAAAGCAACATCTATATTCATATAAAGACATTCAATTTGTAATTAAATAAAGGGCAGAATATTTAAAGCACATATTATTGATTTAATATAAAAGCTAATTACATTACCCACTGCTGAAATCCAAATGCTTTTAAGAACTAAAGAAATATGTAAGTAACATGGCCTGCAAGTCTTAATTTTAGGTCAATTATTTGTAATAAGAGAATTAAATAAATATAAAATGTAAGTATAAAGAGTTTGCCCTTACATGACAGAAATGTTTTTGCACCTAACTTCCTTAATATTTGTAATTGAGCTATATATATATATATATATATATATATATATATATATATATATATATATATATATATATATATATATATATATATAAATAATTTCAAAAGGGGGTGGGGTGCAGGATAGGATAATAATCAGGTTTGAAAATCCTTCATTACCTACTGACTTGTGATGTTTTCATTTGTAAGTCACTTTGGAGCTTTGGATAAAAGTGTCTGCTATATGACAATGTGTAAATGTTTTTTCATGTAAAAAACTTTTTCTGTATTCATGTTTCTTACAAGGCGGCACGGTGGCTTAGCGGTTAGCACGTTCGCCTCTCAGCGCTAGGGATTCCCGGTTCGAATCTCCATCTGGGTGGAGTTTACATGTTCTCCCCGTGTCTGCGTGGGTTTCCTCCGGGTTCTCCGGTTTCCTCCCACAGTCCAAAAACATGGATCAAGTTCATTGAATTCTCAAAATTGCCCCGTATAGAGTGTGTCTGTGTGAGTGAGTGTGTGCCCAGCGATGGATTGGCGCCCTGTCCTGGGTCTATCTGCCCAGCGCCCGAGACATTCTCCCCTGGATGGGCATGGGGAACCCCACCGCGACCCTAATAGAGGATAAGCGGGAGATAATGAATGAATGAATGTTTCTTACAATAAAAATAGAGTAATTAATCTTTCATGAATTTTAAAATGATAACTAATGATACATAATAATTTTTGTCTTTACTCAGTCCTTCCACTTTATCCTCTATTAGGTTCCCCATGCCCATCCAGGGGAGAACATTTCGGGCGCTGGGCAGATACACCTAGGACAGGGCGCCAATCTATCGCTGGGCACACAATCACTCACACAGACACACACAAACACACTCTATATGGGGCAATTCAGAGAACTCAAGTTTTCGAACATGGGATTCGAACCGGGAATCCCTAGTGCTGAGAGGCAAATGTGCTAACCACTAAGCCACCCCATTTAGGAATTATTTTAAACTGAATTCCCATTGTATACTGAGCCAGTTTTTCTTTTTCAGGCTTCTTTTTCAATGTCTTGCAACACTTGAATAAACTTTGCTGAGCGCTGAGCAGCAGGATACAATGTGCACTGTGTACACACAAAATGCTTGTTAAATAGTGTTATAGAGAGTGGAATTGTGGTTAATTTCTTTGCTTTCTCACAGGAATACCAAATAAGCCTGCAGTTGTTTAAGGGCAGAATTTGTGACTAAGCCAGCAGAAAACAGAAACCAGCTAGAACCAGTTTAGGTCGTTTATGGCAGTAAAGTCCTGATGATTCCATTTAAAATGGAGCAGAGGAGGTGACATGCATATGGCACTAAAAAAAGAATGCTTTCAAACTAAAGTGTGAGAACAGAATGTACATCGCTGGTTGAATACATATGATGTAAAGGTCAAAGAAAATAAAGAGTGAATCAGCACTGAACCACAACAGATCTCATCTGCTGCACTGAATTATGATGTAATGTAATAAAGGCAGACAAATCTTAAGGTAGGTTAGTCTGGGGTGCATGAGCTGTCGGCTTAAAATGAGATGATAGTCTTCTCCAGCAGTTCTCCAAGATCCAGATTGGGTTCATTAAAGGGCTTAATAGCCACATTACAAAGTAATTGATGTATATGTTCAATATCCACATAACAACACCCTTATAGTTTCGGTTTGTTCTGGTTTGTATAAATCATTTACAGGCTTGTAATGCTTAGTTTTACTGACTCGCACAGTAATTGCAATGTCCACAGAGCTTAGCAAAGAGCAGTCTTTCACTGTTGAATACACACTCAGCTTCTTCGGCATAATATTAATGTGAAATCTCTAATGTATCACTGCAGCCATTATTTTGCTAATGTTACTACTATTAAGAAAATAAAACTATAAAATAAAAACATTGCTCAGATTTCTGCACCAAAATAATAAATAATACATTTGTAAATAGAACTTTTGCCCTAGGCATAAATGAGTAAATATGTGTTCCCTCACCTTTCACTCAAAGAGCAGTGGAGAAGTGGTATGGTAGATGTTCATGAAGGATTATAATAGTTGTAGCAACCATTTCTACTGAGCATGGATGGACACAAGCAAAATAAGTTACAATTAATTTATTATATGGCTCTTTATGTTTTATTTAATGACAAAATATTAGTTGTATATAAAGTAAACTATCTTATTTTAGTGACTTGATTCTCCAATGTTTACATTTATATGTGAAGCGACTTACAAATGAAAACACCACAAGTCAGATGTTATGGAACATTTACATGTTACATTGAAATTAAAATGTACTTCTGATACTTTATTATTTTTACTACCCGTCTCCTTAACCCAGGAGCCTAGAGTTGTTGTTGCAATATTGAGAAGTGAACTACCCTCACTGTGATAAAAAGCAATAGTACATGCAAATGCTAGTATACAAATCGCAGTATTCCAGCAAACTAAAAAAAACACTGTTAACTTACCATGTGCACGGCCAAGCACATTTAATAACCTTTTAATCAGATCTATCCAACTGAAAGCTAAGCTACTAAATAGAGTAGAAAAGGAAGATCTGTAAATCTATAAATAATAAAAAAAACACACAGGAATCACTTCAAAAACAAAAAATAAGTGATGCATGATTGAAATTTGCATACAGGCCTTTAGCTGGGTCATATCTGTTTAAAAGACCATTGAACACTTCTATTCTCACACAGAATCAGAATAATTTTTGCCAAAGTACAATGACTAAACTATACTATTTCTACTTTTGATTCAACTGATTTGTTTTTTTGGACAATTAATTTTTCACGCAACTTGTAGTTTAGTATCCCACAATGTTATTTCTGTTCAGCTGCTGAAGAAGGATAGGTCTCCCAGGTAATTCTTTGTTTTTAAAACAATATGAATACAGGGAGTTCATTATTTCTTTGCCACTGTCACTTTGTCTTGCTTATATGCGTTCAGACTTTAAATATTGTAAAGCTAAGACAATGCACTAATATAAAATGTGCTATTCAAAAAATCGAATTCAATTAAGTCCAAATAAATTCCAATTAAATAACTTAATAAAATTCCATGATCACCATACAGATTTGGCTTTCTAAAATTTGACAGGCTTACACCCAAGCATTAAATATGCAAGGGATTATGGATGCTAAAGTCACAGCAGACATGTGTAAACTCATGTTATCCTTAATGCTATTTAAAATTAATGAATACTGGTGTGTACTATTTATATACATATGTGTGTACATATTATTGAATACTTATTACTACATATCACATTACTTTCAAAGATGATAAAAACTACCAACAAAAACGGGTGTAAACATCTGATACAACAAATACAATCTAGCTACATAATACAATGACGGTGGCTGTTACCATGGTAGCCAATGTCTGGTTTCTCATTTTAAAATATTTTTGGTGTCACTGTTTTAGTATAAATACATTCAGGAGCTTGCCTGCTGTGATTTGACTCTATTAAGTGTCAATGCACTGGTAAATTGAAATCATTTTCCCTGATACAGTCTCTGTGTATTGACATTGGGTTTTTAGTGGTCTTAATTTGAAAAATATTTCACTAAGGATCGGCACAATTAAATGTAACTTTTACTTTTAATTAAATCTTTTTGCACTGATTTATTTCAGAAATGTATTCTTTGAACATCACTGTAGGCATGATGTACAATGCAGCATAAACACATCAAGGTCAAAAGAGCCCATTACAATTTGATTAGAAACATTTTATGCTTCGTGGTGGTTAATGCTGTGTACAAAAGTGTTGTATGCTGAAGCATTTTGGTCTTGCAGTCACTCATCTCATCACTCATCACTCATCTATCGCTGGGCACACATTCACTCACACAGACCACACTATATATACACACTATATATGGGGCAATTTGGAGCATTAAATTTACCTTAATCCATGTTTTTCGATTGTGGGAGAAAACCCACGCGGACACCGGGAGAACATGTAAACTCCACCCAGATTGGGATTTGAACTGGGAAGCCCTAGCCTGAGTGGCAAATGTGCTAACCACTAAGCCGCCGCCCCTAGATGCTAACATTTATTCATTCATTATCTCCCGCTTATCCTCTATTAGGGTCGCGGTGGGGTTCCCCATGCCCATCCAGGGGAGAACGTCTCGGGCGCTGGGCAGATACACCCAGGACAGGGCGCTAATCCATCGCTGGGCACACACTCCCTCACACAGACACACTCTATAGGGGGCAATTTTGAGAATTCAATTAACTTGTTCCATGTTTTTGGACTGTGGGAGGAAACCGGAGAACCCGGAGGAAACCCACGCAGACACGGGGAGAACATGAAAACTCCACCCAGATGGGGATTCGAACCGGGAATCCCTAGCGCTGAGAGGCGAACGTGCTAACCACAAGCATGTTAGCCAGATGCTAACATAATATGCTTAATTGCTCTGTTTTGCCAAATAAACAAATTATTACAGTGCTCCTAGTAGCAAGTTTATAAATTTTATTGGGAATGTACTTAATTGCTTTTGCCACTTGAAAAAGAGTTATTATACCCATTGTTTTAGCATTTATATTCACATGTCACTTTGGAAATGTGTTAACCCTGACTGTTAAAACACAGTTTTACACAAAGAAAAAATAAATTTATTAATTAATAAAAAAAAAAATTATATATATATATATATATATATATATATATATATATATATATATATATATTATATATATATATATATATATATATATATATATATATATATATATATATACACTTATACTACACTTAAGTGTTTAAGTGTTTTATGATTTGGTTTCAAGTGCAAGCCACTATATCATATTAATTACATAATCTCCTTCCATACAATCACTATTTTCCCTATTCCATCCTGAAATAGACGATTTTATGAATTTGAAGATTTTGTTTAAACCAATGTTTAGTCAGCTGATACTAATGTGTACCAACCCTGTAATTGACAATAAGGTTGAGGATCCACAGTCCAGCTCTGGTCTATAATCTAATACAAATACTAATCATCTTATCAAACAAAGTCAAATCAAATACCTGCAACAGCAGGACCACACAAATGCCAGTCAAAGCAACTTACGAATGAGATTCTAAAGCAAGACAGATTGGAGGGCAAACTATCTCATTGGCAGAGATACAGAGAGTAGATTTAGATGACCATGTAAGACCAATTCCCCAATATTCAAACTTTAATGGAATACCTCCAGCTAAAAAATTCCAGTATGAGGTATTCAATTACAGGTAATGTGTAATTGTGTGTACAGTGTAAATATAGAGCGTGTAAGTGTAAATGATTACTAATAGTTTGATTACTGATTTGATTGAGTTTTATCCTTTGTAAATTTCGCAATTAGCACCTATTAAGTAAAGTACCATAAGATCCATTTTAATTAGTAAAGTGTTAAAAATGTTTAAAAGGCTATTTTTAATTAAAGTGTATTGTGTAACATAGGAAAATGGAAGACAATAGTTTATTCTTGCTTATTGGTATGTTTGCTATGTTTTTGTAACATCAAGGTGTCCTGATATGCTGTAACACTAACCTCAGTAACCATACCATCCATCCATTATAGTTATTTTTTTCGATATTGGCATGTTAATGTTTTTTTTTTTTTTTTTTTTTTCTACACAAAGGTATTCACATATCTGTTTGTTTCGATTTGATTACTATTTGTTGTATTCATATACCTTCTTTAGCTGATTCAGCAGTCACTGTCAGAAGCCTATTTTACAGACCAGACTAATATCCTTAGAGAATCAACATTAATTACTCTTAAGAATAAAAGAGTTAACATTAACATAATATCTGCTAAGAATTATATTATAACATAATGTAGAACCCAGTGTATCACAACGACAAAATGTGAAAAAAAAACAATAAACACGTTATGTAATGTCTTTTACTGACTCAATAAAACACATGCAACGTAGAGGACGTTGCATGCTTGTGACCAGAAGATGGCGCTGTTACTCTGTTGCACCAGTATTTAATCTGAAGCGCATGTGTCCGCTATATGAAGACGGTCTGGATTTGCTCATCAAACTAATTTTTACACTTTTAGAACTACGTATGATCCAACATCAGACGCTGTATATTACCGATACATTCCTAATTCACTGTCTGGTCCAAATAAAGACGCTGTGTTCTAACATGTATTCTGGCTCAGTCACTATCTGAACGCTAAGCTGATAGACATGATGAGTCAAGACATTCATTTATTCATTCATTATCTCCCGCTTATCCTCTATTAGGGTTGCGGTGGGGTTCCCCATGCCCATCCAGGGGAGAACGTCTCAGGCGCTGGGCAGATAGACCCAGGACAGGGCGTTAATCCATCGCTGGGCACACACTCACTCACACAGACACACTCTATAGGGGGCAATTTTTTGAGAATTCAATTAACTTGATCCATGTTTTTGGACTGTGGGAGGAAACCGGAGAACCCGGAGGAAACCCACGCAAACACGGGGAGAACATGGAAACTCCACCCAGATGGGGATTCGAACCGGAAATCCCTAGCGCTGAAAGGCGAACGTGCTAACCACTAAGCCACCGTGCCGCTGAGTCAAGACATGTATACATTTTTGAAGATTGTAATTTTTTATTGACCCCAACTAAACAAATTTGTATTTTTTATTACTTTTTTTCCTACAATTATTTATCAGTGGTTGCTTCTTATAAAGTTTAGAATGCAGAATTCTTCCCCTCATAATTACAGCTTTAAATCTTGCAATCCCAACCTCATTTCTCACAATTCAGACTTATTCGGGTGGTGACTTATTGCAATTCAATAAGTCAGATTTTGACTTTTATTCCGAAAGTTCAGTCCTAATTTCTCTGGCAATTATAAAGGAAAGCCACGCAGACACGGAGAGAACATGGAAACTCCACCCAGATGGGGATTCGAACCAGGAATCCCCAGTGCTGGGAGGCAAATGTGCTAACCACTAAGCCACCGTGCTGCTCCTATTCAAATATATTCATTCATTCATTATCTCCCGCTTTATCCTCTATAGGTCGCGGTGAGGTTTCCCATGCCAATCCAGGGGAGAACGTCTCAGGCGCTGGGCAGATGGACCCAGGACAGGGCGCCAATCCATCGCTGGGCACACACTCACTCACATAAACACACTCTATATGGGGCAATTTGGAGAATTCAATTGACTTGATCTATGTTTTTGGACTGTGGGAGGAAACCGGAGAACCCGGAGGAAACCCACGCAGACACAGGGAGAACATGGAAACTCCACCCAGATGGGGATTCGAACCGGGAATCCCCTAGCGCTGAGAGGCGAATGTGCTAACTACTAAGCCACCATGCCACCCTGGGACAAACATATAGGCCTATAATTCTTTCAGATGTAAGAAACTTTTATACTTCTACAATGATAATTTCATCGTAGGATGACATTGTAAAGCTGTTTTGCATCTGTTGGTTATTTTAGACGAACAACACAACACAACAACACAAACACAACACAACACAACACAAAGCAGAAAAGATAAATTAAAAGCTGAAAAATTAAACACACTCGTAGAATTCACTGAAAAAATATATTTTAGAAAATTCCATCTATTCCTCTGTGCATGCATAGAAACAGAGGGCCTTCACTGATGTATATAGCAAAAATTAAAACATCACAATGAGAGTCAAATATCAGAAAACGTGTTAATTTATTTTTTTGGATAGAAAAATAAATGTAGGCATTCTTTAGCCTCATTTCTGGCATGTGGCGAAGCTATTCGTTTAGAGATTTGTGGGGGTTTAGGGGAGGTCAGACCACCCACTCAACCACCCTACAGTGTCTGCAGATTTATTAAATGAAGTCTTGCTCATAGTCAACATTGCAAATCTCCCCAAAGATGTTTAGAGGTCAGACCTTTGTGTGGAATATTGAGGTTTTTTTAGGTCCATGTTTTTCAGTGGACAAGCACTTTTCTTGTCTTTATTTTATTGTTTGCACTGTGCTGTTTGGGTTGCATTCTTGGTAGTGCATTCTTTTTTACACTGTGCACATATGGAGGAAAGAAACAAACTTATTTCACGTTTTAATTTTACACCACCCATACTCTTTATAATTCATAAGTTAAAATATTAAAAAGCGATTGATGGTCTGAAATGCCTTTGTATTTTATAGTAAGGTTAACTTTAACATAAATAATGGGTTTTTTAAAATGCATGCTGTTCACATACTTTGCTGTGTTCTGTTCAAATCATGATCACATTATAATGAGCAATTCAGCTACACAACTAAACAGTTAGTAAGTTGAAAGGAAAACTTTACTATATTTTAACCTGACTAACCTTATTAGTCAAAATTTTTAAAAATAACCAACAGATGCAAAACAGCTTTACAATGTCATCCTACGATGAAATTATCATTGTAGAAGTATAAAAGTTTCTTACATATGAAAGAATTATAGGCCTATATGTTTGTCCCAGGGCGGCATGGTGGCTTAGTAGTTAGCACATTCGCCTCTCAGCGCTAGGGATTCCCGGTTCGAATCCCCATCTGGGTGGAGTTTAAATGTTCTCCCCGTGTCCGCATGGGTTTCCTCTGGGTTCTCCGGTTTCCTCCCACAGTCCAAAAACATGGATCAAGTCAATTGAGTTCTCCAAATTGCCCCATATAGAGTGTGTCTGTGGGAGTGAGTGTGTGCCCAGCGATGGATTGGCGCCCTGTCCTGGGTGTATCTGCCCAGCGCCAGAAAAGTTATCCCCTGGATGGGCATATGGAACCTCCGCGACCCTAATATAGAATAAAGCGGAAGATAATAAATGAATGAATGAATGTTTGCCCCAACGACTTAGAAAAACCTGACCCTAGTATAGAATTAAGCGGAAGATCATGCATGGATGGATGGAAATATTCGGGTGTGCAGGTCCGTCTGTTATAATCCTTTACATTTTGTTTAAGGCATATACTAACATTGAATCAGGAATAACATGAATCTGTCACATGAATCCGTCACAAGTTCATATTTAGTTATCTATTCAGAGACTTACAAGGCCCAACAGTGACAAACATTGACTAGACTTTTAAGCTCCACCATATTGGCTTTGTAGGTCAAGCTGAATAAACTTATATTAAAAAGTATGTCAGTAAGTAAGTAAGTAAAGTAAATTACAGAATTTAGCCTTTAGGTTTTTAATTCACTGTGAGATTAATTTAAAATATTTATTGTCTCAATAAAAAAAGTCACACAGAAGATTAAAAAAAACTTTGGTGCAGGTTAAGTAGACTCTACTATTTTATTTATGTGGCTCTGTGATGTTTAAACACAGAGGTTTATTAACTCGTATTGGGATCTTGCAGGCACACTAATTGAAATTCGTTCCTGCTGTGAGGGCATTGTTTATCCGTAACTCCTGCCCATGTCTGCTGATTTGTACTAGGAAACGTTTGTAAACATGGATTTTTGCTGCTGTGGCTCGAAGAGAAACATCGTTAAAGAGTGTAAATGAAAAGCCAGTAGTGGGAATTGGGGCATGCACTCATTAGAGTGCAGAGTGAAGAAGGAGCGAGTGCAGGTTGCAGATGCAGCAGGAGTTTTGCAGGGGGAAAGGCAGGGCGGTGTGTGCTGTGATTACATGGGGGATGGGTGCGTGGAAGCATGGAGGGAATGCAAACGGCTTGATGCATTAGAGGTGCGGGGAGGGGTGTCGGGGTGAAACAGGAAGAGAGAAGGACGGCGAGAGGCTGGGGGAGAAGGGGCTGTATACTATTGTTCGCGCCCTGTGCTGGGAACAAAGGGCCGTGTATCGGGTCCTGCCAACGCTTTACCGTCACACGTCTCCTCTCTAAACAAGACCCCAGTCAACCGAGTCGTTAACCCCGGATCGTGCACGGCGCCATGGGCTTTTAGAAGAGAAGACCCGCGCTGTACTTGGCTGCGCGCTGAACAGAGCTCCAGGAGTGCGTTCTTCTCTGCACAGGTAGAAACGGCTAAGCTAACAAGCTCGTCCATGCGGCGTCTCTCAAAAGCACATAGTTAAGATGCAGAATGTATGGTTCAGAAACCGTTTAAACCTCGTCATATTTTGTATTTGGTTGTAAAACCTGTGTAATGTGTAGTGCGGGTATTTCCCGGGCCTTTCGACAGAGTGTATTCAGGGCGAACAAGCTAAAAAGCTAGCAGGCGGCCTGCTGTAGACTTGTTTGTACTGTAGTTCTAATGGAAATCGCGATGTCGCCCAGCTATCGTTGATGTGCGGGGATTGTACCTTAAGAACTGCACATGGTTAGCTAACTTGTTGATTGCATACCCCTGTATTCTGTCTTTCTTGTTTCGTTTAAAACGATACCGTCATCCAACAGGTCTCGGATATTTTAAAGTGCTCTGCTACACGGTGTGTTTTGCCTCTGGGTGTAGAAGGAAGGTGCAGAAGTGCTTTGAAGGAATGCAACGGACGACTCCTTAGCGTCCATGCTTTACATCAGTTTCATTAACTGAGCAAGAGCAACATTTCAAGAACGTTTATATGTGTTGTGAAAAGAACTGCTGTTGGTTATTTTAGCAGACGCTTTTATCCAAAGCCACTTGGTTGGGGTCAGATTACAGGGTTGGAACAGCACCCCTGGAGCAATGAGGGTTAAGAGTCATGCTTAAGGACCTATGGTGGACCTGAGATTTGAACCCACAACTTTATGATTGATGGCCTAATGCCCTGCCCACTGAGCTACCATACACCTACTCTATGGCACAACTTAATGGTCAAGTGAACTACAGGGTACTTGACCCTACCATCAACTGTCTGGTGTGAGATCAAGTTTACAGTGAATAAGTTGTGGACTATATTTCACACAAACACCCAGCCTGTAAACTAGACCTACATGTAATTTGCCCCGGGACAACAATCCTTTAAGCTTTTTTTTTAAACTTACGTGTGAAATGTGGCTCATAAGCTTTTGCCAACACACCAACATTTCTAAAGACCGTGCCTACTTTCTTAAAACTCCCCCCCCCCCCTCCTTTCATTTGTACAAAATGTACCAAATCGCCAGGATGCTGCGTGATGTGTAATAACCTAATTTTCCCCAGGGCCTATCAGACTGTTAATACACCAGGAATAGAAGTAGTGCTATGATTATAACTTCATGCACATTTTACTTTTTAATACATGTAAATATATTTGGTATTTGGCACTTTCATGTGTTTAAGCCCTCGTGCTCTTTAGGTGCACTGAAATGTTTTTAATGATCATTCTGTACTGCATATTACTGCCACTGATTGGTCTATTACAGATTTTAAACTGTTGATATGGTTCAGTTCCTGAACATGGGCAAAGTTAATTTGCCAAATGGTTGGTTTATTTCAGTACTTATTTTTGAAATAAGCAGCATTATATACAAGCATGATATAATTATTTTTAAAGTGAATCAAAATCTTATGTTTGGGGGTCTGCGTTTTATCCTTATATCCTAAATTGTAAGCTCATATCTAGTATGTTATATTGTATAGTTTAAGGTTTTTAGTACTTTATACTGCATCATTGACCATGCTCTTTGTGCTGTCTTATTAGATTATCTGTTCTCTGCTTGAATCTAAAACATTGATTAAAGCATAGTGCATAGCCCTGAGTTACTGTTGTTGCACTGTTGTCTTAGAGGAATGTTGTTTTCATCACTGCAAATTGTATGTAGGAGCAAGGGAATGTATGACCATTTAATCTTAAATGATTAGTCCCTTAATTATTCTTTATTGGTAGGTCATCATACACTGGTTAAGAGCCTGGTAATGCACATTATTTTATATGTTTTGTATATTTACTGTGATCTTGAATTGCTCCTTAAAATCTGTGCTGCTATTTAAAGGCTATATTTAAGGGGTTCTGTTTCATAACGTGGTGCTTAAATGTTTTTGATTACTTTGTGTGTTAATTAAATTGCATTTATCTGTGGGATAAATTAGCTTTGCTAAAATAATAATTATTGTAGATTGCGAGAAAACAAACATATTTAACTTGTGTATATAGTTTACATAGCTGTATTGCTATGGATGTTATAGCTGACTGGTAAAATGCAAACTTAATGAATTGTTGTTGGTTGAAGTCTATTTTCCAAGAGAAAGGTAATATTCATCATTTGCATTTCTGGGATTACTAGATTTTTTTATTGCATTGCCAAGATGAGGAAAAAAAAAAAAAACAGTGGTTTGGTCTTTTACGTGTTATGTGGGGTTGATTTAACAAGCTCCTTAGAAATGAGATCACCCAAGTAGGGTGCTGAAAAATATTGATTCTTCAAAGGATTGCGTCTCCTAGTCCTGGCGATTCTGAATTGCTTCAAAATGCTCAAAAATCGATTTTAAAATGCTTTTAAGGTTTATTTTTTGCCGCTCCAGCTCCTGTGCGTACTGCATATTGCATTACGTATCCACTCGGCCACCGTACAGCAAGATTGTTAGCCAGCTACAGTTGTCTGAATGGAGTCCGCTAGCATGGAGCAGGAAGCATAGAGCCGGGGTGAGCGTGATTCGACTCACTCCGTCGTCATTAAAAGCCAGTGTTTGGGTACACTTTGGATTCTACAAATATTTATTTTATTTTAAGGTTAAGTTTTAAAGATTTGTGAAATATTAATGCACTATGACTATACAGTTTGTATTTTATTTTCGATTAAAGGCTAATGCACTATTGTAAACTTTTGTATTAATATATTTTGAGTTCAATGATAGGTTTTCTCATTTAAGAAAAAGCCAGGCAGCTAAGCTAACCTAATACTGGTCATTTTAGTTACAGAATTTTATGCACAATCTGATTTTTTGTATAAATATAAAATGATGCAAAAAAATTTGATACAGGAAGGAACCTAAAAGTATTGTTTTGAATAAATGTTCTATTTGTTTACATTGTCGTTTCATCTTGTCAATCACATAATTTAAACAAAATTTATAGACCATTTGAACTGAAAAATCGTTTCAGAAAACGATCAAAAAGTCGGAATCGAATCGCCAGACACTTGAGAGATTTGCACTCCTACACCCATGTAACTGATTATGTTGAAGTGATGGACCAGGTGCTGCCATCCATTAATTTATTTTTAATATTGGATGGCACAGGCATGTCTCAGAATGTTAAGTTTGATATGAGAAGGTGGCCAATAAAATTAAGAATAATGCTATAGGGATTAAGATCGTTGCGTGTCGACTGCATATTCTCCCTGTCCCTGTGAGCTTTGGTTTCTGACCATGTTTGATAGAAATACATGTGTCAAGTGAATTGAGAGTTACTTTGAGTGTGTGTGTGTGTGTGCACCCTGTGACTCTTAATTAGAATAAGCTGCTTATAAGTGAAATGAATGAAAAGAGTAGTTCAGGGTGCATGAGAAACTATTTTTACACATGAATTAACCGCCACAGAGTCCTGGTACTTTTAAAGGCGTTTAAGACTATTTAAGATTTCAGACAAAATTGAAGCCTATTGACACTTCATCAGATGCCATTGAAAATGTCTTTTGTGTTAAAGGCTAAAAAGATTTCTGAAAAAATAATTTAATCTTGGCATTTTCTAAATGAACTAATCAAGATATCTGCTGTGTTGTCTAATCAACTGTAATGCTGTCATGTGAAAAATAGTGCAAACGGAGCCTTTGCCAAAATGATAAATTAGTATTTGTCTCAAACTGGTATTTGTTTAATGGTTATTTAAGCCATGTAGTAAACAATACTAAACCAGTCCAGCTTCTTTCCAGTTATGTGAAGTGCTATTTTCCACATTGGAAGAGGTGTAATATTGCAGAAGATGATAATTTGATTTCAGTGCTGACTATGGGTAGGTATGAACTCATCAAACAGCCCTAATACAACAGAAGTGTTGCTGTAATCCAACCTTCATTATAATAAGGTTAGAAAAAATGCAAGCCAATGATTAACTCTATGGGTGTGTACTATGGACAGCTCAAAAATAATTTTAACAACTTTATAGCTAATTAAAGCAAATGGGCTCTCCCTGTATTGATTTTAAGTCCTTTTTTGGTACACTAACAGCTCAAATGATATTCATAAAGTGATTGTGTCTTAAATTTGTCATTTTAGTGCAAATTGGATTGCACACTAGACTTTGTTCTAGATTTCACAGTACTAGTGTATTAAGCTCTGTTTTTATTTATTAATTTATGTTCATACATGTTAAAAATGCTACTTGATGAAATGTATATAATACATTTTCCTCAAGTGTAAATGCACAGATTTGTGGCTAAGCACTACATTGTGTGTCTGTGAGGTTGTTTCTAGGTCTTTAACATTTATAAGCTCTAAATTATTTTGTGCCACCCCCACAGTAGGATAAGTGGCTAAGAGAATAAAAGGTGGTAAAATTGTAGTATCTCACTACTATGATAAGGAGTAGAAGTAAAATGGATGACATGGTGGGTTGGTTTAAAGAATGGCGTAGGTAAAGTTATGTTCAAAAGACCTCTCTCTGTTGTTGCTTTCACATGTGTTGCATGGCAAATGTTTAAATTTTGTAGTTCATGTGGTAGTCCCTCTCATAATGACTCATATCAGTGGTTTTGCAGAGCTTGGCCATTGGCTGTATTTGCACCAATACATTTTCTAGTAAAAATGACTAAAACAGGTTTTAGATTAGACAGCATCTCATTGTTACTGAAATTGTGGGTTCCATGATGGGATTCTGATTGATAAAATGCACTGTGCATTGTGTAAAACTGGTTGATGGAGCTGGTTTCATGCTCTGATCCATTTTTAAGACCTATTAGACCTTATGCTGAGTAACTGTTTCAACCTTGTACACTAAAACTTATTATATTAAAGCATTTTTATATCTAATCTAACACCCTTTTTTTTTTGCAAATAGACAGACCAAAAGTGGCTTGATTTGTATTGTTATATTTTTAAGTATCATTTAGTTAAGGCAGTATACACAAGTCCAGAAAACCATAAATTTGTGTGAATTAAAAAAAATTCCAGATTGATGTTTTCGCTCCTGATTAACACACATTATATTGGTTAAAATGGTCAGACTCAGCCAATAAGCAATACTTCGCCAGCATTTTAGAAAATTTGTGTTTTCACCTCATCCACACTTAAATGAAAATTTGCACATTTTGAATTAAACAGGTCCTAAAGAGTTTTCAAAAGTCTCTGGTAAGGGTGTTTTAAAATAATAGGATGGTGTGAACAATAAGATTGTTGTATTTTAAAATGGAAATGCATTAATGCAAATGTAATCTTAGAACCATATGCAGGTTCAGGTTTTGATGAATTATCTACAAATTCTGTTGCCACAAATTAAACATAATTCCAATTTCCTTCTGGGATTAATAAAGATCTATTTATATTTTTATGTAATTTGTGGATATGATCAAATTTTAAAAGGTGGCTGTTGGTATGATATATATATATATAAAACTTGTTTTAAAATCAGTATAATAATTAAAACACAGTTTTATTTAAAACCCATTAAGCTACAATTTAAATTGGTAGTGATTACTTTATGAAATTTGATGAAAGTTGTTGGGTGGAAGTTTTGGCTTTGTAAGAAGATTGTGGGGTAATTTCACCAAGTATACAATTTTAAAATGAAAGTTGTGGAATTTTACAACTAGATTTTCACTTGAAGTGCATCTTGCAATAACCATAAAGCTAAAGTAACATTTGTCTTCACCTTCTGTAACAGACAGATTTTAATTTGGGTGCAGCTTAGTTTGTGGAACTCATTCAAAGCAGGCTGGGTCATGTACAGAATTAAATTAGTCCTGCTGTTAGAAAATAGTCAGTGTGTGGGTTTAAGCACTGCTGATATAGGAGAGTGTGAGTTTACAAAAGATGATTATCGCATGCATTATTTATGACTGGTAAATCTATGAAAAATAAATATGCAATAATTTATTTTGTTTATGAATAAGCCTTTAAAATAATTGTCCTGATTGCAGTACTATGTAAACAAATTAACTAGTGTGCAGTCCTGGTTGTAAAGGCAATTTTTTGTCATTATTCCTTTTTACTACAAAAAGATATTTATGTTTTTTGTGTGACCGTCTATTTGGACAACAAATAATTAGCATAAATAAATGCATGATTAATTTCTAAAGGTTTTTAGAAACCAATAGATGATGCAGCTTAATAAAGAAGTACAAAGCCTCTGGATGTAGTAAACGGAGTGGGATTATGTGGTTGGGGTTTGCATGTATTAAAAGCAAGGCGTATGGGGGATGGGTAAAGCATTCGTCAGTCTCCTCAAACATCATTACCTGTTCCTGCATTATCACCAGAGAAAGTGCAAACCCAGTGCATTGGTTTCCTTTAATTTGAAGGTCAGGGTGTGCTCCATTATTATCTGAACAGTGGGGGGGTTCTCACTTGGCAAAATAAATATGAAAACTGTTGTAAATAGTAGTGTCCGTTAAATTTTGTTTTATTTTGCTGATCCTGTATCACATCTGGTCCCATTTTTTCCTCCCCTGTTAAAAATGAACTTTATAGAACTGTTAAATATCTGCTGTGTAGCCAGAAGGCGCTGGATGACGGGCAAAGAGTTAACAGTAATAAAAACCAGTGGGGGATGGGTTGTGTAGAGTAAGCAGCAGATCAGCCCAATGTCATGCAGTCACATGGTGTTGTGAGTGAATGCGGAAAATGGGACGTTTTCATCGCGGGTTGTTGAGCTGAAATGATAAAACCACAGCAAGGCAATAGCCATGACTTTTTTTTCAAGAAAAGTTATATCTGGTGAAAATGTTTGTTTAACATCTTTTAGTCTTGCCCTGTATATTTTCAGGATCTAATTAGTTTGCAGTTGTTTTCATTTATTTGAACGCTGTATCTACATTAAATGGAATATTTAAATGTTTATATGTCTCTCTGCCTCGCAGGCTGTTCGTCCAAATCGTTCAAGCTGTACTCCCCAAAGGAGCCTCCCAACGGTAGTGCCTTCCCCCCATTTCACTCAGGCACAATGCTGGACAGAGATGTGGGGTAAGACACGTTTTATATTGTCACTCTTGGTCATGTTAAAACTCAGATGTATACAGTTTTAATTTTATCTTCCTTTGCCACTTTATTTCTGCTTTAAATCAAAATAATCAAATTCCAGATTTGTGTACTGATTTAATTAATAAATTCCTTTTATGATTTGCAGACCAACACCAATGTATCCACCATCATACATGGAACCTGGAATTGGGTGAGTATTGTATTAAGTGTAATTGTTTATTTTATCTTATCCTTTGTAAGTGTTGCTGGAAGTTTAGAAAATGTCTTTGAGCCTGTCTCTGCATTCGTTGGAAGAAAGTGGGGCCCTCTAGACTGGATACAAGTTCATTGCAGAGCAACACCATAAATCCATTGTGGCCACAAAGGCAAATTAATTCGCTCTTGATCGCTTAACATGCATTTTTAATTGTTAAACAACACCACAATAATAACGTAAACTCCACACAGAAAATACGCTGTCTGGCCTTCCATGTAAATCAGACCAATGACCCCTTTACTGTTATGTGAAATTATCTACTTAACCACTATATCTCTCTATTGCTGTAGATTTATCATTAATAAACAAATCTGAATATACTCCTTAGTCTTTAAATCAGTGGGCACTTGCTACTGTGTACGTGTTACTTCTGTTAGCTGTGCTTGTATCTTTTTGTGCATTTCCAAAATACTTCAATACTCAAATAAATAGTGGGTATCTGCTTTGTCTTCAAATGTTAATAAAATTATGCTTTAAGATTTTAAGGACATGTCTTTTTGATGTTTTGTAAATAACACTTTTAAAAACCACTGTGTCTCCATTTTGCATTTTTTTTTTTGCTGTAATAGAAACACACTAGCCAAGACTTTTAATAAGCCTATTACTAAACCATAGTGAGACTGGTTAGCCCACTTTTATAACTTTTTAATGTATATAAAGAATCCAAAGAATGGAACTATTTAAAAAATAATAATAAAAGAAAAAAAAACCTTCATGCACTGAAATGCTGTAAAGTAACTACTGATAATAGTGTTTAAGGGATTCATATGGCTTTACACTGCCACACAATCGGTGTGGAAAACGACATGCTTACGGTGGTGAAAAACTCATTGGTGAACTTTATACACAGCATTTGAGGGCTACTTGCATGTTTAATATAATTAGTCATGCTTGAGGTCGAACTTGCGCTTTTGGTGAGTTTCCTGCCTAAACTGATCTAATGAACTTTTAACAAAAAGCAGCCAGTGTTGCCAGGCTCTGTTTACAAACCGTTCAAACAACAAAGAATAGTTTCAATTTTATAGTGAAAAAACCAGCAGAGCAACACCCTTACAATGTATAGTAATCACAATTATTGTTAATGCTCATAAAAATTGTTGTGATTGTCTTCAAAAACTTACAGCACATCATTACAATGTAACTTTTGAAACCTAATTCTTTTTGCTAGTGCAAGTCAAATCTAAGTGTAATAACTTAATTATAAATTAAATTATTAATTTAATAATTAGTCAAGATTTTTTGTAATTGAATAAAAATATATTTTTTAATAGTTTTAAATTGTCTATATATTAAGTTGTTTGTGTTTTTCAAGTTTGTCCTTATGAGATCAACACACCGCTGTCTTCTGATGCAAATATTACTTCTGAGCCTCAATGCAAATTTTAGGGCTTGGCTTTGATGAAACATCACCTGAATGCTAATTATTTAAAACATGTATTGGTTTCCTGGGATTTAATACTAGAAAAGAGGTTTATATGGCATGTGTAAATTAGAGAAGTTATTTAAAATGACCTATTTGACTTTCTAAACTGCACACTGAGAACAAATACATCAATCAAATACAAACAATCATTTAAACACGAGTGTGTCCTGTAAACTCTGTTAAGGTCCTAACTCCTTAAAATAAAGTAGTGGCAACGCTTCACATTTTCTGTGGTTAAAAAAAAATTGCATACGTACAAAATTACATGGGTGTACTCTTTGTTATATGTTCAACTGCATGAGATAAAAAATGAACTTTCCTTACCAGAAGGTAGTTAGTAGCTTAAGTACAGTGTTGTTGACCATGTTTCTTTATTGTAGTGATCAAGAAATAATGGGAAATGAGCTTGAATTTGTTCATGTGAATGTGCCAACAGGTCATTTAATCTTCATTCGTAATATAAACTTTAGCACTTTTTGTTACCATATTTACATGACTTTAGCCATAGTCTTAATTCTAATGATATGTTTCTGTTTTGAATGGCACTGACTTTTTGGAATAAGAAATATAGAGAAAGAGCTTAAAATGAAATCAACTGCATGCACTGATTCAGAACACAACCAATTTGCATGATTTCTCCAGTGACCTGCTCCGAGCCGATTAAACATGCTCAGTTGACCAAGATGCCCTCAACAGAATTCTAATAATATCAGCAGTGCAGGAGAGGCAAAAAAAATAGAGCCACAGATGCTCATCAACAATCCAACATTTTGATATGACTTTTTTTTTTTTTTTTTTGTAGTTTTTCTGTTCTGACTAAAAGGGTCACAGACTGACATTTGCTCTCCCCTTTCAGAACACTTTTGTCAGCTTCTCTTTTTTTTGTCTCCCCCCCCCTTACTTTTCTATGAACCTTACTTGGTGACTTGATCTTCAACCAAACTTTTCTGTTGCTAGGGAAACAAAAACTTGTGATGCAATTTAAACCTTAAACTTAAAAATGTAGTATATGTGCAAGTAAAGGCCAATTTTAAACTGCTAAAATAATATAATTGCATTGCTCTAATTTCAGTTTGTTTGTTACAGGAGGCACACACCGTATGGAAATCAAACAGACTACAGAATATTTGAACTCAATAAACGATTACAAAACTGGACAGAAGTAAGAGATTTATTTAAATTTTAAACTTTTAAAGTTACTAATACAAATGCTTCATGTAGTAAAACATATATATTGTGTTTGTTTCCTTCTATGATTTGTTTTCTCAGCAGGACTGTGACAATCTGTGGTGGGATGCCTTTACGACAGAGTTTTTTGAAGATGATGCAATGTTGACTATTACATTTTGTTTAGAGGATGGACCCAAACGATACAGTAAGATACCTTCATGTATTTAGTGGGAAATGCAAAAAAAAAATTCTTCCCAAGTACTATTAAAAAGCTTAACAATGATGAGTTATTAGTGTATTGAGGCATCTGTGAGGGTCTAGCCTGCCTTATGATGAGACCTTTTGTTTTTCAGCAATTGGCCGGACGTTGATTCCTCGTTACTTCAGGAGTATCTTCGAGGGAGGAGCCACTGAGCTGTTTTATGTATTAAAACACCCCAAGGAGTCTTTCCACAGCAACTTTGTGTCTCTTGACTGTGATCAGTGCACAATGGTTACTCAAAATGGCAAGCCCATGTTTACACAGGTACAGTGTAATCAATTTTTATGTACCTTAAAATTAATGTAGTGATTTCTTTTCTTTTTTTTTGTTGCAGATTCTGCTGTTGTATTGTATTGCGATCACTGACTTAAATTACTATATATGTTCAGGCATTTAAAAAAATTCTGATAATGACCCAAAGTATTGTGGAAATCAGGCTTTAAAAAAAACAAAAACATTGAAAAGCATCCCTAACATAAGTTAATAAGGATTTAAGGATTTAATGTCAGGTATTGGTTTAATGCTGCGCATGTACTGTACTTGTAATGTGCTTGAACTTGCACCATAATGGTGCATCCAAATACACTATACCTCATAGATTGTGCTATTTTACATTTGTACTATAATAACCTGAAAAGGATTATAGCACATGAAGTGGTATTATGATGTATATGTAACAGTCAAAAAGTAAGAAACATCAGGCAATAAAAGTCTCAGTTTTTCACATCAATGTTTGTGATCAGTGATGCTTTTGACATTCTGTATTGACAAGTCCCAAAATGTTAGTACTTGGTCTGCAAAAAACGATAGGGTGCAGCGCTATTGCTGATAATGTTGCACCAAATAGTGTCAAATTACCCTTTTTAATATGTATGGTTCATTTATTTTGAATGCTTTACACATTTTGTTTTTTGTTTTCTGTATAGGTTTGTGTAGAAGGCAGACTTTACCTGGAATTCATGTTTGACGACATGATGCGCATTAAAACATGGCATTTTAGCATCAGACAGCACCGAGAAGTTGTTCCACGCAGCATATTGGCCATGCATGTAAGTGTGCCCCCAACGTTCAGTTTATGTTGAGTTCAGTTTATGTTGAGTTCAGTTTAGCTTGTTATGTATTTGTTAATCGCTTTTTAGTGTGACATAAACCAGTAATTTAATAATCAATTCCTTTTACTATATAAACCCCCTGTCTAATTCCACAAACACAGACTGTAGTTGGTCTGTTTCTGTCTATAAATAGTAAATATAGCAACCAGAATCTGATCTTATGTTTACAAGGGGGAGCAAATAAGAAGATGAGTCTAATGATGCACAGCAGACGCAGTGTGCAAGTGCGAGTAGTTTTTGCAGTGCTCCTGACTGTTTTCTGCAATTTCCCTCCGGGATTAATAAGTATTCTCCAGCAATACTGTCTAATCTATATGTACCAGTGAAACATACACCACCATGCCAATGTTGTTAAGAATTGCTTACCACTCGAATAAAACCTGTCCGTGGGGGTCCTGAATGTTATAAAACTGAGGATTAATGTGGACACACAGATGACATTGATGTCAAATTTTTTTTAAATAAAAAAAACAGCTGATAAATTGAAAGTTATGGGCTCCAAGATGTTTTACAATCTGACATTAGAATGTAATTTTCAAATGTGTCTCCAGTGACCTCTTGTGTACATAGTTAATTTTCCCACTCAACATGCATTTCTTATAGCAATGGCTACATGCACTTTTAACTTTCAGAGGGATTAAGTCATGAATAAAATTTTCTGATGGATTTGGAAAAAATTACCCTAAAATTTGGTAAGAGATTTGGTAAAATTTTGTAAATTGTTGGTGCACACTGACTAGTACCAGAAGGCAGCAGTTGTGTAGGACGTGCTTTTATGTGGCTTTAAAGTGGCCTTGGGACAATTCGTGTACAAACAGCTAAAATGAAACTTGTCTGTATAAATGGATGTCACTCGGTGCATCAATGGGTGTGTACATATCTGTTCATACAATGCTGCTGTTATAGGAGTGTTATTTGATTATGTAAGCAATTTCGTGTATGAACGGGGACAGTAATAAGTACTGGTAAGATTAGATGGACCTTTATTTGTCCCACATTGGGGAAATTCACAATACTGGGGTTAATATTTAAACTACATTAATAGAGCTCTAAAACATTTTTAAAAGTTTTTATATTTGTCTTGTCCTCATATAATGAAAAGTAATTGCATGAATTGCAATGATTTAAAAAAATCATTGATCAAACATATTATATCTTAACAGTCCCAAGACCCTCAGATGCTCGACCAGCTTTCAAAAAACATCACGAGATGTGGGTTGTCCAACTCAACATTAAACTACCTCCGAGTAAGTAAAGTATCTATTACATTCAGGTTTAAACTACATACTTTAAAACTTCTGCACATTTGTGTTGAGGCAAAGGTTTAGCACTGCTGGTTAACATGATTAGCTGTATATGGTGGCGAAGGGTTGAAGTGTGTATGTGTAGTCGGCCTATATAACACGATGTGATAATTTTTTTTCTTTATAGCTTTGTGTAATTCTGGAGCCAATGCAGGAGCTGATGTCCAGACACAAGACGTACAGTCTTAGTCCCAGAGATTGTTTAAAAACGTGCTTGTTTCAGAAATGGCAAAGGATGGTTGCTCCACCAGGTAAAGGTTTTGTCTTTTTTTTTTTTGCAGCAAGGGTTTTTGATTTTCTGTGTCTCATGGCTGTAATAAGAATGCTTGTGTCTCAGCAGCCGAACCAGCAAGACAACCACCGAATAAACGTCGGAAACGAAAGATGTCTGGTGGCAGCACGGTAAGTGCTGGTGGTGGCAACAACAACAACAGCAACAGCAAGAAAAAAAGTCCAGCCAGCAGCTTCGCGCTGTCCAGCCAGGTACCTGTAAGCATCTCAATTTGATTTTCCCTGTACCAATATTTGTCATTAGGCAGCACATGCATGGGTGGTGGGACTGAAAAGCTTTGCATGAATTGAACTAATTAGAAGAGTTCAAAGAAAAGACAGACCCAACATGGAGACAAGTGGACATGATCCAATGCTGGGCAGTCCCTGGTCCTTCAGGGCCGCAGGTCTGTGGGTTTTCTTTGCCTTTTCTCGGTCAGTGGGGTTGAACCTGTTTTTGTGTATGGTGACTGAGCTTCGCAACGGCTAAAACAAATTGAGACCCGAGGTGGAATGAACCCATGCAGC
The DNA here is from genome assembly GCA_019802435.1 of Corydoras maculifer. Classification (NCBI taxonomy): domain Eukaryota; kingdom Metazoa; phylum Chordata; class Actinopteri; order Siluriformes; family Callichthyidae; genus Corydoras; species Corydoras maculifer. Next base: position 4,320,070 of record JAFMOD010000250.1, read on the forward strand.
ACTTAAGGATCAGGGATGCCCACCGCTGATCTTTTCTTTCGTGGGCAGGGCTACGCAGCTTGACTCAATCGAAGGCCTCCGTAGACTATGTTTCCGTCATGTCGAATTGCAAGTCTGTTAGGCAGTTTGTCGCCAACTGTGGTGGCCTTCTTGTTTGGTTTTCAGTGAGTGCACGTAGCCTGAGCCCTAAGGTCTGCAGTTGGAGTGAGGAGTAGTTGGTACATGAAACCAGTCTCCTCCAACCCTGAAACATAACTCCCAACCCCACCCCGGTGCTATGGGGATAATGTTTGCACCCCTTGCTGTCCCCTGCAGGACGTGATGGTGGTGGGTGAGCCCACTCTGATGGGAGGGGAGTTCGGGGACGAAGATGAGCGACTGATCACACGACTGGAGAATGCGCAGTTTGATGCAGCCAATGGCATCGATGATGAGGACAGTTTCAGCAACTCCCCAGCTCTGGGCAACAACAGCCCGTGGAACAACAAAGCTCCCTCCAGCCAGGAGAGCAAGAGCGACAACCCCAGCTCTCAGTCAGCCCCATAGACCTACAGCGCTCACTGTGCAGAGTTAGGGAAACGCATGCAGTGTATTTTCAGAATTTTAAGAATAGCACTTGAATCGTAGTTCTTGAATATCGACTTCCTCTCTTGTTCTGCTCTGAGGAGTTCTCACTAGCCAGACTTGTAAACTCTTGATCTCACTCTAGCGGTGGAATTTCAGTTGAATGGAGTTACACTGCATTGAATTCTCTCCTGTAACGGCTATCACTGTGCATCTCTCCCCGAGCAAAGCTGCTCCGCCGAACTGTTTCCCCCCACCCCTACGAATTCACTGTTTGGTCTGGCTGAGATCTCTGAGCCTCCGATCAGCAGAATTTGTAAAGGCAGTCGTGTCTGTGGGTTCTTGTTCCAACCTCGGGTCTCTGTGGGTGCTGTGCTTGGCCATGCATGGCTGGTTTCTGTTATGCTCACTTCACAGGAAAAGTATTTTTTTTATTTATTTAATCATCCAATGATATCCATTATGTGCACCTCAGATTCAAAACCAACGCTAAATTATTTGTTTTGTAGGACCTGGTTGGAACAAAAACCTGTACAGTTCCGGAGCTTGAGGACCGGAGTTGAGAACCACTACAAAAATCTCTTTAAAAATAAACAAAATGAGCAAATGAGTGAAAACCTTTGATGGTACTGGAGTTCTGGTTATGCTCGCTTTGATCATATACAAGAAGTGGACTGACCACGAAGCCGGGCTCCAAAGAGGCGTTTCTTTTATCTCATCAGGTTTTTGTTTTATATATTTTTTTGAATTTATTTCGAACACTTTGTACAGGGGAAAAATTAGAATCAAGTACGAAGCATTTAGAATATTCTTTGCACTGTTACCCCTCTATTTTTCTTAAACCATGTTTATTCTCCCTACTATTAAAAATGAATTTGAATTAATATGTAAGTTGAGAATGATAGATTTATAAAAAAGTAATTTTTTTTATCACTTACTGATAAAAATTGAGTTATCTTAATTTTTATTGCTTGTACAATTGCCACAGACTTGAAAGGTACGGTGAGAGCAGCCCTGTTGGGTCTCCTCTCCTCCCTGGATTACTTTCATATGTCTGGTACAAATGCAAAAGTTTTATTGAAGACTTAATATGTTAAAGTAACCAGAGCTTTTTTTTTGTTTTGTTTTTTTAATGAAAAAAAAAAAAACAAAAACTTATGGTTTATCTACCAGATCCACATACACATTTTTCTTTTCTCTCCAAATGCTACAGACCAAGGAGCTAAGAGCCAGATATGCCAACACTTGTGTATTTGATTTTTATTAATATTTTTTGTGTATTTGTGGTTGTATATTTAAGACTGTAGCTAAGGTCTGTATAAGTGTAATTGTATTTACCTGTCGTTAGACTATCCATAAATACTTGCATTTTAATGTAAAAAGTTCAAACCATGAAATCTAGTAAATGTTTTTTTTAGATTCTAGTAAGCATAGGTGCCATTTTTATTTCTTTCTGGGGTTGCTTCAAGTTTTTAATTGTACAATGTATTTATTTTTTTTCCTTTGTCATTGCATCATGTCTGTATACAATACATATTATAATGTACAATACGTCCTCTTACATTCTCAATAGAGAAATTTGATGCTGCCTTTATTTCTGTGTTCAACACCTCATCTTATTTTTAAGGCTCATTGAGCCTAGAATTCTATGTTTATGGAACTTTGTCTCTGTTTAAAATGAGTCCTCCAGCTTTAAAAGCCCCAGATATTCTAAATTTGACCACCAGAGGGCATTCTGTTTCATTGTCTTATTAGAAAAAGAATAAGCTTACCAGTCCAGCCCAGTATTCTCTTTTTCTGTGGCTGTTTTATATATAATGTGGGTCAAGTGGGCTTTTTTCCCCTTTCAGCTGCTCCTCTCCAACTGTTCAGTATTGGTTTGGAGTGTTTCACCAAATTACAATTGAAGGGTTAAGCCCTTTGGTCTTGTAGAGCCCCTTTGATAGTGGCTGTTTGATAAATCTATTTTTTTCTAGTGTCCACTATTGATGATACATGTATGGTATTAATAAAACAAATTTTCATGTAAAACTCTGCATGCTTCTTATGTTGTTTCCACTGGATGGTTGTGATATGTAGTTGGTTACACTATTTACGAGCATGAAACCTGATTGCATATGGGTACAACTATTAAAGCTTAATAACAGCAAGTGCTTAGACATGATTATTATTATTATAACTTTGACCTGATTGGATTGAACACTTAAGGATAGGTTTTGGGTGCAGCTTGCTGTAGGTTTATAGCACAGAATTTGAATTCTGCCATGACATGCAAATTAGGCTTTCATGAGCTGTAAAACTGTGTGCCATTATTTGCTATGGTGATGGATGCTTAGGGGTTGGCGTTTCGGTGTGCATGTGCTGAATGGGGAACTTTTGACCAAATAAGTTTTTATTTATTTTTTTATTTAACTCTACAAATTTTATGCATCGTTATCTTATTTGATTAATTTAAGGAAGTATGATATCTGATGAGCATAAAAGACAATTATGATGTCTCAGTAAACTTTTCTTATCAAAAAACAGCTGATTTATTAGCCAGACTAGTCAATTCTGTCTAGCTAGAGTAAACTTTCTGCTTATGTTTTTTGCTGTGTCTGGTGGTCTGCATGTTTAAAATCTCACATTTTCAACATCGACTTGGTAACTCGATGACTGGTTGGGGGGGGGGGTGACCTTATATTCTGACTCAAACCATCAAGTTGGAATAGTTTGGACTAACGCATCTGAAAAATGACCTAATGTTTCACATTTCTCTGCATTTTTCAACCAGACTGTAGTTGTGTAAAGGTCAACGTTTACATTTACCTTTAGTCTAATTACAGTTTCCCCTATAAAGGTTGTGTGTGTGTATATGATCAGTGATCAGTTAACATAGGAGTAGTCTGACAACATAGTATTTATATCACAAAAACATAATGACCCAAAACACATCCAAAGTCATGCTGAGCAATTTCTCTAAAAACAAGTAAAATTACTTAAATAGTTTAAATTCCCTTTAATTCCCTTGCCTGGAGACAAAGAATAGTCACAGTATTTAGAAGTTTAATTAAAATCCATTATTCAAGAATTTCACATTAAGAATGACACATTACGTTCTGTTCCCTTTTTAAAAAAAAACATCATTTAATTGAAGGCCATTTGAATAAATTTTGACTTGAGGCTTTAGTTAATAAAGTATGAAAAAGTTCAGTGTTTTTAGTTAAGTGATGAACTTAAATCATATTTTGTGTTCAGTCGTTAAAAGTATTTGACAATCAACGATTATTGTTATATCTGCATTTTAGAAAAGGACAGATTATTTGTCATTTATTTTCTTAATTAGAGCTGGAGCCTAACTCTGCACTCATAGGGTTAAATTAGAAAGAAAACTGGTCATTAAAATACAGCAGGGAAGCCAAATTCAGATCTTGACTTATCACACATAATGTTTTTAGTTGAGTTGACCATGTAAGAAAATTCAGACAGGAGAGGAACATTATGAGGAAAATTTATATTGACCTGCCACTAGGGACTTTCTCATAGTAAAGTGATAGCACTACCCACAGCTCAACTCTGCCACCTTAAATTTGCTTAGATTGTAAAATATATTGAATTTAGTCATTAAAGCGCTGTAAATGTTTTCTTTGAACATTTGTTAGTTAAATAAATCACAAATCAAAATTTTAATTTTACTGTAATTTACCAAATGTCCTTATTCGGGTTTGTGCTTGTGTATAGTCAAATATATTTTAAAAATGTTCACAAACATGTAGCACAATATTTAACATTTAACATTCATTCATTCATTATCTTCCGCTTTATTCTCCACTAGGGTTGCAAGGGATACAACCAGGAAATGGCAGCATCTATCACTGGGCACACTCACACAAACACATTATATGGGGCAATTTAGAGCATTCAATTTACTTTGAATCCATGCTTTTAGACTTGGGGGGGGGGGGGGACTGGAGAACTCAGAGGAAACCCACACAGACACAGGGAGTACATGGAAACTCCACCCAAATTGGAATTTAAACTGGAATCCCCATCACTGAAAGGCGAATGTGCTAACCACTAAGCCACCATGATAACTAATAAGCTTATAGTAAAAGTTGATTTTATTACATGTTTATTTACATGTTCAATAATCATCTTTCATACGATCAAGAAAGTGAATCAGAAACATGCACACATATTTATTTAAACGTCGTTCGGGACCTGAATATAAATGCTGTTTTTTGAAAATGGCAGAGTATTGTTGCTAGGATCCACCCACTTTGCTCCTTATCTCTTTTTAAAATTCTGTCACCTTACCCTACTTATGATCCCTCCCCTTGCTCACTCCCTCCTATAATCCCTCTAATTAAGTTTAGGCTGAACTCCACTGCAGGACAGAGATCACTTTGCTTTGGAGCGTACACTCTTACTTTAGTAACTTTAGCCCTTTCTGCTCCTCACCTTTCAGGATTTATTTTCATGAGATAAAAGGTACTGTGTGTAAAAATCTACCTTAATATTCTTTTTTTAAATGTTGAATATGTCTATCTTTGTAGAATGTCAAAGTATATGTTTGTATCCATTTTATTTATATCATTGCCACTTTTAAATAAGTGCTTAATACATTTTAATGACAAGCATTAAATGGCATATACTGACTTTTAAAAATATATGTTGACCACACACACACACACACACACACACACACACACACATATATATATATATATATATATATATATATATATATATATATATATATATATATATATATATATATAAATTGACCCTATTGCTATGTCATAATTTAGCTTAAGATTTATTGCATTGTAAGTCTGCCAAGTTGCCATTGTGATAAAGTATCTTATTTTGCCGATTTTGCTTACACACAGAGGGATTTATCCTCCACATTTAACTTATCCGTGCAGTAAAACACACACACATACAGACCGAGTGCCTGGAGCGGTGGGCAGCCCTAAATTATTTTAATATATGTACTGTTTTGATTCTCAAAAAGAACCCATAGTTACATTGAGATCAAATAATTAACTCTATAGGGTACATGAGTATAAACTATAAATTGGAGGACTCTTTTTATTGTACAGTACTTGCGCATGTGACACACATTCAACTAGAAGCAGTGTCTCATCATGGCAGGAGCCGGCCCACATAAACAAATTTTTCTTTTTATAAACAGATGCCTACACAAATCTACCCGACCTAAGTCCTAACTACGCAGGCCACCTATGAAGATGTGAATCTCTTCAATGGACACTTTGCTTATTAAAAGGTAAACAAAGACATTCTTTTTTGTTTCTTTTTAATCTTATTTCTCCAACATTTTATTACAGTGTTTTAATTTTAGGCGGCACGGTGGCTTAGTGGTTAGCACGTTCGCCTCTCAGCGCTAGGGATTCCCGGTTCGAATCCCCATGTGGGTGGAGTTTCCATGTTCTCTCCGTGTCTGCGTGGCTTTCCTTTATAATTGCCAGAGAAATTAGGACTGAACTTTAGGAATAAAAGTCAAAATCTGACTTATTGAATTGCAATAAGTCACCACCGGAATAAGTCTGAATTGTGAGAAATGAGGTTGGGAAGCTGTAATCATGAGGGGAAGAATGCTGCATTCTAAACTTTATAAGAAGCAACCACTGATAAATAATTGTAGGAAAAAAGTAATAAAAAAATACAAATTTGTTTAGTGGGCGGCACGGTGGCTTAGTGGTTAGCACGTTCGCCTCTCAGCGCTAGGGATTCCCGGTTCGAATCCCCATCTGGGTGGAGTTTCCATGTTCTCCCCTGCGTGGGTTTCCTCCCACAGTCCAAAAACATGGAACAAGTTAATTGAATTCTCAAAATTGTCCCATATAGAGTGTGTCTGTGTGAGTGAGTGTGTGCCCAGCGATGGATTGGCGCCCTGTCCTGGGTCTATCTGCCCAGCGCCCGAGATGTTCTCCCCTGGATGGGCATGGGGAACCCCACCGCGACCCTAATAGAGGATAAGCGGAAGATAATGAATGAATTAATAAATTTGTTTAGTTGGGGTCAATAAAAAATTACAATCTTCAAAAATGTATACATGTCTTGACTCATCATGTCTATCAGCTTAGCGTTCAGTTTTCAGAGTTTCCATGTTCTCCCCGTGTCTGCGTGGGTTTCCTCCAGGTTCTCCGGTTTCCTCCCACAGTCCAAAAACATGGATCAAGTTAATTGAATTCTCAAAATTGCCCCCTATAGAGTGTGTCTGTGTGAGTGAGTGTGTGCCCAGTGATGGATTGGCGCCCTGTCCTGGGTCTAACTGCCCAGCGTCCGAGACGTTCTCCCCTGGATGGGCATGGGGAACCCCACCGCGACCCTAATAGAGGATAAGCGGGAGATAATGAATGAATGAATGTTTTAATTTTAGATTTTCTGAGAAAAATTACTTTTGTTATTTTGCTTATAAAATTACCAAATTCAGATGCAATTTCTCCCACTAATTTGACAGGCTTTTGTAAAGTTAATTAGTCTGCAAAATATTTAATGTCATATTTAAGAAAGCCTAAAATGCTTGAATTGAAAATGGCTTAATGGCCTTGATCCTCAATTTTGTTTATCCAATAGAAGTGTCAACTCCAGCCTGGCACCAAGCAGGCTTAAACGTATATGTTGCTAAAGCAGCAAAGCAAGACTCATGTCTAGGTTCTTTCATGGAATTGAATTTAAGCAAAATCAGCCAGGCTTACTGAGTTTGCTCGCTTTATGAAATGGAGCTCAATGTTAATAATTACCCAAACATAAAATATTTTATAAAAATTACAATGAATACTGTAATGACTGTACGACCGTCAAGCTCGGTTTGGCACTCAGCTCTTAGTATTCCTTGCTGCCGTGCTACAGATTTTATAAGTTGATTTTTGTTTTTTTAATGGTTTTATTAGTTTGCCAGGTTGCATCGGTGTTATGTGTGTGGCATATGTTGATACATGTGTGTATTTGTTAATTACACTTTATGATCCACATTGGTATTTTGCTTTTGTAAAACAATCATTCATTCATTCATTCATTCATTATCTTCCGCTTTATCCTCTATTAGGGTCCCGGGGGGGGTGGTTTCCCATGCCCATCCAGGGGAGAACGTTTTGGGCGCTGGGCAAATACACCGAGGACAGGGCGCAAATCTATCGCTGGGCACAAACTCACACACAGACACGCACACAAACACACTCTACATAGGGCAATTTGGAGAACTCAATTGACTTGATCCATGTTTTTGGACTGTGGGAGGAAACCAAAGAACCCGGAGGAAACCCACGGGGAGAACATGGAAACTCCATACAGATGGGGATTCGAACCGGGAATCCCTAGTGCTGAGAGGTTAACATGCTAACCACTAAGCCATCGTGCCGCCGTAAAACAATCAGTTAAATTTATTTTGGCAGCTTTGTTTAAGACACCAGTATACAAGCTCATGAAAGTAGCTATTGGCTGTCCAAAAATTTGCTAGATGTTGCTAAATGATGTCTTCACCTTATTTTCTAATAGTCAATTTGTGTGCAGAATAAGGGAATAACCTTGTGGGTGACAAAAAAGTGAGTTAAAAACACCCGAAATATGTCCAAACTTATAACCATTTTATAAATCCTTTACTGCCACAGAGTATTATTAAATGTTCAAAACAACTGGAACAGTGAGAGTGGTGGGTTGTCATAGCGATAAAACTAAAGGCACATCACTTAGAATGTCAGATTAATATGAAGCTTAAATTGAGTTACCAAGTTAAAAATATACAACTTGATTTTTTAGTATACTGTCAACTTGAGAATATCTGTTACTGAAATTCGAATTTAATAAAGTTCATAACAATTAAAAAATGCTTTCTGCTGTGACTGAAACAATCATTTACCAAATGTAAGAAACTTAAACGTTAGATCAACGTAATACTATTAGAAATTGGCTTAACTCAAAAATAATTTTTTTGGCCTGATGCTTTATTTTTTAGTGTGTATCTTTGTACCATAACTGTATTTGATTTTACACCTCAATTTGTTATGATTACAGTTCCTTCATATATCATGGGTCACTAATTTTTAACAACTAAAATTACTAGTTTATATTATTATTATAGTTATAACAGATTTGTTGTGATGTTTACATGTGCTTTTAATTTTGTCTCACCACAAATGGTTTACCTGTTACATTATTTTTCCTCTCTGACAGGTGTCGTAAAAATGTGACATAAATAATCATCAATTTACAAGCCATTGCTTGGATGCTACAATGAGAAACAGATTACAGCAGATTTTTGGGTTCACTGCCGGCCTGCTGCTGGTTCTATGGCCATGTGTGAGGACACAGTCCTGTCCAGCTGTACCTTCACCATCGCAGCTACCCAGTCCAAGCTCGGTTCAGATTCAACAATTTGACAGCTTTATGTCAGCTATTGTCCAGTCCTTTCTGAACTTGGTCCAACCCAACCCTTTTCCTAAAGGTAGGATTATTACTAAACCTGTCATAATTGTTCTTAAATCCCTTCAGATTGTGTAATGTGTAAACAGGTTGCTAGAGTAAGAGGTACATGTGTATGAGATCTAAATGTGTATGAGAATTTATAAGATTACATTACAAGTGCACATTACTGTTTAGTGTCATTATTTCTTTAAATAACTAAAATCAATTACCTATCAAATTACCTATCAAAGAGGAGGGGGGCGTGTGCCGCGGCATCGAATAACATTCAGCTTTGATGAATTTACAGTATAGTTGGTTTTCTTCATAGCTTCTGACTTGTGGTGTTCTCATTTGTAAGTCGCTTTGGATAAAAGCGTCTGCTAAATGACTAAATGTAAATGTAAATGTAATGTAAATTAAAATAATTTGTCAATTAACAGCACAAAACCAAGAAAAAACCTGTTAATGTGTGTAAAAATAATACCTGTTGGCTCACAATCTTCATTCTATTGGAATTTAAAATTGGGAAAAGCATTCTTTCATGGCTAATTCAGTTCTTCCCCAACCACCTCACTTAACCAGCCCTTAATGTATCTTGCTTTTGTGTACTGTGGCAGTCATGTTGGAATAGAAAAGGCAGCGTTTGAATTTAATAAAAAATTAGTAACAGCTTTCCATGGCACTTTGCTTAATTTCATACACCTGTGGCTATGGGACTGAAAACCTGAATACTAAATGAAACCTGATTTTTTTTTTTTTTTACATATCTGGAAATGGAAACTTGATCTTAAACAGGTAAAAGCCTTTTTCTTTTACAGCATGACTATGCCTCAGTTAAGAAAGCAAGGCCTTTGAAGGCTTGTTTGGGTAGATAGTTTTAGTGTGGAGGAACTTGACTGGCCACCACAGAGCTCTGTTTTCAACCCCACTGAACACCTTTAACATGAACTACGTAGAATGGATATTATGAGTCAGGATCTCTCTTCCAATATTAGTGTCTGCTTTCGTCTCATGAACACAATCTAATTTATTGTAGTAAAAGTTGTTATAGCTGCAAAGGGAGGACCAACATATAATTGGATGTTATAAAAGCGCTTAATATTTTTGTCTATATAATATATGTAGCATTTAAATAAAACCATTCTGAATAACTGTTTAATATTTAGCTGGAATCAGATAAAAATAATGCATTGTTATTAAATTACACTGCCTGGTCAAAAAAAATAAAAATTCACCACCTGGATGTAACTAAGCAAGCAGGTACGAGCCTGCTATTGGATAATTACTGCATGGGCGATTATCTTTCAGCTGACAAAAAGTTATTTAACACAAACTGGTGCAATGAGTTACTTCTCATATCTTAAACAACCAGGTCGAAAGACACATTCCATGGTTGTGAACAAGATTTTAAGTCTGTTTGAGAAGTGTGGAATCATTGGCATGCATCATTAAAAACTGGAAGGCTAGAGGGGATCCATCGTCTTCGGGAAGGAAATGTGGCCACAAAAAATCCTAAATGAACATGATCTGCAATCACTTAAACGTTTGGTGAAATTAAATCGAAGACAACAGAAGAACTCAGGGCAATGTTTACTAAAGACAGAAAGTGCATTTGAATGGAACTCAAGGAATTGAACAGCTGTGTAGCCTTACAAAAACTCTTAAGACTAACTGAAAAAAGACTTCAAAGGGAACATAAGGATTGGACTCTGGAGCAATAGAAGAAGGTCATGTGGTCTGATGAGTCCAGATTTACCTTGTTCCAGAGTGATGGGTGCATCAGCATAAGAGGCAGGGAGAGGAAGGTAAAGTAATGCACCCATCATGTCTAATGCCTACTTTATAATCATGTGGAGGCAGTGTCACGATCTGTGGTTGCTGCAGTTGGTCAGGTCTAGGTTCAGCAAGAGTATGTGTCTAAAGAATGAGGTCAGCTGACTACCTGAATATGCTGAGTCACCAGGTTATTCCATGAATGTTCTTCTTCCCTGATGGCATAGACATATTCCAAGATGACAATGCCAGGATTTATCGAGCTCAAATTGTGAAAGAGTGGTTCAGGGAGCATGAAACATTTTTCTCACATATGGATTGGCAACCACAGAGTCCAGACCTTAACCCCATTGAGAATCTTTGGGATGTGCTAAAGAAAGTTTTGTACAGCAGTCAGACTCTGCCATCATCAATGCAAGATCTTTGTGAAAAATGTACGCAAAACTAGATGGAAATAACTCTTAATGACATTGCAGAAGCTTATCGAAACAATGCTATAGCATTGCATGCATGCAATAAACAAAGCTATAGGCATTCCAACAAAATATTAGAGTGTGTGTGACCTTTTTTTGGCAGGGGACTTTTTTTTTGGCCAGGCAGTGTATTCTGATTAACAAAATCATATCTTACGTGGCACGGTGGCTTAGTGGTTAGCATGTTCACATCTCAGCACTGGGGACCAGGTTTAAAACCCAATCTGAGAGTTTTCATGTTCTCCATGTGCATTGGTTTTCTTTGGGTTGTCCTGTTTCCTCCCACAGTCAAAAAACATGGATTTAAGTTAAATTGGCTGCTCTAAATTGCCATCATATAATGTGTGTGTAAGTAAGTGTGCACACAGTGATAGATTGGCGCCTTTGCCCAGTGTTAATTTTTTTTTCTTCCTGTATGGGCATGAATGATAATCACATCTCATAGCATTATGGATGAAAAGCAGTGTAAATATTTAATGACAGCCTAAAATGTATACAAGTACACTCACACTAAATTAATGCCTAGCCTGTCAGCCACATACATACATACACACACACACACACATACATACACACTGTAGCGTCACAAAACACAAGAGTTAACTTGTTCATTGTTACTTTAACAAAAATATTCAAAACACAATGCATTATGGGCATTGTGCAAAAGAGCAGTCACCGCACTGAGCCCTTCAAATGACCTTAATACCACAATATTTTTAAGTAGAAAATTTTTTGCATATTTAAAACAATATGTTAATTCGAACTATGGCCGAACTGTTTGAAATGACTTTATTTTCTTTATGCTCCTTTATTTATTAGAGCTTTTCCTTAAAGTTATTGTGAATTCAGAAATCATCAAGAATGAAGAAACAATAAATGAGGTATGCAGAAAGAACACAATTTTTTAAGAGGCTGTGTAATTACCCAGTATTTTGAATTGCTATATGATATATTTATAATTTATTTCTTTATTTTGCAATATAAATAAATTGAACTTGAAATGAACCTGATGTTTAGATGAATGGTATGTTATGGTATTCTGGTCGTGGCAGATAAATGCTAGTTATCTGTAAATATGCCTACATAAAGCATAGGACTTAACCCCCAAAAATAGCTTTATTATTTCTTATTAATGATGAGTACTAACTCATGCATCATGGAGTTCTATTGTCTGGTGTGCTACCAGTGGGCTCTGCCTGCTTCATATTTCTGATACTTGTTCACGGTGGAGCTACCACTAATTATCTCATTGGTTTGAAGTGCCATTTTAAAACAAATTTCCTTTTTCATAAAAAAGTCAGTGCACATTAATGGAGTACATTAAGTAGTTTTTTTTTAATAATCATCCATATTTATTCATTCTTTGTATTCTGATATTGTTGGGTAGAGCAAATGGAATATTTAAATTCTAAAGCAATGGAAATTGACAAATTATTTTAAAATCTGTACGAGCGTTCTGCATTGTTATGCTGCCTAGCCGCTCAAGGAAGATGAGTCCCCCACAGATTCTTGGTCCTCCCAAGGTGTCTTCCTTAAGAAACCAACACAACTATTGCTTTGGTTTGCTCTTTGTGGGTTCAGATTGTATTGGAACATTGTATTGAAGAAAGTACTATATAAATGAATAAACTTGAAATATGAATAAATTTCAATAAATGTAGGTGTTATGTAATTAGGGTTTAGGTTTGATCATCAAATTAGTTTTATATATCAGTAATCATCAACCCTACATTTGGAAATATTCCACTTTTGAAAAATCTGGAAAAAATTTCCACTTCATGTTAGGTTTTATTTGATTATCAGAATAAACATTTGATGTTCAGTTTGTAATTTATATAATATGTTCTCCCTCCCTATCTTCTTTGTGTGTTGTCATGTGAAGTTTTTGCATTATGAGTTAGGTTTTCTAGTATGTGTGGCCATTGGGATCCTTTACATCTTTCTGATGGCTGTAATTGGGCTGTGTGTAGCCTGCTGCTTTTGCTGTGGAAAATGTGGCGGCCACGTGGAGCAGCAACAGACAAACAGTATGAAGCACAGAAGAAGGACTTTTTACTGGGCTACGTTTGTCATCACTGTTTTTATGCTGTGAGTAACTGACGCCTGAAATATAAATATTATTTACTGTATCTAGGGAGGACAAAAAAAAATGTTACAATTTTTGAATAGAAGAGACTAATTTATAATAATATACATTATACACAGACCTGTGATCACTGGATCTAAATTCACATTAAAACATCCAAGATAGTTTCTAAGATTTATGGTACAATAAAGAATTAAAAAGGTATATACATACATTTAACATATATGTAATTACTGGGCGGCACGGTGCCTAAGTGGTCAACACGTCTGCTTCTCAGTGCTGGTGATTCAGCCTCGAATTCCGATTTGGGTGGATAATTTAATAAATTATAAAAAAAAGTATGAAATGATATATATATATATATATATATATATATATATATATATATATATATATATATATATATATATATATATACTGTATATATATATATATATATACAGTGGGTTGCAAAAGTATTCATACCCCTTGAACTTTTCCATATTTTGTCACATTACAACCACAAACATAAATATATTTCACTGGAATTTAATGTGAAAGACCAACACAAAGTGGTATACAATTGTGAAGTGGAATGAAAGTTATACATGAATCAACAATTTTTTTACAAATAAAAAACTAAAAAGTGCGATGTGCAAAATTATTCAGCCCCCCTGAGT